>CM037781.1:48789897-48839897 GCA_021229015.1 Solen grandis
AACTCTCAGGTCCATTTTGACCTAATTGATCTTCCCTTTTTAAATAAAAACAACAGATCGCATGCAGTGCTCTTGTTACATTAACTTTTGAGATGTATGGATAATTGGTCATTCAAAATAATCAGACCAGGTCCCACTAGCTCGCTGTTTCCTCAGTTATTTTGTTACTGGAGCTGGGGTAGGTCTTGGGAGTTGGGGTAAGTCTTAGGGGTTGGGGTAGGTCCTGGGGGGTGGGGTAGATCTTAGGGTGGGATAAGTGTTGGGGATTGGGGTAAGTCTTGGGTTATGTCCCATGTATAGACTTGCATTGGAAAACACTTAAGCAATTTTCTCATCGAAACAATCAAGGCAGTTTCTCAGATGAGTGACTGCAGGGCTATATTGGCCCTCTTGTCATGGATTTTTATTTATTTCATAGAAAGATAGAATTAAAGAAATTTGAAACAATAACAGAATTTACATAACTTTTACAAAAGCTCTGTTTTTTTTTTCTACAATTTAAAAGAATATGATTATATTATCTATGTTATCTGAGATGCTTTCAAGCTGTGCACCTCAGTAGCAGCTTGGTTAAATTATATATATATATATATACACACACACACACACGCCTATCAGCCATTGTCACAAGCACATGGTACATAGCCATGTGAAAGAGAACAAATAATGATAAAAATAAGTGAGACAAGACATGCTTCTTGGTCTGTATTGTTCTAGAGAAAGGGGAGGATTTTAGAAGTTGGCCATTTGCTATTGATTGGTTGTGAACTGGAGCAGGTATATAGTGCTGATTCCCTCTATCTGACAGGTACTCGTACAGTGGCTGTGTGGTGGTGCTGGTTTGTAGTGTTGCGTAGAAACAGTATCCGTCAAGTGTCAGGACCTGGTGCTGGGAGGGGCATTGTTGGTTGGGATTTAATTGCAATTGTGTTGGGTGTTTAGCTCTTGAGTTGTGGCATTTCATGATGGTGCATAATTGTTTGATCTAAGGTTTTGTGTGTAAATCTTGTGTAATTTATATAATTATAAAGTCTTGGACTGCATGCTTAGTTTGTCAAGTTAACAAATATGCAAATAATGGTACTTAATGTGCAAGGACATCGATTATTGGATTTAGCTGCTTAAATAAAAAGAGACTTGAATTAGAATGACAAAATAATAATTGGGTGGTTGTTTGGAGTGAGATGGAAGTATTGTTTTTTATATTGACTTGTGACCTTTAACATCTTGCGATGTTTTAAGTCTGTAAAGAGAATATGTTTTTATTCATAGTGTTGGAGTTTTAAGAGTGTAGTTTTTATTTCATTATTTTAGGGAATGTAGTTTCAACATTGCTATTTCCATGTGTTTGGATGTATTTATTGAGAAATGCAAATGTGTCATATTCCTAATGCATCCAAAACTGATGTGATTACTAGGCTCTGTTCTCAGTGTCTGTACATGTGTATGAATATTTCATTACTCATCAAATCCCTGTCCAAACACTTGTTTTATTCCACAAGTCTGCTCCAGATTTATTGTTAATGATGAATTATTCATGTCATCCCATGGGCCTTGATTTTTTTTCCTGTTTTAGCCAATCACTTCTTGACTTTTTCTTTACCACTAGAAGTTAAGACCCAGCTACCATAATGTAAGCAGGTTTTGGTTAAACTGATCATTAGCATTTTGTTGTTTTTGTGTGTGACAATGTTTATCTTTTGTTATTGCGCTGGGATAATTTTTGAGCTAAGTCAAGGCTACACTGACTTAAGAGCAATCAACCTTTTTCAAAAAGTACTGCAGCTCGGTGCTCTAGAATAATCATCTCTCAGCTGCAAGGAATTATTTTCAGTTTGATTTATTAAAAAAAATATGCTTTTGAATTATGATTCAGATTTAACCAGTGTTGCAGAAAAACAACACTTTTTTCAGATACTTTGCTATTTTAAATAAAACGTTTTTATTTCTTGACTTATTTTTTGACATAGGGTATCATTTTGATGGTAATGTAATGTTCTATTGTAAGATACAATTACTTTCATATCATCTTCAGTAGAAAAAGAGATATTTGAAAACACATCTCTGAGATTTGAACAAGTTGCTATGTGCTTTTATGAAATTTAGACTATAAGTTACCAACCTTTGTTTAATAGGTCTTTGTTATTAACAGCATCATCACTTTTGTTATTCCTTTAGTTAGCAGAGAAATTGAATATGTGATACAAAATTTCATTCTTTTTACTTAGAAATGGTGACATACGATCCCTTGATCTTGGCTTGAAAAGTCTTATTAATGCATATTTACCTTACTTTGTGGTAGGTGCTCCGATTCCTCATGTAGAAATCTCCTGGAGCAGCCAATTTCTACCATCACTACTTCCTGCTATACTTTTGAACTCAGATTCTCCAGCAGTGGCATTAATACTTCAATCTGCCAATAGCTTGTCATTACAAGAAACACTTCCTTAACTATCTGAGGCATTTCCTAGTCATGTAATTTTAGCATTTAACATTTAGATGAATGTTGGATTTGAGAAAAATTTCAGGCCAACTGTTAGACATGGTCAAATTCATACTGCAAGATATTTGTCTTGGTCTATAATGTCACAAGGTACTTTGGTCTATTTGATTCAGCACTATTTACATAAGTAATGTGTATACAAAGTCATGAAGTATGTTGGATTTAAACTTGCATAAAGAATAATCATGAAGCATTTATAGTGTGGTTCATAACTGATAGTTGAACTCAAATTTGCTTCCTTAAACTTAAATGTTAGTTATAAGACCAAGAAGATGACAATGAAAAACCCTGGTTTCATTTAACTTTAGATAAGATATGATAATTAGTGCTGCTGTTGAGCATAGCTTCTGTACCATTACATGCACAGTTGGTGGAGACATTTGTTCTTGCCATAAAATGATTCTGAAAGATTTGCATAAGAAGCTGCAATATAAAACCAATCATATGCTGCACCACAAGTTTTCCCTCCATGTAATTGTGCTGTTTGAAGCTTTTAAGAGTTATTACAAGGTTTATGATACCTGAAATGTTCCTTTATTGTTTATGGGTGGTTTTCTTAAGAGCCTTGCCCTAGATATGCTTAAACATATGGTTGAGTTCTAGATTTGTAGCAAAATCAACACAGGCAAAGCAGTTGTTAAGCTTGTGACATACTATATTGTTGTAGGGCCTTTTTGAAGTCATACACTGGATGGGTAGGGGTTATTTCATTGTCTTGTTTCATTATGTCACATGGCAGTTTGTAACTGAACAGAACAAAACCTCATTCCACCAAGTATATCAACAACAAAGTATTAAGGGGATATTTGAAAATTTCAAAATTTCTAGCACATATACATAAGTTTTTTTAGATTTCATGCATAGAATACATACAGTATTCCTCTTAAAGGTTTATACGTAAGTCTTGTGACCTTTACCTATATACTTAAAATGCTAAACAAGGTCAAATTATGAGAGGTTAGCAAATTAATACTCTGTAAGTCAGATCTGTTTGTAGGGGGCACTTGTAGTGACAGTTCTTGTTGTGCATGGTTAACACTTGTTTTCCACCTTTACTAAAGTAAGTTGATACGGTATGTACAGGCCACCAACAAAAAGATTTTCATTTGATAAAAGTGTATAAGGTTTGTTTTTTTTTCAGTCCTAAAATAATGTTAAATTAATACTTCTTTTTTGCCAGAAATTCATGAACTTCATCATTATTCTT
Organism: Solen grandis; assembly: GCA_021229015.1. Lineage (NCBI taxonomy): Eukaryota > Metazoa > Mollusca > Bivalvia > Adapedonta > Solenidae > Solen > Solen grandis. The sequence goes on from CM037781.1 coordinate 48,793,608, forward strand.
TTATGATCCTATAGTTGAGTTCCTTGTATAATGAGCATGTGTTTTGCGGATGTTTTATTGGTGTATATAAACTGTAATAGAGAACATTCAGTTGAACATAGAGGACTTCACCACAAAGGAGAGCATTAACTATGCAGTCTGTTGTGAATGGCTGTGTTATATGACTGGTGTGCATGTATTTACTTCTTTACTCATTTAAAGTGGGGATTGCTTACATATAATGAGATGAAATTGATGAAATCTAATCTATAGGTATCCATTCCTACAGTGTATAAAGAAATATTTGTATAAACCTTGGCTTAACATTATAAATTTGTTGGGGGCCGCCGCGGCAAAGCGGTTACAGTCGTGGACTACAAATCTCTTAGCCCCTCGCCGCTGTCTGTGGGTTCGAATCTCGGTAGAGACTTTGAATTTTTCATGTGAGGAAGCCTTCCAGTTGGCTTGCGGTAGGTCGGTGGTTCTACCCGGGTACCTCTGTGTACTCGGGGTCTTCCTCCACCTGTAATCAGCTGGACGTCGCTATATGATTGAAATACTATCGCAGCGACGGTAAACTCCAATACAACAATACAACAACATAAATTTGTTGTATGTTATATTGAACAGGTGTTGCACATTTTTTAATCAGTTTCTGTAGTAGTATTGGTTAGAAAGAGTTAGTAACCACTAACCACAAGTAACCACAAGGTCCTGAACCAATCCTAGCCTCTTTGAAAATCTTCACTTTGGATTTAAGTGAGAAGGTTGTCAAATACTTCCGAATGCTTTCTCACCAGCCCTGGTTCATTCTGGAACAGAGGGTGGGGATAACCAACAGCTGATTAATGATACAAGGCTCAGTGCTATTTACTTTTTAGCTCACCTGAGCGCAACGTGCTCAAGGTGAGCTTTTGTGATCACCTTGCATCCGTGGTCGTTTCCGTCTTGCAATGTGCGTCGTCATGTGGGGTCAAAATGTAGGTTACAAGGTCAAATCTTAGAAAAACCTTGTTAACACTCAAGAGGCCACATTTTTTGCCCTATCTTCATGAAACTTGGTCAGATTGTTTGTTTCCATAAGATCTTGGACAAGTTTAAATTTGGGTCATGTGGGATCAAAAAGTAGGTCATGAGGTCAAATATGAGAAAAACCTTGTTAACACTCGATAGGCCACATTTTTGGCCATATCTTCATGAAACTTGGTCAGAATGTCTGTTTCCATAAAATCTGGGACAAGTTTGAATTTGGGTCATGTGGGGTCAAAAAGTAGGTCAATATGAAAAATCCAACATATGTTGCTCATTTATAATCAGGTGAGCGATTCAGGGCCATCATGGCTCTCTTGTTAACTTAAAATTTTGGTTAAAGTTTTGCATGCAAGGTACTTTCATGCTAATATCTCAGTATCCAGGCACGCAATTGATTTGAAACATCTTTAATATGTTTAGGGGTATCATACTTTCACAGTAGATAACTATTGACAGAATATATTAAAAGTTATGGCCCCCTTTTCACTTAGAATATTGGTTAAACTTTAGCATTCAAGCTATTATCCAGGTTATATCTCGGAAATTGCTTGTGGAATTGACTGAAAAGTTCAGGAGTGTCCTCAGGGGCATCTGAAAACCAAGGAGGATAACTTTTGGACTGAATTTTATGCAAATTATGGCCCTTTTCTAACTTGGATTTTTGGTTAAAGTTTTGCATGCACAGTGTTATTATGCTTATGTCTCAGTAACTAGGCATGGGATTGATTTTAGACTTCACAAAAATATTAAGGGGTATCAGACTATCAAGGTATATCATTTTTAGCTCACCAGAGACGAAGTGCTCAGGGTGAGCTTTTTGGATCACCCGTCGTCATCTGTCGTCCGTCGTCAGCAATTTGCTTTAAAAGACATCTCCTCTGAAACCGCTGGACAAAATCTGATGAAACTTGGTATAAATGGTCCTTGGGTGGGACTCTACAAAAATTGCTCAAATACAGTTGATCCTTGCAGAACTCTGGTTGCCATGGCAACAAAAAGAAAAAATTCTTGGAAAGTTTAAAAATCATCTCCTTTAAAACTACTGGCCAGATTTCAAAATAAATTGGTACAGATGATCCTTAGGGGTAGCACTACAAAGATTGCTAAAATTATTCGGATCCGCAAAAAAACATTGGCATCAGGGGCCGGGCTTATTTTACATTTTTTTATATAGGGAAAAATTTTAAAAAAAACATCTCCTCTAAAACCAATGGACAGAATTTGATGAAACTTGGTATAAATGGTCCTTGGGTGGGACTCTACAAAAATTGCTCAAATAAAAATGATCCATGCAGAACTCTGGTTGCCATGGCAATGAATAGAACAAAAATCATCTTCTTTAAGATTAATATAAATCATCTTCCAGATTAATAATTTGCAGGGTTTAAAAATGTTTTAAATTGGTACAGATGATCCTTGGGTGTAGCTCTACAAAGTATTCAAAATTATTTGGATGTGTGTTGTAAACTTGGCAACAATACGAGGGGAGGCTTATTTATTATATTTATATTGATTTACGCAGAACTCTAGTTGCCATTGCAATGCAATGAAAAGATAAAATTCATCTTGTTTAGAACTGCTAGCCAGATTTAAAATACATTGTTATAGATGTTTATTTAGGGTTAATTGGCTAATTTTTACTTTGTTTTTCAGACAATTTTAACAATTAATCAAAATCAAAGGAAATGTCCTTTGTTTTCACGTTGTTTCCGCCATCTTACCATTTTACTATTTGCACTTCTGTTTCAATTAAAGATTTACAGATATATACTTTTGAGTTTAAAAAACAGAAACACATGAAGATTGATTCTATATTAAAGAAGTGAAATTGCATAAAGTGGTTATTTAATACAATATATAAATTCATTATTGAAGACGGAAAATTTATACGTTGTAATTTTTTGCAGTTGTCGGTAATTAATTTCCTTAGTGTCCTATATGAGACAAACAGATCCATCAACCTCCAACAATCAGTTTTAAGTCACTATAAACTGTTCGGAGTCAAAGGTGTATTTTTGTGTGATTTTTCACTTCGTTGTCTAAAATATTTTTATCTTAATGGAAGCAAGCACGTTTTTCCCCAAAAAAGAAATGTAATCCATCAACTTACAACCAGTTAACTGTTCCAAGTCAAGGGTGTATTTTGTGTGGTTTTTGACTCCGATTTATCTGTACTTGAAATTGTTTTGGCTGCTTTTTCCAGATTAACAACTGTTACTGATTTAACCTTTTCCTTCATATAGACTCATATTGACACTCTCAAAAGGAACCACATAAAATAGTCACAGTTAAACATTCCTTGTTACAGAAAACAATTGTTTCATTTTAAAATGCAGATGTACTCTGGTGAGCGTCTATGGCCCTTGGGCCTCTTGTTGACTATTATTATGTACAGGGTATGTGAAGGGCAATAATTGAAAGTTAAGGAGTGTCTTCAGGGGCATCAGAAAACTAAGGAGGATAACTTTTGGACTGAATTTTATACAAATTATGGCCCATTTCTAACTTGGATTTTTGGTTAAAGTTTTGCATGCACAGTGTTATTGTGCTTATGTCTCAGTAACTAGGCATGGGATTGATTTTAGACATCATAAAAATATTAAGGGGTATCAGACTATCAATGTATATCATTTTTGACTATTATTATGTACAGGGTATGTGAAGGGCAATAATTGAAATAGATTTCATTTGATTTACCAACAAGCATTTTGAATAGTCGGCATGCTGTCCTCTGACAGCTCTTGTTATATTTTTCCCTGCCAGTTGGCTTCAGTGCTGTTGGGTACCTGATCAACTAATTGTCCTCCAGACAGATCAGGGCTCTATACTGCTCTGACAAGGTGCATAAAGTATGTGCCACCATTGGTTTGGTTATCATTTTGTCATCTGAGCAAGAACACACAAGATCTTATAGGTTTTTGAATCACAGGGTAATTTATCTAATTTGTATACCAATTAAAATATCATCAGATGCTAGCAATTCAGTGCAAATTATGCAGAGCCACCGACTGAAAATTGTTAGTTACTAGAATGTTACCTTCTAAAATGTGTATCTTAGATGCAGATTAAAAGATCATTTAAAATTGCAAAGTGTCATTGTAATAAATTTTTTTTGCAAATGAAAACAATTTGATTGTGACATATATATATAGTCAGTAATCCATGTATCATTTGAGTCAGGAAAATTATTTCATTGGAATTTGATGGAATGATTCTGTTTTTTGAAAGTGCCACATGAGGTCAATGGGAAGGTATTATAATGGTGTTAGTACAGTCCCCTGTAGCACATTACAACAGAAACTTGACACTCTGGTGTTAATGGATGGTCAAGAGAAGGAAGGTCCCCATGGAGACGTCCATAATTATGGTCTTTATGGTCCCCAGTTTCTGTTCCCACTCAGATATGCCATCTTAAATTTCCTTCCAACAAAATGTCAGACACAGTTTCTCATCTCCATTGTTTTGGAAGTAGCCAGCTTACACCAAAGGGTTCTGGCACATAAGTTTGGTCATTACCCCCTTGTCTTACACGTCCTTATACCATGGATCAGTGTGAACATAAGTTTGGTCATTACCCCCTTGTCTTACACGTCCTTATACCACGGATCAGTGTGAACATAAGTTTGGTCATTACCCCCTTGTCTTACACGTCCTTATACCATGGATCAGTGTGAACATAAGTTTGGTCATTACCCCCTTGTCTTACACGTCCTTATACCACGGATCAGTGTGAACATAAGTTTGGTCATTACCCCCTTGTCTTACACGTCCTTATACCACGGATCAGTGTGAACATAAGTTTGGTCATTACCCCCTTGTCTTACACGTCCTTATACCATGGATCAGTGTGAACATAAGTTTGGTCATTACCCCCTTGTCTTACACGTCCTTATACCATGGATCAGTGTGAACATAAGTTTGGTCATTACCCCCTTGTCTTACACGTCCTTATACCACGGATCAGTGTGAACATAAGTTTGGTCATTACCCCCTTGTCTTACACGTCCTTATACCATGGATCAGTGTGAACATAAGTTTGGTCATTACCCCCTTGTCTTACACGTCCTTATACCATGGATCAGTGTGAACATAAGTTTGGTCATTACCCCCTTGTCTTACACGTCCTTATACCATGGATCAGTGTGAACATAAGTTTGGTCATTACCCCTTGTCTTACACGTCCTTATAGGATGGATCAGTGTGAACATAAGTTTGGTCATTACCCCCTTGTCTTACACGTCCTTATACCACGGATCAGTGTGAACATAAGTTTGGTCATTACCCCCTTGTCTTACACGTCCTTATACCATGGATCAGTGTGAACATAAGTTTGGTCATTACCCCCTTGTCTTACACGTCCTTATACCATGGATCAGTGTGAACATAAGTTTGGTCATTACCCCCTTGTCTTACACATCCTTATACCACGGATCAGTGTGAACAGAGTAAAGCCTTACATTATTTAATGCGCAGATGAAGTGCCGATAATATTCTAATTATTTTTTTTTATCAAGGAAACCTTCAGAAAGTTGGCCAAAGCAAAAGACAAAACTAATTTATTCAGAAATGAAAATGAAGATGGTTGTTTACTGGTTCCCTTGGCTTCAGTCTGCTTTCAAGCTTAGCGCAGCTGTGTCCCACATAATCTACTTGTCTAGTGTGGATCCTAGAAGAGTCAATGTCCCTGGGTAATCAAATTACATCAACACTTGTAACCTATATTCATTTCCATCCTGTTTTTCTTTTCCAAGGTTAATTGACTATTTCAACAGAACCAGAGGGGGATTCCACTGTTTATAGATTTTAGGCCGATTCCCAGTCTAATGAGGATGAGGGAAAACCCTTTTTGCTGAAGTAATTGTATTACTGAAACCAAATGATGGTGAGAGATTGAACTTGGACTTGAAGTGTGTATGTATGCTTCAAAGGAACTCTGTCATTGTACTTCAGGAGGTTATCAAAATCAGCTATTTTCCTGACATAAAAATGATACATGGTCCACCTTCTTCTCTTACAGTACCCCAAGGGACAAAGAAGTAAACATCACAACAGTACCATTAATACCATTGTTCAGCCTACAATTCATTATCTACATGCATTTGATCACATTCTCATTGTGTCTATTGATTCCGAGATTCTTTCCCTCTCCTTTCTGCTTGGGAAGGCCACAGCACCACTTTTCCTCATATAATGTGACTATTGTCTGTCTGCCAGAAAAAAAAAATAAAAAAAAATCTTCCTATAGTCAGACTTGTCAGTTCAACTCTTTCTTATGGTTATGATTTTTTTTTTTAGCTCACCTGAGCACTTGTGATCAGGGTGAGCTTTTGTGACCTCTTTTTGTCCGTTGTGCGTCATCCGTCGTCCGTAATCAACAATTGCTTGTGAACACTCTAGAGGCCACAGTTTTGGCCAGATCTTCATAAAAAATTGGTCAGGATGTTTGTCTACATGATATGTTGGATGAGTTTGAAAATGGGTCATGTAGGGTCAAAAACTAGGTCACCAGGTCATTTTATAAAAACCTTGTGAACACTCAAGAGGCCACCTTTTTAGCCCAATCTTCATTAGATTTGGTTGGGTGTTTGTCTACATGATACCTTGAATGATTTCGAAAATGGGTCACCTGGGGTCAAAAACTAGGTCACCAGGTCAAATCTTATAAAAACTTTGTACACACTCTAGAGGCCACAGTTTCAGCCCAACCTTAATGTAACTTGGTCAGAAAGTTTGTTTACACCAAATCTTGGATGAATTCAAAACTGGGCCACATGGGGTCAAAAAGTAGGTCACCAGGGCTGATTTTAGAAAAATCTTGTGAACACTGGGGCCTTTTTGTACCATCTTTTTACAAATAAAAATTAACTTGATAAGAATGATGACTGCATGAATTCCCAGTTCAGGTAGGATCAAAATCTAGGTCACTTAACCAAATGTTAGAAAAACACTTTAGATGCCACATTTTTTATCATCATGCCTAACACAGCAATCTTACTCAGGTGAGCGATACAGGGCCATCTTGGCCCTCTTGTTTTTTTTGTTGTTGTTTTTTTTTGCTATATAACACCTGATTAATTCATAAGTATGTATGTCTTAAATCTGTAATGAATACATGGGAGAAGTGTGATAATATCAGAGACAATTGTTATTGCTTATCCATAGGTTTCCTGGAACTGAATTTTACATAGGAAAAATGGATAAAAAATCTCATCACATCTTATAGTTACCTTGATTTCTTTGGTGAAACAAGTATTTTTGTCCCTTTTCTCTTCCATAAAGAGATTGTCTCATCCACATCCAAATACCTAAACCTATTGAACTGGTACAGCCTCTCCAGACTTTAATAGGATTGTATTCCAGCTGGGAAACTGCCAGAATTGCAGTTTTATCTCTCTTGAATTTTATTAACATTTTTAGGGAAATTCCTTATTGTGGAAAAACTGTCTTTTGGTGATACTAAAATTAAGCTTGCAATAGATGCTACAAAGAAAATATTTCTTGCCAAATTATCTTATTTTTATCAGTGGTGAAATTCAGGCACTATATTGGACTACAGGGTTTCATTTAAAGTAATAGTAGTTTCTTAATGCAGTTGAAGTAAATCTAGAAACATATATATATTGGATGGAAATAGTTGCAGTAATGGAAATGGTTTTAATACATACCTAACGGGCTGTTATTAGCTGGGTATCAAATTATAGAGTGGGCCTTATCTACAGGATCAGTTTTGAAGGTACAATTTGGTAAACTAATACTCTAAGAGATAAGTCTGAAAAAACTTGGCGCTAGTTTAGTTCAAGAAGCAAATCTTCAGACTTCAATGAACAATTTTTATACGCCCATTAGATGACTGGACGTATTATGGATTCACATGTGATGGCTGGGCAGGTGGGTGGTTGGTGTCCACTGATGTTGTCTGCTCTCTGACTTTGAACAAACGTGATCAGGTCTTTACCAATCTTGGCCACAATGTATATGGGCACAATATCTCAGCCAGGTGCAATAACCAACCAGATTGTCCCAGACACTCCAGAGTTATGACCCTTGAATTAATGAAAAATTGCTTAATTAACGGTGTCTGCTCTATAACAAACCTGAAGCAATCTTTACAAAACTTGGTCACAGTGTGTATGGGCACAATATCTCAGCCAGGTTTTATAACCAGACAGGATTTTTCCAGAATGTCCAAGATATTCTTGTGTTATGGCCCTTTAATTTATGAAAAATTGCTAAATAAACAGTGTCTGCTCTCTAACTCTTAACAAACATAAACTGATTTTGTCCAAACTTGGTCACAATGTGATAGGGTATGAACTGATCTTGTCCAAACTTGGTTACAATGTGATAGGACATGAATTCATATTGTCCAAACTTGGTCACAATGTAAATGGGCTCAAATCGCAACCAGGTGTGATAACCAGCCAAAATGTCTCGGATACTCTAGAGTTATGGCCATCGAATTTATGAAAAATTGTAAAATTATAAGTGTCTGCTCTCTAACACTGACAAATAGGAACTGATCTTTACCAAACTTTGTCACAATATGTATTGCCACATGATCTCAATCAAGTTTGAAAAGTCAGAATGTCCAAAATACTCCAGAGTTACAACCCTTGATTGAAAAAAATGCAAAAGGGGCGTATTTTGCTATAACCATGCAGCTCTTTTGTGAATAACATGACTGAGGATGAGGAAACGGGGAAACTATTAAATATGACACTCAATCACTGTAGTTATTAGCTCACCTGAGCACAAAGTGCTCAAGGTGAGCTTTTGTGATCACCCTGCATCCTTCATCGTGCGTCGTCCGTCGTCAACAATATACTTTAAACGACATCTCCTCTGAAACTGCTGGGCAGAATTTGATTAAATTTGACAGGGATGTTCTCTGGAAAGGTGTACCTTCACAAGTTGCTAAAATAAACTTGATCCATGTGGAACTCTGGTTGCCATGGCATTGGGAAAAAAAAAATTAAAACTTTAAAAATCATCTCCTTCAAATTTATTGGCTAGGTTTCAAAATATTTTAGTACAGATGTTCCTTGGGTACTTCTCTACCAAAATTGCTAGAATTATTCTGATCAGGAAAAAAACATGGCCGCCAGGGGCAGGGCTAATTTGCCTTATATGTATATAGTGAAATCTTTAAAAAACATCTCCTCCAAAACCGCTGGATAGAATTTGATTAAAATTGGGAGGGATGATCCTTGGGTGAAGCTGCACAAAAGTTGCTAAAATTATTCTGACTATAAAAAAACATGGCCGCCAGGAATTTGCCTAGTATGTGTATAGTGAAATCTCTAAATGACATCTTCTCAGAATTATTTAGACAGAATTTGATTTAAGTTGGCAGGGATGATCCTTGGGTGAAGCTTCACAAAAGTTGCTGAAATGATTCCACGCTGTTAAAACATGGCCGCCAAGGGCTGGTTTAATTTGCCTTTTTTGTTTATAGTGAAATCTTTCAAACCACATCTCCTCTGAAACTGCTAGACAGAATTTAATTAAATTTGGCAGGGATGATCATTGGGTGAAGCTTCATAAAAGTTGCTAAAATAATTCCGATCCATAAAAAAACATGGCCACCAGGAGTGGGGCTAATTTGCCTTATATGTACATAGTGAAATCTTTAAACGACATTTTCTCTGAAACCGCTGGACAGAATTTGATTAAATTTGGCAGGGATGATCATTTGGTGAAGCTTCATAAAAGTTGGTAAAATCATTTTGATTCGTAAAAAAACTTTGATACCATGGGCGGTAGTAATTTGCGTTATATGTGTATTGTGAAATTCTAAATGACATCTCTGAAACCGCTGGACAGAATTTGATTTAATTTGTCAGGGATGATCCTTGGGTGGAGCTTCACAAAAGTTGCTAAAATTATTCCGATCCATTAAAAAACATAAGCTGCAAGCAACAGGACTAATTTGCCATGTATGTATATATTGAAAACTTAAAATGACCTCTCCTCTGAAACTGACAGAATTTGATAAAACTTTACAGGGATCATCTCCTTCAAAACCACTGGCCACATTTCAATATGTTTTAATAGACTGATGTTCCTTTGGTAACCCTTTACTCAGGTGAGGGATCCAAGGTCATTATGGCCCCCATGTTTATCAGGAAGAACATTTGATCTAATATTTATTTAATATCTGCGTATTAGCATTTTTAATGATGTTATTGGCCTGATTCATGGTCATTAAAAGTTCTTTCATGGTATTTTAAAGGTGTAATCCATTGAAATGTTTTTCATTTAATTTGATTATTGCAAGAATTAATAGGGTAAATTGATGTTTTTAGCTCACCTGAGCGCAACGTGCTCAAAGTGAGCTTTTGTGATCGCCCTTCGTCCGGCATCCATTGTGTATTGTGCGACGTGCGTCATGCGTCGTCAACAATTTGGCTTGTTAACACTCTAAAGGCCATACTTTTAGACCAATCTTCATGAAACTTGGTCAGAATGTATGTCTCCATAAAATTTTGGAAAAGTTTGAATTTAGGTCATGTGGGGTCAAAAAGTAGGTCACAAGTCAAATCTTATAAAAACCTTGTTAACACTCTAGAGGCCACATTTTTGGCCCGATCTTCATGAAACATGGTCAGAATGTTTGTTTCCATTAAGTCTTGGACAAGTTTGAATTTGGGTAATGTGGGGTTAAAAAGTAGGTCATGAGGTCAAATCTTATAATAACCTTGTTAACATTCTAGAGGCCACATTTTTGGCACAATCTTTATGAAACTTGGTCAGAATGTTTGTTTCCATCAAATCTTGGATAGGTTTGAATTTGGGTCATGTAGGGTCAAAAAGTAGGTCATGAGGTCAAATCTTAGAAAAACCTTGTTAACACTCTAGTGTCCACACTTTTGACCATATCTTCATGAAACTTGGTCAGAATGTCTTTTTCCATAAAATCTTGGACAAGTTTGAAAGTAGGTCATGTGGGGTCAAAAAGTGGGTCAATATGAGAAATCCAACATATGTTGCTCATTTATAATCAGGTGAGCGATTCAGTGCCATCATGGCCCTCTTGTTTTTTTGTTTTAATGGACATTTAAGAGGAATATTTTGATAGCTTTAACTTGAAATAGTGATGGGTCATAAGTCTAGAAGTTAGAGTCAAGACTTGAGATTGAGTGATCAGTGCCCATGTATAAAGCAGATTCTTTCTGACTATATAAAGACTTCAGCAAGAAGCTCTGAGCAGCATATAAATATTTGCTTACTTCCTTACAATTTCAAATACTCTGTTTGCATAATTTCATGATACTCAATAGAGATATACATACATGTTTTTGTATCTGAAGTAAATTGATAAGGGCTTGTATTATTAGCAATTAAACAATTAACAGAGTTTATCATATTGATTAACTATGCATGAGTTTGGCTGTCCATTATGAAATTAGGTTCATTAACAGTGCTAGGGCTCCATTAGAAGGCCCCACATGAGGGTACCACCAAATAAAATCCCTGGGGATCAAATCAATATCACTTAATTCAGCAGCTTTTGCATTTAGCATATTAATGATCTAAGAATACTCTCATTTTGAATTTAATGTTCTTGTCTTCATCAAATATTAAAAGCTCTTTTTTTTCATTTACAAAATAGAATTGTATTCTTTGAGTGTTTTTTAATGTTTAGCAACCAGCCCCACATTCAGTTTTAACATAACACTCTCAACTGTTGTAACTTGTAACAGTAAGGCAGGGTATGTGTGTCAGAAGTTACTATGGAGGAATCTTCTGTTACTAGAGGAAACATCATGTGTACAAGGACAAGCTAGAGCAGCCTGCAGGGATCTTTTAACTGTTTCAGATTTATTGGTTATTTACACAAGATTACACTGTGATATATATATAGAATACTGTATGTGAGGAAGTTAAAGTTCCTAATACATGTAGTAATTGAAACTTAAGATGTTTTGCCTTCCACTATTTTGTTTCCTGTTTGGTTAAATATAGAATCTTAACCACTTTATGGCCATTTACTGTCCTCATAAAGTTGATGTAAGTGAAGACCTTTGAAAGGAATGATAATGATATAATCATAAGAAATTTACAAGTGATATTGTGCATATTCATGGATGCAACATGTCTACAGGTTTTCTTTTGATTTCTGAATAGTAAAGCATTACCATGTATTGTATTAAAACATTTCCTGTACAAAATTTTTCCTATCAGTCAGTAATGATTGAAGTAAATTCAACATCATTTATATCATCAATATATTGTCTGTCTGTCTATTTGTCACACTTTGTCTTTTCACACTTTTTTTTTTTTACTAATCAAAGACAAAAAAATAAACTTAAAGCAAGATTGTCTATACTGATGATTTTCTTCAAGTTCATTTTGACAGAGAACTCAAATCTTGAAGTGACAGTAACTCCAAGTTAAGAGAGTGTCTTTAAATGAAAAGTTGACACAAATATTAAAGAAAACTTTTAAAAGGACATTAAAGTAAGGGAGGTTTTTCATGAATGGTTAAGTCAGTATTTATGGAATCAAGACATGGTTGAAAGGTAAAATTACTCAGCATATGTTTAAGAGGGTTTTCATAATATGTCAACCATACAAGGTTAGTGGAAGCACACTTTTGTCTATTTATATACAACACATGCTTATTTCTGACAAATTGTGTGTCTCAGATTTCGGAAGAATTGTGGGTTAAGTTTATAAAGCACAACTTGATATTGTTTTACAACATCTGCTATTTGTTCAGCCTGTTATCTGACTTATGACAAATCTTCTTCCTATAATCACTAATGACACAACTGTCACACTGTCAGTATCATTACATCTTGAACAAAAACTTTCTGAATAATTTAAGCTTTAACTGTGTCCTAGGTTCATCAAGAAACTCACTTTAATGAACTCTTTTCATTTTACAAGTAAATCGTAGAGCTGATTGACAATGTTGGATTTCATGGAGTTGGATTTCATGGACACATTTATAATCATGCAGTCTGATGTCACAGGGATTTAATCTGTGATGTCCATGATTTTTTTGTTGACAGAAAGGTCATTTTTTTGTTGCTGAAAGGTCATTTTTGTGGATTACAAAGGGGCCGAAAAAATGTTAAAAACTTATGTATGTTAGATTTCATTCTTAAAACTCTTTAAGAAAGGAAATGTCATATAAACTCATTGGGCATGTTCCTATGTACATGCACTTGTTTCAAGAAATACCTAGTGGTATACTAATTGGCTTCAGGGCAGCAATCAATGGACTTTCATTAGTTTGATCTCTTACTTCTCAAACTTTAATGTATTTGTGTGCATACCAACTGCCTCACCTGTCACTGGAAAGGTAAACACTGACCTAGATATATCTACTTCCCACACAGTGGAGAGAGAGTTGTCCATATTGGCTGGCAGATGACACGAGTCATTGACATAGAGCCAGTATCGCCGTTGTGAAACGTTCCATGTGAACCTGGGACAAGTGTGGAACTTGAGACTGTCCAATACTGTCCCCTGGCTCTGATACTGGAAGTGGGATATGCTGTAGAGGAATGTTAAATACTGTCCCCTGGCTCTGATACTGGAAGTGGGATATGCTGTAGAGGAATGTTAAAATTTGTTGAATTGTCTGGAAAGAATATTCTGACTGATGGAATATATGATTATTTTCTCTGAAAGTACAGTACCTATGTATTTGTGTGGTCAGTTGGGTATAGTTAGTTATCCATAGGTTGAGGCTGGTGTGGTGGGGCCTGTATTGTTATAATATTGTGCACACTGCAATTATTGTATAGAGCAGAGTATAGGGATATCACCAGATGTGAAGACAACATTGAAATAGTTTTGGTAAAGTTTGTAAGTGGATTGATGGACCATACCTTGGATTAAGAATACAATCAGGATGTAGTGAATATAGATGTGCAAAGTGAAGAGAACTCTCCTGAGGACACCTGTACATAGGAATTTGAGTGATCAGCCTATATAAAGGGGGTTTGAGTGATCAGTCTATTTTTAGGAGCATTTCTTGGTTTTGGAGTGATAAACCTATATATAGTAGCAGTTCCAGGTTTTGGAGGGAATTTATCATGTTTAGGAAAAAACGAAAGTTCGGAAGTTTGAAGCTGAAGTTTGGTAAGTATGAAAAGAGTTTTAGCATGTTACTACTTCCAGTCTATCGCACAATACAACCATTCTTTTCATAATCATTGCAGCTGACAGGATATAATGATTGGTACAACGTGCCTGTTTTATGATATCAATAGACTTGTTCTCATGATGAGCTATTAGGATTGATGATTGTCCATTGTCCGTCTGTCGGTCACAATTAGTTTGTTAGCACTCTAGCATTTCTTAAGCAATCACCTTCAAACTTTATGACAATGTTTATTGCCATAATGTCTTGGCCAAGTCTGATTATGGTTGATATTGGCCAGTTAGGTCAGGAGTTACTGCCCTTTTAATTTTAAAATATGCCAGATTTCACTTCTTTGCACTCTAGCATCTTTATTTCTTTAGTAATCATCTTTAAACTTCATGACAATGCTTATGGCCATAATTTCTCTGCCAAGTTTGAATATGGCTGATATCTGCTAATTAGGTCATGAGTTTATGGGCTTTTAATTGATAAAAAATGCCAGACTTCACTTTCTTTACACTCAAATGCTAGATACCATGAGATGGTCTGATTAATGAGGAGGTCCTTATACCATGAGATGGCCTGATTAATGAGGAGGTCCTTATACCATGAGATGGTCTGATTAATGAGGAGGTCCTTATACCATGAGATGGTCTGATAAGTGAGGGCAGATTAATGTTTAAAGAGTCTTTACAGATGAGGAACTGAGTTGTGAGGAAGTAGTCTAAATGAAATGTTTACTGCAATTAAGTGTTGATTGCAAGGTCAGATTAATATCAAAATATTTTAATTATCAGTTGATTATCAGTTGGTATATTTGATCTGTTTACTTCTCATAATAGACATGTAAAGGGGTGTGTCACCAACTGGTATCTTTGTCTTTCTTACATGTGAGTTCTGATTAGTGAGAGCCTCTCCAAGGTCCTTTGTTAGATAATGGAGTCTTCTGATTATAATATTCCTTCCATGAAATTATCATGTTATTGCTGTTCATTATTACCTGCTTTATACTGTCCTGTGAGTATCATCCAGAATCTCCTGGAATTAGATAGTTGTCTAATTAGGCATTGAAACAGCTTTTCCTCTGCACATGTTTTGATGTTTCTGTGAAGTAAAAGAAAACTTTAATTTGTCGGTATCTCCACTCATACCTGCTTTCTATAATGTAATAATTTATCCACACTTTTCATATCAAAGAACTAAATCAGTACTTGGAGGGCCACTGTCTTTAATATCAGATAATATCATGAGTCAGCCTTAAAGAGCCTTAAAATTATGATGTGTCGTCAAGAAGCTGAAGATATTCTTACTAGCAAAAGGTTGACTATTTTAACAAGAAACTATCTGTTGCCAAAATTGTTTCTATCAGTCCTGCTGGCTGAGTAGTCAGAGCAACTGTCCCTTAACTGTAAGGTTGTAAGTTTGATCCCTGGCGGCAACATACCAAAGTTGTTGAAAATGTAAATTGTATATATCCCATACATGTGCTTCAGATGCTCAGCACACCAGGATAGTCCCAGGTTGGATGGGGTGGGGGAGGATCACAGTGAGGCAGCAATATATTTGTTCATGTTACTAAGTCCTTAAGTGACTGAAAAATTAAATTTTTTTTTACCTAGGATGAAGCAATAAAAAACAATAACACATTTTTTGACCTACGGTTGGTGTTGATTTTGAAGTTGAAATAAAATAACAGTAGCTGGTAATAAATTCTACAAAAATAAGTTCAAAGCTGGGAGAAAGCACCCCCTGGTAGTTGGGATAGGAAGCTTTGATGTGAAGGCAAATAGATTTGTTTCCAAGCACTTTGATTGATTGGACTTTCAGACGTACAGACACGTCATTCTTTATTCCTCTTGCTTGTTGATCCATCCAATTACAATTTCTGTTCCAAAAACAGACACATTTAGCACGTTTTGGAGTTCTGGACTCACAGCAATGCTACCTCAGATCTCTGTTTGACAAAGTGTGATGCAGAAAAGACACGTTGATTCTGATGTAATTACGTTAGGCATTGCCTAATATATTTACTGAGGCTAATTTAGGAAAGACTTTGGCAGGGTACTCAGTTAATGCCTTCAAATAGCTCACCTTGAGGAAAGAGAACAAGGAGGTGCAAGTACTATTGCAGGCTAGCTGCAGAATCCATTTACCAAGAGCTGTTTACAAACTTGGCAAGGTCCATATGAGATGCAATTATTAAAATACACAAGCACATTTTAATATGAATTTAGTGCAAAACTGAACAGAGGCTGTACAGCACTCTCCTGTGTACAAATTTCAGTATTCAACACTGTCCTCCAGAGATACCTTGGAATACTGACTGAAATTGATAGATGTATTTAATTGATAGATGTATTTAATAGATAGGTGTATTTATTTGATATATGTATTTGATTGATAGCTGTATTTTCAGGTGATTAGGTTGTGGCAATAATTTTGTCAGCTATTTCATTGTATCAAAAATGCAAGATTGCAATTAGTTTGAATGATAGGTTGCAATAAGAGTGCTCTTTGGAGCATGTGTGTCACCTGCTGAAACATAACGGAAAAAAATGTGATGGACAGACAGACGGACGGACAGATGACGGAAAAGTGATCCCTATGTGTCACCTCTGATTACAGCAGGTGGCACAAAAAGTGTAAGACTGCTGTTGACTGACAACTATAATTCAAGGTAAAATGCATTACTATTAATGTACAATACTAGAATTGACTTTCTATCAAATACATTATTGTAATTTCATTACTATCAGTGAGCAAATAGGAAAGAAATCAAAATGCAAAATTGTAATTGATTGAAATTCTTTCAAGTGAAGGCTTTAGATTTCATGCCATATTGAGAATTATCAAGATCTATGTATACTGTCCCAATCCTTGTCCCCTTCAGTTTTGTAGATTATCAGGTTTTAATTTGTTTTGAAAAAGATAAAAACTTGTATGATAATAACACTGAAATAAAACACATTAAACTGAGAATTTGAATTAAATTAGGTGTTGGTGGTGTTGTTTTTTCCACAGTGCATTAAACTCTGTTCTGCAGAAGATGAAACTTGTGTCCCTTGAGTGGTCATTATCTTTTTTTTAATTATGACAACAAAAATTAATTTATATGTTCAAGGAAGCAATTTGTATTTCATATTTTACATTAATGGGCATTAATTCATTGATTATGAATCTCCTCTGTGACATTATCCATTTCTGGAGGACATAAACTGCTGCTTTCAGAAACTAAATTGTACATTAATTGTATCATAAGATGTTTTTTTTTTCCTTTTTTGTGTCTTCTTTGCTGTAACAAACATATCATGTGAGGTTGAAGAACATTCATCAGATTATGACTAATCAGTAAAAAGGGGGAATAATGCACAACTTATTTTTACCAGTTTTCCCTTTAAATTTCCCTCCTTTCCTGATCTTGAATATCCATTTTTGCTTCTCAAGATTATAGCACAATACATTTGTCTGTCAAATGTGGTTAGAGCTGTAGAAGACAAGGTTGGTGTAAACATGTTTGTGTTTATTTCAAGGCCTTTTGCTTGGTCTACATGGACTAGTGGTTGCTAGGATACAACCACAGATGGGCTTGCTGGGTTGACAGTAGATAGATTGTTTATCAAGCCCTGTTCACACTGTGGGCATGCATTTAAATGAGTAGTATCAGATATTAAAAGCTTGACATAATTTATTTTTTATTACCCGGTAGATCTCATCCCAATGTTGCAATCTGCATGAAATACAGTCCATTTCTGTAAATATGGATGCGGTTTTGAAATGTTGTCCATAATAACTATTCCCTTTGTTGTTTGGTTGATATATAAGTAAGGATACCAGGCCTTTGAGATCTAGCAGTCTTGAAGATAGGTTTGAATGGTTAAGTCTGTAGAAGTGCTGTGTGTGGCTCCCTCAATGTCTATATTTGGCAGATAAGTGTATTTAGGGCTTCAATTGTTTACACAATGTTTGCTGACTGGACTGAAGTTGAGCAGTGCTGACTGTAATTTCAAGGTCAAAGATTATTTACTGACCTGATTGGACTATCTCTGCCCTTATCTGCAGTGGCCAGAGGTGGAGGATCAGTATCCAGGTATGGGGTCAGTCTGTATGATATATAATAAATTTCAATGTATTTAAAGCAGCTCATTCACAGATGGTATTTGACTATGAACTAGATTTTTAGCTCACCAAGCACATCTTCTCAAGGTGAGCTTTTGGGATCACCCTCCATCCACCATTGTCCATCATTTGTTGTCCGTTGTCAACAATTTGCTTTAAAAGACATCTCCTTTAAACCCCTGGGTAGAAATTGATGAAACTTGGCATGAATCATCCTTTGGTGAACCTCCACAAAAATTGGCTAAAATAAACTTGAACCATGCAGAACTCTGGTTGCCATGCAACCAACACCATTTCATTTAAAAACTTCAAAAATCATCTCCTGAAACCAGTGGTCAGAATTTACTTTCTTTTGGCATAAATGGTCACCTCATCTACCATAATTGCTAACACTTAAAAAATGAGGCCCCAACAGGGTTGGCCACTTTCCTTATATACTCTATAGAAAACTTTTAAAATGATCTTGTCTGAAAGCAATGGCCAGAATTTAATTTCATTTGGCACAATTGGTCACCTAATTTTTCTCCACCATATCTGCTAAAATAAAGTTGATCCCTTGAAAAATGAGGCCCCCACGGCATTGGCCAGTTTCCATACATTGATACTCTATTGATAAATCTATTTATAAAATATTGATTACCTCCCTTTATTATATTTATTTTTGTATAGTTGTAGTAAATATCATGGAATTGTTTCATAGTGTTTGATTTGGTTCATAATTATCTGATGTAAGTTTCTTTGAATAAATTGTAAGTAATAGTTGAACCAGCAGTGTTTTTTTGTTGTTTGTTAACTTTTAACCAGACTAAAAGATACAAACATTCAAATATATAGACTGCTCTATTATGATAACTACACAGTGCAATACCCATGTAGTGATGTAAGTCATACCATTAATGTCAAAATCTGTGTTTTCACATACCATTCAATTGTCTCTATTCCTCTCAAAATTAATTCTGCTTTGAACCTATGATAAGCCCATGGTCATATGATTTCATTAGATGGTTTTGATCTCCTTAAAACTAAGTCCTGCAGATGGTTGGCTGGTTTTATTATTTAGTCTGCATAGAACTTTGAAATTGTATGTATCTGAAAGTTTGATCAAGGTTAAACTGAATTATTTAATTAATGGTACTCTGGTGAGCATTCTTGGGCCATGATGGCCTTCTTGTTTACTATTTGTTTGTATAACGTCTGACAATATCCATTTACATATGTAATAATTTCTTCTGATAAATGTTCTCTTACTGGATTGTTTATATTGCTAGTGATAATGAGGATTATACCATGAAGATGATGAATACAGGCTGAAAAACATAAAATTGTTAATGTTGACTTGTCTTTAAAAAGTGTGTCATGGTTTTTGTTGTAGAAAACATCCACAAAGAAATAATTATCAAAGGAATTTATGGTTTTAGTCTGTGACAAAGGTTGGAATTATAAGTTATAGTTATGACATTTTACATGATACAATGTCATGACATCCTTTTACAAAAGTCATTGTCATAACATCCTCCTACATAGGATATTGTCATGACATCCTCCTACATAGGATATTGTCATGACATCCTCCTACATAGGATATTGTCATGACATCCTCCTACATAGGATATTGTCATGACATCCTCCTACAAAGGACATTGTCATGACATCCTTCTGTATAAGACATTGTCATTCTGCAAAAGATATTGTCATGTCATCCTCCTACAAAGGACATTGTCATGACATCCTTCTGTATAAGACATTGTCATTCTGCAAAAGATATTGTCATGTCATCCTCCTACAAAGGACATTGTCATGACATTCTTCTGTATAAGACATTGTCATAAAATCCTTTTACATAGCATTGTATCATGCAATCTCTCTGTATAGGGCTCTGTCATGGCAAACTGTTGCAAAGGTTTATGATATATTAATACTGTATAGCGGGTATTATATGCGGGGTTTTTATTTTGGCTTTATTGGCGGAAAATGAAAATGCGCCAAATATAAACACCGCTAATACAAACCTCTGTAGTTATAAGTCGCCGCCATATTGTTTACTAAGGGACATTACTCTTATTAAATTTTGTGTTCATTAAAATATGTATGTATTAACTCCCTTAAAAAACAAGAATTATGTTGTGAATTAGGTACGATTTATTATGTAAATGAACAACATTAAGTATTTTGAATAACACAAAGTAATTGATACAAGTTATATAATAATGTAGCAAACGAAAATACAGACAGACAACACAGTCAGGTGATTAATGCTTAGTATGAATACCAGCACTTGGTTCAAATACCGGCCTTCGAGAACGCCTCTGCAATCACATCTGGCCTATCTTTCAGCTTGTTTGCAGACGTGACTAGCCACTTTGCATGTATTGCTTTTATATATGATGTAAGCAGATCAATGTTTACATTTTCGATCTCCACACCGCTACTCAGTTGCTTTTCAATTTCGGCAGCATAGAATGACTGGAATTCGGCTTTAAGATAAGTTTTGAAAATGTTGTTTGGTATGAGATCAAGAGGCTGCAGTCGATCAGTGCAAGGCCCAGGAACATAGACCACCTTAATACCATTTCTGTCCAACAAATGTAACATTTCCTACTTATACTTGCCCTCTCATTCTGATTTCACATTATTTATATAATCCGATAATCGTCAATTATCATACAGGTAGCGTACCGTATACGACTCAGACAGACAGAGTTATGTACCTTTGACCATCTTTTACCTGGAGGTTAAAATTTGGCGCTCAGTGTAATTTCCGCCAATATTTAGCATCGCCAATACAAAACGCTCTTGTTTACGCGAAATTTTTGCCCCGCAGAAATAACCCGCTATACAGTATATCATAGCAGTTGTTTGACTATTTCAACCATAAGTGAAGTTCATAATGAAACCTTAACAATATCAAAGATGCAGAGATGCACCATCTTATATTGATAATAGAAACCACCCAAAAGCCTATTATGTTCAAATTTGTGTGCAGCCTTAAATTGTGGAGTTTTCTTTTCAAATTCATTGCATTTATTTAAAACTGGAAAGTAAGGTGATACAGTGAACAGTTATAACTGTTGGTTTTAAGCATTTGATACAAAATACAATTATTAAAGCAACTTTTTCACAGATGATCTGAAGAAATAAAAGAATATAATGTTCTGCTCCCCTCATTAATGCTGGTGAAGTCTTTGTTTCCTTACAAATAAACTCTTGAAGTATAGGTCACATTACAGGGGATCACTTTTTAGGTCATTAGAGCACAACGTACTCAAGGTGAGCTATTAGGATTACCCTCATCCGTTGTAGGTGTCCTGTTGTGCATTGTCAACAATTTACTTTAAACAACATCTCTAAAATCACTAGGTAGAAATTGATTAAACTTGGCATGGATCATCCTTGGGTGAACCTCCACAAAAGTTGCTAAAATAATAGTGATCCATGCAGAACTCTAGTTGCCATGGCAACCAACAGTTTTTTAACTTTATAAACTTAAACAATCTTCTCTTAAACTATTGGTCAGACTTTAATTTCCTTTGGTCACCTCATAGTGCTCTATCATGCTAAAATGAAAATGATCCCTTAAAAAATAGGCCCATAGTGGGGTGTGTAATTTCCTTATATATTTCAAAATTATTCTTCTATGAAACTAAAAGCCATAATTTAATTTCATTTAACACCAATGGTTACCTCATGGGTGTCTACCATAATTGCTTAAATAAAGTTGATCCTTTCAAAAAATGAGAACACAAGGGGGTCTGCTAGTTTTTTACCGGTACTCTATATAGAAAATTTCAAAATCCTTTTATGAAAGCAATGGTTAGAATTTAATTTCTTTTGGCAAAAATGGTCACCTCATGGCTGTCTACCATTATCCAAAGATAAAGTTGATCCCCTGAAAAATAAGGCCTCCATATGATTTACTAACTTAAGAGCAACCTAGGGCCATATGGCCCTCTTGTTTCATAAACACAACTTGGGCAAAATTGGTTATTTATAGAATATGTTATTCCCAAAGCAGGTGATCGCATTACGGCATGAAATGTTCCGCAACATGGCGTCATCACCAGTTCAGAGTAGTGTTATCGTAAGGTCAGCCCATGTAGATAGCTCATGCGCAAAAAATGAATGTGATCAGCCAAGTGACTGCAAATGCAAAAAAAAACTTAAATATATGTTTTATCATTCTAAATATAGTTTCAATTCCATCTGTGATGGTATTGCCTCTGATGGGGAAACCACCCATCTTTTACAATCACGGATGGTTGCATTGGGTGACTATGTGTCTGTAGATTGGTATTGATATAGACGTAATACTTGTGTATAGTTAAAAAATCCAATTCATAGCCAATGATTATCTGCTGAGCAAGCTGCTTTAAGAGATAGGTTTCTAAAAAATTTGAATCTTGAACAATGAACCCAAACTTACTTTAGACTTTGGAAGAATCTTGGGACTCTCAGCCTTTAGGGTGATCATATGATGATGATGATGATGATGGTAACAGTTGTTAAAGTATGTTTGATAATGATGGTGGTGGTGGTAGTCAAAATGTTTGATGATAATGATGGTGTTGGTGAAAGTGAGGGTCAGGGTTACAGATATGGTGCGTATTTGAGTAATTACGCAAATGAAATGGGTCAATACCCAATTCTTTTCAAATTCTAGCATTTCGAAAAGCAATTAAAAATTAGGTTACTCAGTTATCAAAAATATAAAAGCATATTAGTATGCAACATTATTAAACAAATGATGTTTACAAACACTTGCAACTGTTTGTCTGGTTACTCATGAAACAGCAAAATTGACAACTAAAGATTTTCAGTAATTTCTTAATTTGGGTTCCATACATAATTATATCCAGTCTGTCTTATTCATTTATCGGATGTTTTTCAGTTTGTTTGCTTCAAATATGGCTACATGAGGCAGGAAAAGACAGGTTAACAGTAAAAACCGACTTTGTGCAGATACCTTACGTTGCCTGTGAAACTTACTTCAAGTATTTGTCGTGCAATCCTTGACGATCTTGTAGGTGAGATCATCTGTAGCAGCACCAAAGTTATCAGAGTTATTACAAGTCATCAGTAGCATCCATTATAACTGAATATGTCAACCAGTTAGTAGTTTGTGTTTAAAAATTGATAGTTAAAAGCAAAGGGGTTTGGCACGAAAGGGGGGGGGGGGATAAAATCACTATATATAATGCAAGGGATACTACTCATGATTGATCAAAATCCATATCTTCATTAGGAGAATGCAAATAGCTCAGCCATTTATGAAGGTATCTTTGAATATTTTGCACCTTTCGCAAGTGTATACGTTTATGCAACCAATAATCACCACAGTTTCACCCATACAAACTCAAGTATTCAGCAACGAAACCCGCAATATGAAACTTAACCCAGTTTTCCAAAATCTTGACACACGTTCGTACAGGATCAAATACTCGGTCTACAGTATAAATAAGTGTTTTTGCAACAAGAAGATGTAAACAGATGCAATGATTCTATACAAAAAATTAAATACTCACATTGGCATGCAGAAACTTTCCTCTGCACAATGCATTCATAGTAGCATTACTGGTCACGTAATTTGCATTATGGCTAAACTGAAGTGAAAGTAGGCCAACGGTTGAAATTGGCCATTTCTATTGAATTCTTTTGTGCCGAGGAAAATTTATGCATGCCTATATGAGTAATTAATTTGTTTTATAGAATCATTGCATCGGTTAACATCTTCTTGCTGCAACAACGCTTGTTTATACACAAACTTTATACTGGTAGACTGTATGAACGTGTGTCGAGATTTTGGAAAACTGGGTTAAGTTTCATATTGCGGGTTTCGTTGCTGAATACTTGAGTGAAACCGTATGGGTGAAACTGTGGTGATTATTGGTTGCATAAATGTATACACTTGCGATAGGTGCAAAATATTCAAAGATACCTTCATAAATGGCTGAGCTATTGGCATTTTCCCAATGAAGGTATGGGTTTAGATCAATCGGGAGTAGTATCTCTTGTATTAAATATAGTGATTTTTATCCCCCTCCCCCCCTTTCGTTCCAAACCCCTTTGGTCAAAAGTGCTAAATATTTGGATCAGGAAGATAAAAAAAGGTTGTTTTTATTTAACAATGACAGTTAAGAAGCTAATGATAAATTCTGCATATGATAATTAGTATTTGGATAATGTTGCATACAAGAACAGCAGGTGCATATACCAGTAAGTATATGTACTGTTATTTCAATTCCCAATTCAATTTTAGTTTGGAAAAAAGTAAATGATCTAATTTTGGTGGAGTAACAATATTTTCAATACTCAATAAAAATTTTGAAAACCGAATTCTCTGAAAAGTTGATGAGTTAATACCCAACTGACCTAAAACCTTATCTGTAGCCCTGGATGGTGAATTTATGTTAATTATCAAGTTTAACAACTTTTACTAAGTCTTGTCCCTCTCAAACTTTCCTGGCATGGATTTAGTACTCTGCACCAGGGAATGTCATGAAAAATTCTTGTCTGGAAAAGGGGTTGAGCCCACAAATTTTTGGATCTGCAGTCATGTACATATGTTAACATTGGACAATGGTGCCCTTAAAATGTATGTTTAGCTGTAGGACCTCTCGGTACAAATAATTTTATATAGAAATCTAGCTGAATCTGGTTTTGATAAAATGAGGTCAGGATTGCAAGAACACTCATTATATATGTAATGCCCAAACAAGAGCCCAGAACACAGAGCCCAGGGCTGTATATCTTACATCAACCTTGTAAACTGGGCTCTTTGGTTAGACTTAAGTGGTGTGCATAAACCCAGGGATGTTGTAAGCCTTTGATGTGTTCAATAAAAGTATGACAAGGGTGTTTGTCCAATTCTAATGTGCCAATAATGGGCCAGGTACTTGCCTGGCAGTAAAATGTGACACAGACTGTTAGAGGATACACAGCAATATTTCACATAGCTGCAGCTGGATACAAAACATTTCATCATCTCCTGCTTATAATTTTCAAAAAGGAGTGAAAATAATGATGTTTTTTCCTTTCTGCCTTTTCCTTTTCTTCAGTTCTTGCATGCCTGTCTCTGTCTGTCTCTCTAAAAAGACAGATACAAGTATACAGCAATTAAAATTAAATCATAGCTGTATAGTTAAATGTGTAAAATTATGGCCATAGTTGCTTTTAGATCTGTTTGTCCTTTTTTTCCCCTTCCATAACATAACAGTGTCATAGACAGGGTTTTTTGGCCCTGGCACATAATCGATTAGAGCAAGTTTCTTGTGACCTACACATCCATACCACATGTCTGAAGCCATATATGGCAGTGTCAAGTCTCTTATGACCTATACATCCATATCACATTTCTGAAGCCATATATTGCAGTGTCAAGTTTCTTTTGACCCACACATGCATACCACGTGTCTGAAGTCATATATGGCAGTGTCAAGTCTCTTATGACCTATACATCCGTATCACATTTCTGAAGCCATATATTGCAGTGTCAAGTTTCTTGTGACCTCCACATCTATTCCACATGACAAAGCCATATATTGCAGTGTGGCTGCACCATCTTTGTCTCATAATTGCACATTTGAATGACTAGATGTATTTTTGGTGTGTTAAGTAGCAACTTACATTTCACGAATATGTCAGCATGTCCCTTGATAGTCATACAGGAGGAGAAATAGAGAAAACACAGATGTGACATCGCCTTAAGTTTAATAGCTGTGCACTTCTATTGTTGTAACTTCAGGTTATAAATCATTGCTGGAATTTGCACAGTAAGCAAGCTTTTCTCAGGTGCTCATTTCTTTCCTGCTTTGTGTTAAGGTTATAGCATCAGCTGATTGATGTGATATTTAATGCAAAGTTCAAATGGCACATTTCTTTTGTTACTATGGTAACATAAATGTAATAGCAGACATATGCGAGTAAATTTGGAACTAAGATTTGTTCAAACAACTTCATATGATTAATAATCATTAAGAGTTGTCCCGGTAGGGACTTCGGATTTTTCATGTGAGGAAGCCTTCCAGCTGGCTTGCGGTAGGTTGGTGGTTCTACCCGGGTACCTCTGTGTACTTGGGGTCTTCCTCCACCTGTAATTAGCTGGACGTCGCTATATGATTGAAATACTATCGCAGCGACGGTAAACCCCAATACAACAACAACAACATTAAGAGTTGTCAACATTTTGATAGTTTATAGTAAAAGCCTATGAGCCAGTCAACAAGCAAGATATACCTATACTGAAGGTGAAGGAAGACCTTTAGTATGCACTTTCTTGAAAAAAATAGGATCCAGGTGGCAATGTCTTCTTGTAGGTGAAGTTTTTGCTGTAAGTCAATCAGCTCATTTCCTGGAGATAGAATGGTTGCTGTGACAATGTCGTCTTCTCACTGGCATCATCTGGTGTAGAGCTTTTGTGTCTTAATATCACCAGACCCAAATGTCAAGATAATGTTTTACTGGTGCAATTAGTGAAAAAACAGAAACTGAATATTTGTTATTTCAGCTATTGGAAAACAGGTTTATTGAAGTCGGTTAATAGTAGAAATGATACTGCTTGATTTTGAGTGGTGGTCTAGTTGATGGACTAGCATTTCACTTATGAGTCTTGAGAGGCATATTCATTAAAGGTGATCAGTGACTGTGGGGACAGTGGCCTTGGTTTGTAGTGCACATGGCCCATTGAAAAAGGACTTCCTTACACTTAGAATATGGCAGTATCACTTAAACACAGGGAGAATGTCTCTACTCAAGGGACACTCAGTGACAAACAGTGACTGTTAGTAGGGTGCCAGATGTCAACTTTAAAGGTTCCCTAGAAGCCAGAAAAGTGGTAAAAATATTGATAAGATTTCAGTAACTATAAATTATGTAATTGTAAGCTTTACTTCAGTCTCACAAAGAAACACTGAAGAGAGGGACTTTAGAAATTGTGAAAGGAAAGGGTGAAGTTGTGGAGTTTAATGACAGGTCTGTGACTCAGGAGGTGACATGGTTTGACCCCTGCTGTTCGACTCCAATCTTAGGCAGCATCACTGAACATCCACTTCTCTACATATACATACAGTTAGTGATTAGGAATGTGTTGTTTTACTGCCTAATATTGAGAAATGCTGAAAGGTAAAGTCTTTTTAAATAGCTGTTATTATGCCTAAATTACATTAAGAGTCTACTTGGGGGAGATACACCAGATGAAGTTTTTACATGTCGGTTTATGTTAATGCAATTTTTTATGCCCCCACCAAAAGTAGGGAGCATATAAATGTAGATTTGGCTTTGCCCGTCTGTACAGCCGAACATCCCGAATCTTTGTGACATGCATAACTCCAAAAGTATTTGTACTACAGACTTGAAATTTCATGAATATATTATTTAGGATATGAACTTGTGAAACTGGGTTTTTTAGCTCACCTGAGCACTTGTGCTCGGGTGAGCTTTTGTGATCGCCTTTTGTCCGTCGTGCGTCGTCAGGCGTCCGTCGTCAACAATTGCTTGTGAACACCCTAGAGGCCACAGTTTTGGCCCAATCTTCATGAAAGTTGGTCAGGATATTTGTCTACATGATATCTTGGATGAGTTCGAAATTGGGTCATGTGGGGTCAAAAAGTAGGTCACCAGGTCAAATTTTAGAAAAACATTGTGAACACTCTAGAGGCCACAGTTTTGGCCAAATCTTCATGAAACTTGGTCAGGGTGTTTTTCTACATGATATCTTGGATGAGTTCAAAATTGGGTCATGTGGGGTCAAAAACAAGGTAACCAGGTCAAGTCTTAGAAAAACCTTGTGAACACTCTAGAGGCCACAGTTTAAGCCCAATCTTCATGAAACTTGGTCAGGATGTTTGTCTACATGATATCCCGGATGAGTTCAAAATTGGGTCATGTGGGGTCAAAAACTAGGCCACCAAGTCAAATCTTAGAAAAACCTTGTGAACACTCTAGAGGCCACAGTTTAAGCCCAATCTTCATGAAACTTGGTCAGGATGTTTGTCTACATGATATCTCAGATGAGTTCGATATTAGGTCATGTGGGGTCAAAAACTAGGTCACCAGGTCAAATTCTGGAAAAACCTTGCGAACACTCTAGAGGCCACAGTTTTGGCCCAATCTTCATGAAACTTGGTCAGGATGTTTGTCTACATGATATCTCAGATGAGTTGGAAATCAGGTCATGTGGGGTCAAGAACTAGGTCACCAGGTCAAATTCTGGAAAAACCTTGTGAACACTCTAGAGGCCACAGTTTTGGCCCAATCTTCATGAAACTTGGTCAGGATGTTTGTCTACATGATATCCCGGATGAGTTCAAAATTGGGTCATGTGGGGTCAAAAACTAGGTCACCAGGTCAAATCTTAGAAAAACCTTGTGAACACTCTAGAGGCCACAATTTTGGCCCAATCTTCAAGAAACTTGGTCAGGATGTTTGTCTACATGATATCTCGGATGAGTTCGAAATTGGGTCATGTGGGGTCAAAAACTAGGTCACCAGGTCAAATCCTGGAAAAACCTTGTGAACACTCTAGAGGCCACAGTTTTAGCCAAATCTTCAATAGATTTGGTCAGGATGTTTGTATAAATGATATATTGGATGTGTTCGATAATAAGTCACGTTGGGTTAACAACTAGGTCACCAGGTCAAATCTTAGAAAAACCTTGTGAACACTTTAGAGATTACAGTTTGAGACTAACCTTAATGTAACTTGATCAGAATGTTTGTTTACATCAAATCTCGGATGACTTCAAAACTGGGCAACATAGGGTCAAAAATGTAGGTCACTAGGGCAAATTTTAGAAAAATCTTGTGAACACACTAGAGGCCTACATTTTTTTCCCAGTCTTCATTTAACTTGATATGAATGATGACTGCATGAATTCCCAGTTGAGTGCAAATTCAGGTAGGATCAAAATGTAGGCCACTTAGTCAAATGTTAGAAAAACACTTTAGATGCCAGATTTTTTGTCATTTTGCCTAACACAGCCATCTTAATCAGGTGAGCGACACAGGGCCATCTTGGCCCTCTTGTTTTTTTATCAGACCACCGTTGACAATGCCCAATTTGCCAGATGTTTGAGCACTTGTCTTGTGTTGCTATGGTGGTTGTTATTGTTAGAAGATAAAAAAAAATGATATTTTCTTATAAATTTGTTAGAAAAGATTATTGCTGTGCTTTCTTCTTCATTTGCGAGTGCACTTTTATGCCCCCCACCAGAAAGTGAGGCATAATTTATAGATTTGCCTTTGTCCATCTGTCCATCCCAAACTGTGACACAGGTAACTCTGAAAGTATTTGTGCTACAGACTTTAAACTTTTTGGATATATTATTCAGGACATGACTTGAGCACCTGGGTGTTGGCCTTTGTTTTGGTAAAGTTGACAGGTGGGGGCATCTGTGTCCTCTGGACACATTTCTAGTTTTACAAATACATATATGAGAGATAATCTTAGAAGGTACTAACTTTGTTTGCAGAATTCAACAGTTAATTGATGCAGTGAGCACTACATTTTCAGAGATGGGGACAAAGAATTATGTAAAATAAACGTTGAACCTCAGAAACTGTTTGGTACTCTTCTTTATATTAAACTTCAATGCACTAATGTTTTGCTTTATTTTTACAGTGTCGCCCCTGAGGTCATCAACAAATGAACCAAAGTCGGCTCCGCCTGCAAGTACCAAGCTATCTCCGTTTCAGCAGAACTTCCACAATGACCACTCCCACGCCATCATCTATCGGCCGGACAGCCCCAGCACAGTCAAGGTATGCCACCTTCAAATTTTGCGCTTTTCAGACTTTTGAATCTGCATTATTTCTGGCTGGGCCAGGTTTTAAGTTTGTTGGGATGGGGCCATGATAGCATTTAAACCACTAGGTATAGACGTTGATGAAACTTGGCATGAATGATCCTTGAGTTACCCTCCACATAAGCTTGATCCATGCAGAATTTTTGTAATCATGGCAGCAAACAAGATTTTAATTATAAAACTTAAAAAATCTTTTCTGAAACCAATGCTTAGAATATGATTTCATTTTGTATATGGATGGTAAACTCATGGCTCTGTAATTGTTAAAATAAGTTGATCTCATGATAAATGAGGCCCTTTGTGGGTCGGCTAGTTATTAGTCCCCTACTGTTGTTAACACTGGAGGGGACTATATGTTTGCCCTCTGTTGGTCCATCCATCTCTCTGTCTGGATGTTCCGATATTTGGATCCCGCGATAACTTAAAAAACATTTATGATAATAAATTATAATGAAACTTGGTATATGAATAGATGGCAGTAAAGAAATTCTGCATGTCACTTTCTTTTTTTTTTTCTTGGACCAAAATTCTGGTTGCTGTGGTAACAGAAATCTTAGGCACCTCACCAGTAGGGGACTCACGTTTTGCGTGCAACACCAGTTACTTGTTTTACTCTTTATATAGAATTCAGAATTCTTCTTTCATGAAACTAATGGTCAGGATTTAATTTCATTAGTCACAAATGGCCAGCTCATAGTCACATACACATGTACCATAATTGCTAGATTGAAGTTGATCCCTTGAATAATTAAGCTCCTCTAAACCTAATGATCAGAGTTTAATCTTGTTTTGCTCTAATGATAACGTCATGGTCCATGAATGTAATTGCATAAGTAATTTTATGCCCCGCCAACTCTGTTGCAGGGCATATAGATTTTTGGTCTGTGCATCCGTCTGTCACACCCCAGGTTTACCTTTGTGTTAAAACTTTTTTGTGTTAAAACTTTTTTCCAAGAAGGTGACCTCACATCTTTATAAAACTATGTACAAATGTACATTATAATATGATTTATTTGATATTAATGGAAATATATGGCTGTGCCATATTTACATTTGGATGATCATTGTAAAATTGATTGTTCTGTCTCAGGTTTACCTTTGTGTTCAAGTTTTTATTTCTATGAAGATTTCACATCTTCATGAAACTAGGTACACATGTACAAAATGATAAAAACTTTTAATATTTATGCAAATTTATGGCTATGACCTAAATTTCATGGTTGGATGAACATGGTAAAATTGGTTTTTCTGCATTTGCATTTAAGCTATTTTTTCTTTGAAGATGATTTCACATCTTCATGAAACTTGACATAGATATATGTAACCAAGTAAAATCCTACTGCCCCGAGCTGGCATCGAACTCGGGACCCTCGGTATGCAAATCGGACACTCTACCACGTCGCCACAAAAGCTAGCTCTATGGCAAGATAGTACAAGTGCCATTTTATACCTCTACTACATACAGCCCCTCCTTTCAAGAATCTGTCCTCAGATTCCTGGAGTTTGAACGTCTGTGGGACTTTCTAAGGGTGCCATCCCTTCTACAACTTTGAGTTATTTACGTGGGGCGCCAAATGTAACCAAGTAAAATCCTGCTGCCCCGAGCTGGTATCGAACTCGGGACCCTCGGTATGCAAATTGGACACTCTACCACGTCGCCACAAAAGCTAGCTCTATGGCAAGATAGTACAAGTGCCATTTTATACCTCTACTACATATACATCATGATATGGATTATTTACCAGTAGTATTTAATTAATTTTAGGGCTGTTACCTGGTAAAATTGGTTATTTTGCCTCAGGTTTACCCTCTGTGTTTATAAGTTTCTTTTCCTTTAAAGATAACTTCACATCATCATGAAACTTTGTACAAATGTACACCATTATATGAACTTTTTAATAACACAATCAAGTGTTTGGTTCTTACCATATCCCAGTGGGGCATTAGCATTTCCTGTTCATCCCTTGAATACATAATGATTTAGTTTATTCAAATTTTTAAGGGATTGTGGAAGATGAAGAAAAATGGAGAACGTTGCAGTCACCCATGCATTTGCATTGTCATTGCAGCTTCACTCTGCTTGATATTTAAATTTTGCATGCAAGCTACTATCCAGCTTGAATCTCAGTTGCCATTCATGGTTTTGACTTGAAAGCTAATGAGTTTGTTCAGACAAACTAGGTAGATAAATCTTGACCAAATTTGATGCAAATTATAACCCCTTTCAAACTTGGATATTTTGGTTAAGGTTTGCATGAGACTATAATGCTAATGTCTCAGTAACTGGGAATAGGGTTTATTTTAGACTTCATTAACATTATCAGAGGTATCTGACTCTCAATGTAGATATTTTTGTTAGGGGTTTCTTACAGTCAAGAATTATAGATTTATTTGATTTCTACCAGCAAGCATTTCAGATAGTCTAGCATGCTGTCTTATGGACAGCTTGTATTGTTTTCTTGATAATTTTGTTTCTTATAGTTGTGGCAGTAGTCTTTAAATAGAAAACCTATACTCAGTCTTTGAAAAAAGGCCTTTGACTAGTTAATTGACTTTCAAGATGGTCCATTATCTGGCTTATACATGTTTAATGTTGGCATTCATGGTGGCATTTTCCCCATCCACCAGTACCCCCTGTTTCCATGGCAACAATTTTTAGGATGATAGACTGCAGGTACTCAAATATGAATATAGCAATGTAAAGGTAGAAACATGAATTCTATTGAATTAAAACGATGCATGGTGGGTCAAATGTTGTATTATTTAGAATGAATATAGTTGCTATTGAAACAATATTTTTATTTCAGAATTTCCAAAACTTGTTTCCTGTTTATCTTTACCTTCTTCCTAAGAGAACACATATACCTATTTCTAGCTCAATATCTGAAAAAACTACTACTTCATTCTATTTAAGTCAAAACAAGAAAATGATGAATGTATGACCAGATACAAGAATATCTCCATCCTTTTGTATTCATTGAAATTGATAAATGTTCTGTGAAATGTATTCAAATTGTTTTTGTCACTGGAGATTGCTACAATGTATTTAGGTACACCTTATAATTATTCTGTCAAAGTTTTGAATTCAAGTATCAAAGTTATTTCAAACTGGACTGCATGTTGGAATAGTAATTAACCAGGTTTACTGGTCCCCTTGGCAGAGTGGTTAGAAGGTCCGTCCCTGAATCTGGAGGTTGTGCGACATACCAAAATCGTAAAAATTGGTACTAGTATAGCTCCCTTGCTTGGTGCTCAGCATATAAGGATAGTTCCAGCACTGGTTGGCCTGGTGTCAGGATAATGTGACTAGATTGCCACTAGATTGATATTGCAGCGTGGCATACTATATCTGTCTCATGTTGACAGAAGTCCCAAAATGACTGAAATACTGTTATATGTAATAACAAACAAACATAACCTGAAGTTTTGGTGGAATACATGTATCTGTTGTTAGAAAAGAAATATAGTTTTTAGACGGCGATAGCCATCTAATGCTGAAGAACAAAATCAGGCCTTGCTAATTTGCATATTTTCCGCAACATTTTTAGCTCACCTGAGCACTTTGTGCTCAAGTGAGCTTTTAGGATCACTCTTCGTCCGTCGTCCGTCGTTGTGCGTCGTGCGTCGTCAACAATTTTCTTTAAACGACATCTCCTCTGAAACCACTGGACAGAATTTAATGAAACTTGGCAGGAATGTTCCTTGGGTCAACCTCTACCAAAGTTGCTAAAATAAAGTTGATCCATGAAGAACTCTGGTTGCCATGGTTACAAAAAGAAAAATAATTTAAAAACTTTAAAAATCATCTCCTTCAAAACTACTGGCCAGATTTCAAAATAATTTGGTACAGATGTTCCTTGGGTCAACCTCTACCAAAGTTGCTAAAATTATTCCGATCCGTAAAAAAACATGGCCGCCAGGGGCGGGGCTGATTTGCCTTATATGTATATAGAGAAACCTTTAAACAACATCTCCTCTGAAACCACCAGACAGAATTTGATTAAACTTGGCCGGGATGATCCTTGGGTCAACCTTCACAAAAGTTGCTAATATAAACTTGATCCATGTAGAACTCTGGTTGCCATGGCAACAAAAAGAAAAAAAATGAAAACTTTAAAAATCATCTTCTTCAAAACTGCTGGCCAGATTTTAAAATAAATTGGTACAGATGTTCCTTGGGTCAACCTCTACCAAAGTTGCTAAAATTATTCCAATCCGTAAACAAACATGGCCGCCAGGGGCGGGGCTTATTTGCCTTATATGTATATTGGGAAACCTTTAAACAACATCTCCTCTGAAACCACTGGACAGAATTTGATTAAACTTGGCAGGGATGATCCTTGAGTCAACCTTCACAAAAGTTGCTAAAATTAACTTGATCCATGTAGAACTCTGGTTGCCATGGCAACAAAAAGAAAAAAAAATATGAAAACTTTAAAAATCATCTTCTTCAAAACTACTGGCCAGATTTTAAAATAAATTGGTACAGATGTTCCTTGGGTCAACCTCTACCAAAGTTGCTAAAACAATTTCGATCCGTAAAAAAACATGGCCGCCAGGGGCGGGGCTTATTTGCCTTATATGTATATTGGGAAGACTTTAATCAACATTTCCTCTGAAACCACTGGACAGAATTTGATAAAATTTGGCAGGAATGATCCTTGGGTCAACCTTCACAAAAGTTCCTAAAATAAATTTGATCCATATAGAACTCTGGTTGCCATGGCAACAAAAAGAAAAAAAATATGAAAACTTTAAAAATCCTCTTCTTCAAAACTACTTGCCAGATTTTAAAATAAATTGGTACAGATGTTCCTTGGGTCAACCTATTTATCTCAGGTGAGCGATTTAGGGCCATCATGGGCCTCTTGTTAACTGTACCTCTCCGCGCTTAGTGCGGATCCATGCAATGCGATTCTGTACTAACGAATACGAATGGAATATGTTACATAGACGTTTAAATCATTATCGTAACCGCTTTTAGTGTGTTATTGTTTGTTAACATGTTTTCTTTTGCCATTATTTTGCACTGGAAGCATCAATTTTAAGCGTGAAAAAAATATCCGTGACATTTCTTAACCAGAACAGCAACCCATCTTACGAACATGAAGATCTACTCCTGTAAAAAGAATAAGTAGTGCTCCGTATGTATGTAATTGACCTAAAGTAGTCCACACAATATTTTGCATGATCCTCCCAGGGCATTTCTTAACTTTGAAATAGATAGGCAAACATTCTAGTATCTTAAATAATCAAATACCTGGTCAATTTCTACACATACAAAACAACAGATAGAATTCGCTAGCACTAGAGAAAGAGAATGACCTACTTAGGTATGCAGCTCTTTATGAATGAAAGGTTCATGATCTTTACTCCGGATTATTATGTTACAAACAGAACTTCTGTTGCAACAGCGGATGGAGTTTTTGTCGTCATGTGACTGCTTCAATAACTTCAGAAACACTGGGTTTAGAGTGTTAATCCCGTCGCCGTCTCTCAGCGCATTGTGCGCTTTGATTGTACTTGTTAGGTAGATACCTAATGGGAAGAGGAAGATTGGGATTGAATTGCAGGATTAAAGAGTCATGGTCACTGTGAGTGAAAACAGTCTTGCTTGCCTGGGCGATACTTGAAAACCTGGTTTTGTATCATTTGACCTTTTTTTTGTATATAATATAAATATGTTCCATGGCTTTCTTAAAATAGTCGCATTGATAAAAAGTATTGGAATTAATGTAAAAAACAACAACAAATAATTATTCCTGCACTTGTGTATAATAAACCTAGAAAGTGTAAAGGTACATCAAATGAAAGGTAAATTTGGGATTTTTTTTTATTATTATTATTTTCATTAAGCTATTAGGATCATTGAATGTCTGTCATCCGCCTGTTGTCCACAATTAGATTGTTTACACTCTAGCATCTTCATTTCTTAAGCAATCATCTTTAAATTTCATGACAATGTTAAAAGCCAAAATCTTTCAGCTAAGCGTGATTATAGCTGATATCAGCCAATTAAGTAAGGAGTTGTGGCCCTTTTAATAATGGGAAAAACAAAACAAAAACAGTTTTCACTTTGTTACACTCTAGCATCTTCATTTCATAAGCAATAATCATCAAACTTCATGACAATGTTAATGGCCATAATATCTTGGCCATGTTCAATTATTTCTGTTATCGGCTAGTTAAGTCACGAGTTTTGGCCCTTTAATTATAAAAAAAATACCAACTTTATACTTTGTAAACACTCTAGAATCTGTAATTATTAAGCAACCATTATTTAACACAATGATGATGGCAACTTTATCTGGGGAGTGATTATGGCTGATACTGGACTGATTGGCATTTTAGTCCCTTGAAATATCAGAACATCACATAGATTTGCTTTTTTTACATTTTTGCATCTTCTCTTACTTAAGCAATGCAGGTAATGAAGGCAATGTTTCTTGCGTGATTGACTTCAGGGCCATCCTGGCCCTCTTGTTTACTTTTGACATTGATAAAGAAACTGATCCCATTTACTCTCCCTATATCAAGGTAGAAAGCAAAGCAAGCACTTGAGGGCCTTGACTTTTTGTTTGCCTTCAAAATTCTAATTTATATAAAAATTATATTTTTTAAGAAATTTGATTTATCTAATTTCAGTTTAACCTTGATGGAGAGATGGAGCGAATGGAAATTGAGGACCTTGGTAGGTTGTTGTTATATTTTGTAAAATAATTTTGAGATAATCTTTCCTCTGTCAGGGGCCTCTGTGGACAAGAGGGTAAAGTCACTGCGTTGGTATAGTTTGGAAACACTAAGAAAAAACTGAATTCTCATGTATTCTGTGCTTCTCTTCTCGGAAATTGAAATTGAAGTCATAGAAATGCGCACAATATAAGCGTGTTTACGGTAATTAGCTGGACATCGCTATATGACTCAAATACTGGCGAAGCGACAGTAAATCTCAATTAGTTAAGTCAAGTCTTTCCTCAGTCCTTGACCTTGAGGAACAGAGAATCTTTCTGTCTCTTTGTTCTGATGTATGAAGATGTATGAAATACAGTGAAGCTTCTTAATATAGGGTAAAATTTAAAACATTGTTTATAATTGTGAAATTGAGATGTGGCCATTCTGCAGCCACCAGTATTGTGTTAATAAGCATCCACCTCTTTTTTTTCCCATGACTACCTGCTGAAGGCAGGTGTCCCTGTACTGGCCTATACACTTTGATGTTGTCTAGTGTCTACTAACTCAGGCTTTGACTGTGATTTAGTGAGTAACCAGCCGCCATATACCAAAATCGTAAAAATCGGTACTGGTATAGCTCCCTTGCTTGGCGCTCATCATGAAAGTGTAGTTCCCGGACTGGTTGGCCTGGTGTGGCAGCACTGTATCTATCTCAAGTAGGCATAGTCTCCAAATGACTGAAATACTGTTGGTGGGACATTAAACCCAATAAACAAACAAACTTGACCAGTACGTTGCATATAGTATGATCACAAGAGATTCTTGGCCTCAGTTTGGTTTGATTTCACAAGACCAATAGTCCATAATTTTAGGTACCCTTAATAGGATAAATTTGAAACTATTAATTTTGTGAGCTTTGTGACCTCAGGTCCCAGTGTCTGCAGCTGTATTTGACCCACATTTCCCCCCTGAAGCTATTTCCCTTTGAAGCTACATTTGACTCTCTCAATTTGAAGCTGAATTTGACCCTCATTTGAAGCTACATTTGACCCTCATTTGAGGCTACTTTGATCCTCATTTGAAGCTACATTTGACCCTCGTTTGAAGCTACTTTTGAACCCCATTTGAAGCTACATTTGACCCCCATTTGAAGCTACATTTCACAATCATTTGAAGCATTTTAAGCTACATTTGACCTGGATTTGAAGTTACATTTCACCCTCATTTGAAGCTACATTTGACCCTCATTTGAAGCTACATTTCACCCCCATATTCACTGTTTAATACTTGGTTTATACAAAAATGATAAGCCAGGTCAGACAGCAGTTCTCAGTCTCAACTTGTTCACTTTTATCCTGAATTTCAAAATTATCGATGAAAATCAGTTACCAGCAAGCTCATCCTGATAGTGAAAGGCTAAAGAAATGAGATGAAAGGGGATGGTAAGATTGTCTTGTTGCCACAGTGTTTCACATTTTATTAATATTTGACATATTTATCTTTGTGTTTCAGATGAAAATGAAGATCAAGTGTTTGCCAAGTTTATGAGGGCTCACAAATGCTATGACTTGATTCCAACGAGTGCCAAACTGGTCATCTTTGATACACAGCTGAATGTAAATATCTTTTGTAACTTTATCAGGACTAGTGCAGCCTATATAAAACTTGATAATTTTAGTCAGTTTAGCAGATCTACATTGTCTTTAGAACATAAAATGGCAATTTAGTCCCAACTTTTAGTCTGACTTTTGACAAAGTCATTTCTGGTATATCTCCCTTGGGCATGGAACTCAGAACAGGTAGTCCATGGACTGGCTTACAGAGTGACTGGTTGTAAAATCAAGTCACAACATACAAACTTTCCATGTGACTAGGTGTAATATCAGGTCACAACAAACAAACAAGCTAACTCTTTGTGTGACTGGTGTAATATAAGGTCACAACAAACAAACATTCCATGTGACTGGGTGTAATATCAGGTCATAACAAACAAACATTCCATGTGACTGGGTGTAATATCAGGTCACAACAAACAAACTTTTCATGTGACTGGTTGTAATATAAGGTCACAACAAACAAACTTTCCATGTAACTGGGGACTGTCAGAATAAACATCTAGAATGAACATTGCAGACATTCAGTTGAACAAGCAAAGGTTGAGAAATGTTTGTATTTTTTGAAACACAAACCCTTGAGTGTGTTTAACTCCAGTGCCTGGTAAATAAGATGGGGAGATCAACAGATTTAAAGGAATCCTCTTGAAATCCATAAACTTCATGCCTTACATTATATAACAGTTCTACATTCACCGATTGTGGTGGAGGGGGATCCCTTACATTATATAACTGTTCTACATTCACCGATTGTGGTGGAGGGGGATGCCTTACATAATAAAACAGTTCTACATTCACGGATTGTGGTGGAGGGGGGTCCCTTACGTTATATAACAGTTCTACATTCACTGATTGTGGTGGAGGGGGATCCCTTACATAATATAACCTTTCTACATTCACTGATTGTGGTGGAGGGGGATCCCTTACATAATATAACCTTTCTACATTCACTGATTGTGGTGGAGGGGGATGCCTTACATAATATAACCTTTCTACATTCACTGATTGTGGTGGAGGGGGATCCCTTACATAATATAACCTTTCTACATTCACTGATTGTGGTGGAGGGGGATCCCTTACATAATATAACCTTTCTACATTCACTGATTGTGGTGGAGGGGGATGCCTTACATTATATAACTGTTCTACATTCATCGATTGTGGTGGAGGGGGTTGCCTTACATTATATAACTGTTCTACATTCACCGATTGTGGTGGAGGGGGATGCCTTACATTATATAACAGTTCTACATTCACCGATTGTGGTGGAGGGGGATGCCTTACATTATATAACAGTTCTACATTCACCGATTGTGGTGGAGGGGGATTCCTTACATTATATAACAGTTCTACATTCACTGATTGTGGTGGAGGGGGATGCCTTACATTATATAACTGTTCTACATTCATCGATTGTGGTGGAGGGGGAAGCCTTACATTATTTAACTGTTCTACATTCACTGATTGTGGTGGAGGGGGATGCCTTACATTATATAACAGTTCTACATTCACTGATTGTGGTGGAGGGGGATCCTTACATTATATAACAGTTCTACATTCACTGATTGTGGTGGAGGGGGATGCCTTACATTATATAACAGTTCTACATTCACAGATTGTGGTGGAGGGGGATCCCTTACATTATATAACAGTTCTACATTCACAGATTGTGGTGGAGGGGGATGCCTTACATTATATAACAGTTCTACATTCACTGATTGTGGTGGAGGGGGATCCCTTACATTATATAACAGTTCTACATACACTGATTGTGGTGGTGGGGGATGCCTTACATTATATAACAGTTCTACATTCACTGATTGTGGTGGAGGGGGATTCCTTACATAATATAACCTTTCTACATTCACTGGTTGTGGTGGAGGGGGATCCCTTACATTATATAACAGTTCTACATTCACCGATTGTGGTGGAGGGGGATTCCTTACATTATATAACAGTTCTACATTCACCGATTGTGGTGGAGGGGGATGCCTTACATTTTACAACTGTTCTACATTCACTGATTGTGGTGGAGGGGGATCCCTTACGTAATATAACCTTTCTACATTCACTGATTGTGGTGGAGGGGGATGCCTTACATAATATAACCTTTCTACATTCACCGATTGTGGTGGAGGGGGATCCTTTACATAATATAACCTTTCTACATTCACTGATTGTGGTGGAGGGGGATCCCTTACATTATATAACATTATATAATTGCTTGTGAACACTCTAAAGGCCACAGTTTTGGTCCAATCTTCATGAAACTTGGTCAGGATGTTTGTCTACATGATATCTCAGATGAGTTCGAAAATGGGTCATGTGGGGTTAAAAACTAGGTCACCAGGTCAAATGTTAGAAAAACCTTGTAAACACTCTAGAGGCCACAGTTTTAGTCCAATCTTCATGAAACTTGGTCAGTTTTTTAAATTAAAAGAATCATGAAAAATTCCCAGTTAGTCAAATTCATGTAGGATCAAAATTTAAGTCACTTAGTCTTATGTTAGAAAAACACTTTAGGTGCCACATTTTTTGTCATCATTTCTAATGCATCAGTCTTACTCAGGTGAGCGACACAGGGCCATCTTGGCCCTCTTGTTATTTTAAACACATTATACCATTATTAAATTATTTTTTTAAAATCAAATATTCATCATAGAAATATTATATTCCGTATAGAAAGTCATCCTATCAGTATATTTCCATACCGAATTCATCTCCTTCAAAACTACTGGCCAGATTTCAAAATAATTTGGTACAGATGTTCCTTGGGTCAACCTCTACCAAAGTTGCTAAAATTATTCCGATCCGTAAAAAAACATGGCCGCCAGGGGCAGGGTTTATTTGCCTTAAATGTATATAGAGAAACCTTTAAACAACATCTCCTCTGAAACCACTGGACAGAATTTGATTTAACTTTGCAGGGATGATCCTTGTGTGAACCTTCACAAAAGTTGCTAAAATAAACTTGATCCATGTAGAACTCTGGTTGCCATGGCAACAAAAAGAAAAATTAACATGAAAACTTTAAAAATCATCTTGTTCAAAACTACTGGCCAGATTTTAAAATAAATTGGTACAGATATTCCTTGGGTCAACCTCTACCAAAGTTGCTAAAATTATTCCGATCTGTAAAAAATCATGGCCGCCAGGGGCGGGGCTTATTTGCCTTATATGTATATAGAGAAACCTTTAAACAACATCTCCTCTGAAACCACTGGACAGAATTTGATTAAACTTGGCAGGGATGATCCTTGGGTGAACCTTCACAAAAGTTGCTAAAATTAACTTGATCCATGTAGAACTCTGGTTGCAATGGCAACAAAAAGAAAAAAAAAATATGAAAACTTTAAAAATCATCTTCTTCAAAACTACTTGCCAGATTTTAAGATAAATTGGTACAGATGTTCCTTGGGTCAACCTATTTATCTCAGGTGAGCGATTTAGGGCCATCATGGGCCTCTTGTTAGCTCGACTATTCGAAGAATATGAGCGCTATTGTAGTCGCCCTTGCGTCGGCGTTGGCATTGCAGCTTTTGGTTTAAGTTTTGCATGCAAGTTACTATCAACCTTATATCTCAATAACCATTTATGGTATTGACTTGAAAGTTTATAAATATGTTCAGGGGCATCAGACAACCAAGGTAAATAACTCTTGACTGAATTTAATATGAATTATGGCCCCTTTTTAACTTAGAAATTTTGGTTAAAGTTTTGCGTGCAAGCTACTATCTAGTTTGTATCTCAATAACCATTCATGGTATTGACTTGAAAGTTTATGAATATCTTTAGGGGCATCAGACAACCAAAGTAGATAACTCTTGATGGAATAAATTACAAATTATGGCCCCTTTTTAACTTAGAAATTTTGGTTAAAGTTTTGCATACAAGGTACTTTCATGCTAATACCTCAGTATCCAGGCGTGGGATTGATTTGAAACATCTTTAATGTGTTTAGGGGTATCATACTTTCATGGTAGATAACTCTTGATGGAATATGTTACAAATTATTGTCCCTTTTTAACTTAGAAATTTTGGTTAAAGTTTTGCATACAAGGTACTTTCATGATAATATCTCAGTATCCAGGCATAGGATTGATTTGAAACATCTTTAATATGTTTAGGGGTATCATACTTTCATGGTAGATAACTTTTGATAGAGTATGTATTTGAGTATTTGATAGTGACGCAATACCATTGTATTAAAGCACCATTAAAATAATTTATGTGACTCAATTTAGCAGACATGCAACAAACCGGCAGAACTAAGATTTTAAGATTTAAATTTAAAGTAATTAAATTTAATTAATTTAATTAATTATAAAAATTTAATATAAATGATATTTAATTTAATGAAATTAATTAATTTAATTTAATAGGAAATATGAGACAACCAACATATCAAAGATAAACTTTTCCA
Source organism: Solen grandis (assembly GCA_021229015.1). NCBI lineage: Eukaryota > Metazoa > Mollusca > Bivalvia > Adapedonta > Solenidae > Solen > Solen grandis. The sequence continues at coordinate 48,836,337 of CM037781.1, forward strand.
TGATTTTTTTCTTTTCGAATTATGACCTGAGTTTTACTGAGAATTAAAGAGAACATGCTGCTAAATTGAGTCACATAAATTATTTTAAGACTGCTTTAATACAATGGTATTGCGTCACTATCAAATACCCGAATAGTCGAGAATACTGTCTTTCGGACAGCTCTTGTTAACTTAAGAAATGCTGGTTAAAGTTTTGCATGCAAGTTACTTTCATGCTAATATCTCAGTATCCAGGCATGCGATTGATTTTAAACATCTTTATTATGTTTAGGAGAATCATACTGTCTAGGTCGATAACTTTTGATGGAATATTTTACAAGTTATGGCCTCTTTTTAAACTTAGAAATTTTGGTTAAAGTTTTGCATGCAAGGTACTTTCATGCTAATATATTAGAGTCCAGGCATGGGATTGATTCGAAACATCTTTAATATGTTTAGGGGTATCATACTATAAAGGAAGATAACACTTGATGGAATATATTAAGTATTATGACCCCCTTTTTAACTTAGAATTTTGGTTAAACTTTTGCATTCAAGCTACTATCCAGCTTATATCTCAGAAATTGCTTGTGGAATTGACTAGAAAGTTAAGGAGTGTCTTCAGGGGCATCAGAAAACTAAAGAGGATAAATTTTTGACTGAATTTTATACAAATTATGGCCCTTTTCTAACTTGGATGTTTGGTTAAAGTTTTGCATGCACAGTGTTATTGTGCTTATGTCTCAGTAACTAGGCATGGGATTGATTTTAGACATCATAAAACTATTAAGGGGTATCAGACTATCAAGGTATATCATTTTTGACTATTATTATATACAGGGTATGTGAAGGGCAAGAATTGAAATATATTTCATTTGATTTACCAACAAGCATTTTGAATAGTCGAGCGTGCTGTCCTCTGACAGCTCTTGTTTCATTACATTTCATTTTTTATGGCCATAATCTCTCAGCCAGTATGATTATGGCTGCTATCTACGTAATTTATATTTGCCATTTTTACACTCAAACTTCTTCACCTCTTGCAGGCAATGAAGGCAATGTTATCAGGTGGGCGACATTAGGGCCATCTTGGCTATCTTGTTTCTGTAGCTTTATCTTATTGGTACTTTTATTTCATATGAAACAATCAGAATACTAGAAAATATATTCTAAAAGGTATATGAAGTTCTTTCTGTGACCAGTATTCATTGTGTTTGTGGGAAGGGGGTACACTCTACAAGGGTGTATAAACAAGTTCTGTAGTTAACAGATAAATTGTGGTAAACATCAGGTGAAAGGAGAGAGGCCTGTTGTCAGGTTTTGTTTTCTGGTTGATAAATTTAGAGAGAAACTGGTGCAAAATAAACAACTTTTTAATTGTCTGTTGAGAAGCAAAACAGCACAGGTTGTTAACGTGAGAAACTGATAAGTTATGGTGCAGTACTAATGCACACACATTCATTCCACTCCTGATGCCTTGAAGTGTTGCAGGTGGCCTTGTAATAATGGTATGCAATGTTATGCCAGATAAAGTCATAAAGAAAGAGTTTGAAAAAGCTTTAATGAATGGTTTTATGTTTGTTTCATATATGCATTGATCACATTTCTAGACCTGATAATAATGTCATATTTTTTGGCAGAATACATGTTCCTTCTGCGAAAAGACTGGCACTGTAGGGAAATATTTTGTAGTAATAAAACAATACTTCAGCAATAAAATGCTAAACACTTAACATAATTATTACAAAATTAACTGTTTGAAGCAAGGAGACACTTTTTGATGCAGAAGTAAAATATTCGGTTTAACTGTATTTATTAATTTGGAAATTTTTCGCTTAGAACATAGCTTTGATGAAGCTATCATTCAAATACTTTGAGTAGGCCTGATCATAATTTTCCTACATTTGGAAATAGATTGGAACAGTTTAAAAACTTTATTACTATTCTGAATTAATTCAACAAAAGTTGTGCTAATCTATCATCCTGTTACATGTACTTTGCTTGAGATTTTAATTGGCAAATTGTTTAATTCCTACCTCTGTACAATAAAGCTATGGTCAATGACTAACACAAATGGAGTTGTTGTAATGAGCTTGTTTCACAAAAGCAAATGTAATTCATTTTAATAAATGGTTGAGGTACCTTGCAAGGCCAATGATATCCATTCATTAGCGAGGAATGTTTTATGTTACTCTACATTAATTACATGGCATGACTTGGGAAATATTGCAAACAACAACACAAATGTGAAATATTTAAGGTGAGGGTTGCATAGAAATGTAAGTTGTGAATTATTTAATATAATATTATTGGATTTCAATTCACTGTGAAATAAGTATGTTCAAAGAATGAATTAAGAAACAGAAATGGATCTCATTGTTTAAAAAAAGGAAACTAATGTTATAAATATTTTTCTCTGACGGTTCATTGGGAGAGGAGTATTGTTACAATCCATGGAGGCTCCAGGTGCTGATGAATTCAGTAAACATTTATGAGATGTATTTTGAATTCAGTAAACATTTGTGAGATGTATTTTGAATTCAGTAAACATTTGTGAGATGTATTTTGACAAAGTATTATGTCAATTTTGTGATGGAATGAAGCAAATGCTGGGAGGAAAATTTTTCTGAAAATTGAGATATTGTCAAGAGAGATTCAGAAACTTCATAATATTATTTTAAAATTCACAGCATAAAATCTCCGATTGCTGCACAGTAACCTCTGAAACTAAATCACCCTATTAAGAATGGCAGACCTAAACCTTCTGCAGTGATCTAGAAAGCTTTGAGCTTTGCAGGAGATTGATGTCTGTCATATATAAAAAAAAGTGGAGATAAATGTTACAATAGATCTAGAGAATCTGTCAAAAGTTTGCAGTTATAAATGTAGGGAAGATGACTTGTGTAAGGAAAAGTAACTTATGTCAGGGGGAGATAATTGTAAGGGGAAGTTGTGAATGTAAGGGGAGATGACTTGTGTATGGAGAAGTAACTAATGTAAGGGGAGGTTACAAATGTAGGGGGAAATAATTGTAAGGGGAGGTTATGAATGTAAGGGGAAATGACTTGGCCCAATCTTTTTGAAATCTGGTCAGGTTGTTTGTTTACATGAAATCCAGGATAAGTTCAAAATTGGGTCATGTGAGTTCATAAACTAGGTCACCCGGTCTTATCTTAGAAAATCTTTAAATAAAAACCTTGGGAACACACAGAGGCCACATTTTAGCCAAATCTTCATGAAACTTGTTTGTTTGTTTGTTTACATTAAATCTTGAATGAGTACAAGACTGGGTCATGTGGGATCAAGAAGTAGGTCACCAGGTCAAATCATAGAAAAAACCTTGTGTAGAGACTACATTTTTGTCCCAGTCTTCATAAAACTTGGGAAGAATGTTGTCTGCATGAAATACCAGATGAGTGCAAATTTAGGTAGGGTCAAAATCTAGGTCACTTAGTCATTTGTCAGAACAACATTGCAAACACTTTAGATGCCTCATTTTTGGTAATCATGTCTAAACACAGCAATCTTACTCAGGTGAGCGACACAGGGTTGTCTTGGCCCTCTTGTTTGAACAAGTGTTTC
>CM037781.1:48839997-48889997 GCA_021229015.1 Solen grandis
ATGTTACTAAGGCTCTCGGCGATCTCAAAAGTAACGCTCTTTACTCTTCTTTTCTTTTTCTCTTTGGCAGGAAATTATTTACACCTGTTTTTGAATTCACATGTATCAGATAAATCAAGATGTATAATGTTTATGTTTAGTACTCACAGCAATAGGATAATTGTCCCTTTCTCGGATTTCACATTTGCTGAGACCTGATAGCAGGTTCACAAAGTGGTATGTGAATGCTCCAGGTTTATTTGTAATTATAATTGGGAAAATAACTTTGGTATGTCATGATTTGGTTAATTTTAAATGAGTTATGACCCTTACATATGTTTCTAAAAATATATTTTGTCCACGCTATTTCTCAGCTACCTTTGCTCAGATTTTTATTTAACTTCACAACACTGTAAGTACCAAGCCTAGTTGTGCATATTGTTGGCACATCATGATTTACGTGATTTTAAATGAGTTATGGCCCTTTGTTATATTTCTTTGATGTCTTTTGTCCATGCTGTTTCTTTGCTACCTTAGATTGGATTTTGATTTAACTTCACAGCAATAATAAGTACTAAGCCAGGTTAATGGTCTGATTCACAGCATTAATAAGTACCAAGTCTAGTTGCGTCTATCACTGGCACATCATGACTGGCTTGATTTTATATGAGTTACAGCCTTTTGTTATATTTATTGAAGATATTTTGTCCACACTTTTTCTTTGCTACTTTTCATTTAACTTCACAACAATTATAAATACCAAGCCTACATGCTCATATTATAGGCATGTTATGCTTGCTTTAATTTTCATTGAGTTATGCACCCTTGCCATTTTTCCTGAATACATTTTATTTGATCTATTTTTCGGCTTCTATTGGTCAGATTTTGATAAAACTTCACAGTATTTATAAGAACTAACACAAGTTGGACATATCCTTGGCTTAATTTTTTATATTTATTGAAATTTTTTGTTGGCAATACATGTATAAGGGTATCAGAGCTTTACCTGGTTCTGGTGTTGTTTTTTTTTTATCCTTCAACTTTATCAAGACAGTCTGACATGGTAACTGTAACTGTGACAAAGCAGTATCTCGGGGTATTCATCATCTTCAGTTATAGTTCTTATTAAGAGGATAACTTGCCAAACTCTAAGATTGGCTTCCATATCAGCTGCCCTGGAACAGGCATAATTAGAGAAAGCAGTAAAATACATAAGTGTGCTCATGAGAATTTCCTTGTTTACACACTTTTTCTCCTCATTTCATTTTCTTCAATTGACATAATGTAAGATAAGAAGCATATGACATCTTAAATTTAATGGAATCTACGATAATGTTTTGAAAATAAAGGGATATATAAACTGGTATAATTATATATCTAATATCACATGAAGATCTGGTGGTGTCATATTGCAAGATAGTCATTGAAAACATTTAAAGATTCTTTAAAGTAATAGAAGTAAGGAAATTGAGGTCATAATTGTTTTAAGTGTGAAGTCTCTTTTAGTTTATCTTGTAGCTTATGTTTTCTCACATCTTTTTCAGCTCGCTTTCCAAAACTGCAGGAGCGTCTAAAGTTTGTGATGGCAGCAGAAATGGAGGTTATTGTTAGAGAAGAAAAGTAATACATTCTCCCTCTCCTTCTGTCCTCGTTGTGTATAGATTTGTAAGGAAAACTGTTTATTTTATCCCCTTCCAAACTAGTGTGGGTTGCATGGAGGCTGGGATGGGTCACTTATCTTATTTTGTCCCTTGGACTGAGATAAAAAAATACAAAATTATGAAATCAAGATGCATGGCATGGTCTGTTTGTCATCTTGATTGATAGATAGGGTGTGTCCTGAAGGTTCATTATAGTCTCACCCAGCATGTTAGTGGATATAATTGAATCAACAACCCTCCCATCCTCTCACTTATCATTTCTCCAAAGTCACTTTTAGAGATAGACATTTAATCAATTATATTTAATGAAGTTCCTCTGCACAAAGTGACATGGGGCTGTAAAGGAGAAACTAGATGTGTACCACAGTGTTGCATCCTTTTTTTTACAAAAAGTTCAATTTTCATATCTTTGAGTGAAGGTGATTAGCAGGGTTAACATCACCTGCAGAGTGATAGCTATAGTTATGTAGTGTTCCTATAGTAGAGACCTATCTTAGAAAGTTAGTGCCACCGTTTGTTGTCTGGCTGTAGTTATGTAGTGTCCCTATAGTAGAGACCTATCTTAGAAAGTTAGTGCCACCGTTTGTTGTCTGGCTGTAGTTATGTAGTGTTCCTATAGTAGAGACCTATCTTAGAAAGTTAGTGCCACCGTTAGTGCCACCGCTTGTTGTCTAGCTGTAGTTATGTAGTGTCCCTATAGTAGAGACCTATCTTAAAAAGTTAGTGCCACCGTTTGTTGCCTGGCTGTAGTTATGTAGTGTTCCTATAGTAGAGACCTATCTTAGAAAGTTAGTGCCACCGCTTGTTGTCTGGCTGTAGTTATGTAGTGTCCCTATAGTAGAGACCTATCTTAGAAAGTTAGTGCCACCGCTTGTTGTCTAGCTGTAGTTATGTAGTGTCCCTATAGTAGAGACCTATCTTAGAAAGTAAGTGCCACCACTTGTTGTCTAGCTGTAGTTATGTAGTGTCCCTATAGTAGAGACCTATCTTAGAAAGTTAGTGCCTCCGTTTGTTGTCTAGGTGTAGTTGAAAACATCCAATGATTAAGAGTAAATGAGTGTGTTTGTCAGAAACAGTAAATTACTTTATATACCCTGGTATAAATTAATTACTTAATTTACTGAATTTCATATGCTATTTGCCATGAAGTCTGTGTATGATCTAGGCTTGAGCATGAGCAACAAGGGAGACTTTGGACAGACTGTTCCTTGCAGAAGCAGTCTGATCTGGGTCACTGTGTTCGCCAAGGTGTCAAATCCATACACAAACACTAGTTTGGAAGTATACATTTTTAGGAAGAAAGGTGCTTACTTACATATGTAATCTGTATATTTAAACTTCGTTTGGCGGGGTATATAGGAGTCACCTTGTGGTCGGTAGCTTGGTAGGTCAGTCCATTGGAATTTTCTCGTCCGGATCATAATTCGAAGATTGTACTAGGCATTGACTTGAAACTTAAAATATAGACAGATGGTGACATGGAGAAGTGCAGTGTGTAAGAACTGTAACTCTACCTGAGCACAACGTGCTCAAGGTGAGCTTTTGTGATCGTCCTTCGTCCGACGTCCATCATCCGTTGTGCGTTGTCAGCAATTTGGCTTGTTAACACTCTGGAGGCCATATTTTTAGGCCAATCTTCATGAAACTTGGTCAGAATGTTTGTCTCTATAAAATCTTGGACAAGTTCGGAATTGGGTCATGTGGGGTCAAAAAGAAGGTCACAAGGTCAAATCTTAGAAAAACCTTGTTAACACTCTAGAGGCCACATTTTTGGCTCAATCTTCATGAAACTTGGTCAGAATGTTTGTTTTCATAAAATCTTGGACAAGTTTGAATTTGGAACATGTTGGGTCAAAAAGTAGGTCACATGGTAAAATCTTAGAAAAACCTTGTCAACACTCTAGAGGCCACATTTTTGGCTCAATCTTCATGAAACTTGGTCAGAATGTTTGTTTCCATAAAATCTTGGACAAGTGTGATTTTGTTTCCATAAAATCTTGGACAAGTGTGATTTTGGGTCATATGGGGTCAAAAAGTAGGTCACGAGGTCAAATCTCAGTAAATCCTTGTTAACACTCTAGAGGCCACATTTTTGGCCCAATCTTCATTAAACTTGGTCAGAATGTTTGTTTCCATAAAATCTTGGACAAATTCGAAGTTAGGTCATGTGGGGTCAAAAAGTAGGTCCATATGAAAAATCCAACATATGTTGCTCATTTATAATCAGGTGAGCGATTCAGGGCCATCATGGCCCTCTTGTTTAAATTATCTCCCTTTGTTTAATTTTGTTTTTCTTGTCCGGATCATAACTTGAAAATTATACAAGGTATTGACTTCAAACTTAAAATATAGACAGATGGCGACTAGGAGAAGTGCAGTGTCCAAGAACTGTAATTTTACACTTTTAAACTACTGTGCCAAACAACCATAACTCTCTTTATCCACTGTAAATAAAGACTTTACTTATTTACTTACTTACTATTATAACCAGTAAACTATGTATTCAGGTTCTTATTTATGCTGTAATTAGCTGGATGTCGCTATATGACTGAAATTCTGTCAAGTCTAGTCCTATTTATGCTCCATAGTTCTAGTTTATTATTGTTATTTATAGACTCTTGGACATTTTAATGTGTAAATATATAAACTTAACTGGAATCTATTCACATTGAATGTAAGAGTTATAGTTTCTTGTTTGATTTATACTTATATGCTACAAGATATGTACTAAACTTCAACAACTTTTTTCTGTAATTTTGTGAAAATGCCAGAATGAAACATTTTTTATTGAAATAATTTTAGGTATCTATGAGTCTACTTTAGGTATAGATAGAATATTCCAAGAATGTATGTATATGTCATTCAAATAACTTGAAGCATGTGTTGGTTGCAGGTTTTTGAAGGAGGAGCCTGAGAGACTGGACAATTGTCTGAAGAAGTGCAAGAAGCTGACTGGCACACTCTTCACACTCAAACGGTAATTTAGACTTGTTATGGTACTGAAGGGTGGTGGTGGCATTCCAGTCATTGTTCTAAGGGGATTTTTATACACTCAGATACAAAGTATATGGGGGCTGTATTTATTGACTACTTTTGGTTGGATTTTGATGGAACTTTACAAGACTCTTCTGTTGTTCATTAAAGTTATAAATGTACTTTTCTGTAGACAATAAGATGGATAAATTTTTTTTATCTCTTATGAATTTTGTAAAATTAATAGAAGAAATTGCTTCCCTGGCATTTGTCTGCTTAAAGAGAGAATGTGACAACAGTTTATCACCTGAACTCTGTATGCAAGTAAGATTGCCTCAGTTGATGAGTGACATTGACCCCTAGCCTTGTGTAACTATTTTAAGGCTGACATTGGTTAACCACTTACTAACCTTGACCCCAACCTTGTGTGATCAGTCTTTGAATGGTAATTATCTATAACTGATAAATGCCCTTGACCCATAACCTTGTGTGATCATTAGCTCACCTGAGCACTTGTGCTCAGGGTGGGCTTTTGTGATCGCCTTTTGTCTGTCATGCATCGTCCGTCGTCAGCAATTGTTTTGTGAACACTCTAGAGGCCACAGATTTGGCCTAATCTTCATGAAAATTGGTCAGAATGTTTGTCTGCATGATCTCGGACAAGTTTGAAATGGGTCATATGGGGTCAAAACTAGGTCACTAGGTCAAATCGTGAAAAAAACAATTTAGCCCAATCGTCATGATATTTGGTCAGGATGTTTGTGTAAAAGATATCTCAGATGAGTTCGAAATTTGGTCAAGTGGGAACAAAAATTAGGTCACTCGGTCAAATCTTAGAAAAAACAAACAAAAAAACTCACAAACACTAGAGGCCATAGATTTAGCCCAATTGTTATAATATTTGATCAAAATGTTTGTTTACATGATATCTCAGATGAGTTTGATATTGGGTCACGTGGGGTCATAAACTAGGTCACCAGGTCAAATCTTTAAAAAACCTTGTGAACACTCTAGAGGCCAAAGTTTTAGCTAAATCAATAAAAATTGGTAAGGATGTTTGTCTACATGAAATCTCGAATAAGTTCAAAACTGGGTCACATGGGGTCAAAAAGTAGGTTGCCAGGGCAAATTTTAGAAAACCTTGTGAACACTCTAGAATCTACATTTTTGTCCCAGTCTTCATTAAACTTGATAAGAATGATGACAGCATGAATTCCCAGTTGAGTGCAAATTCAGGTAGGGTGAAAATCTAGGTCACTTGAGTCAAATGTTAGAAAAACATTTGCAAACACTTTAGATGCCTCATTTTTTTGTAATCATGCCAAACTCAGCAATCTTACTCAGGTGAGCAACACAGGGCCATCTTTGCCCTCTTTTTTTTTTTTTTTTAGATTGGCCTCAGTTATTTCTGATAAATGACCTTAACTCATGACCTTTTGTGATTATTCTTTAAATTGGCCTCATTTGTAACTGATGAATGACCTTTGACTCCTGGCTCTCTTTTCTCGAAAATAAATATGGTATTTAAGTATGTGATACTCAAGTTTGAGCCTGAAATCATACTCAAGTATTTTCAAGAACATGGGGCCTGATCTTGTGTAATCATTCTTTTATAATATTGGCTTCAGTTATAACTAATGGATGACCTTGACTCCTGACCTTGTATGATCATTCTTGAAGTTGGTCTCAGTTGACCCCTGGCCTTGTGTGACTATCTGTAGGTTAGCCTCGGTCCAAGAGCACCGCCCACCCCAAGTTGTGTCGTTGACGGCCCAGGCCCGGATCCCCACCATGGAGGACAAAAAGGCTGTGCTGGAGAACATCCAGGCCATGATTCCAGACCATGAGGCCCGCCTCCAGGGTATACAGGTGAGCATGCATGTAAAGCTGGGGCCTTTAATGTCTTAAATCCCTGAAGTCTTTGTTTTATAATCAGATCAAATTTATTAAAGTGGTGTTTAAATGATATAATTTGTAATTGCTTAACATGAAGGCCTTAAACATTATATTCTGTAAGTGAGCATGTATTTGTTATGGAAGCCATCAGGTGTATCTAAGATTATATCCCCACTTAACTTTACAAAGAGGCACTATACAGGAATCCTGCTAATGTCCCATCCTGCCTTTTAAAACATGGACAAGTCAGATGTAGTTCATAGGTCTCCAGTGAAGATGGTTATTCAGAGTCATAACTTCTATATTTGTTGCATACTGGTTTTGAAATAAGTCATTTGAACCTACATATTGTTCACACATCAAGAAGTACACAAGTATGTGATTTTAAACTGTTATTAACATACCCAGCCATATTTCAGAGCATCATCATGACAGGAACACCATCATTGCAGTTATTTTTCATTTGGTAATGCCAGACTACTGTACATATTGCCATATTTTTATAATTCCATTTTACTGAGATGGTGGTTTGACACAGAGGTGTGGGGTCTTGACATATTATTAAACCTCATTATTTGCACCTGTAACTAAGGACTTTTGATCTTTCAGTGCATTTTTCAAAGCAAATATCTTATAAAAGTCTTATTTTCTTGAACAACTGTCCAAGTCTTTATGTACACAAGCTTTCATTTATATGTTTTTGTTGTATTTACGACTTCATTCAGAGATTAGAACTGTCACTTGATGGCCCTCTGGGTTTAAAGTATCTGAAATGACATCCTTTTTATCAAAATTATGCTGATTATGATCAGGAATCTTCAGAAACTTCAGAATAATTTTATTTTAGTTTCTGTGGTAAATTATGTCTCTCCCCATATTTATATGGGGGAGATATATTGTTTTGTCAGAGTTGTCTGTCTGTCCATTTGTCTGTTTGTCTGTCTGTCACACTTTTTGTCCTGAGCATAACTCAGAAAGTATTAAAGCTATTAACTTGAAACTTCACAGGTGGATAGATCTCATAGAGGAGAAGTGTCATGCACAAGATCTGTAACTCTGCACATCAAATTATTGGAGTTTTGCCCTAAGTTAAATTTCATACTTATTTTTTGTCCTGAGCATTACTCAAAATGTATCAAAGCTATTAAAGTGAAACTTCACAGGTTGATAGATCTCAAGTAGAATAATGTTATGTACAAGAACTGTAACTTTGCACATAAAATTTTTAGCTCGACTATTCAAAGAATATGAGAGCTATTGTAGTCGCCCTGGCGTCGGCGTTGGCGTTGCAGCTTTTGGTTAAAGTTTTGCATGCAAGTTACTATCAACCTTATATCTCAATAACCATTTATGGTATTGACTTGAAAGTTTATAAATATGTTCAGGGGCATCAGACAACCAAGGTAGATAACTCTTGACTGAATTTAATATGAATTATGGCCCCTTTTTAACTTGGACATTTTGGTTAAAGTTTTGCATGCAATAGAAAATTTGGTTAAAGTTTTGCGTGCAATTTGCCCCTTTTCACTTAGAAATTTTGGTTAAAGTTTTGAATGCAAGGTACTTTCATGCTAATATCTCAGTATCCAGGCATGCAATTGATTTGAAACATCTTTAATATGTTTAGGGGTATCGTTCTTTCATGGTAAATAACTTTTGATGGAATATATTACAAGTTATGGCCCCTTTTTTAATTTCGAAATTTTGGTTAAAGTTTTGCATGCAAGGTACTTTCATGCTTATATCTCAGAGTCCAGGCATGGGATGGATTTGAAACATCTTTAATGTGTTTAGGGGTATCATACTTTATATATTTAAAATTATGGCCCCCTTTTAACTTAGAATTTTGGTTAAATTTTTGCATTCAATCTACTATCCGGCTTTTATCTCAGAAATTGCTTGTGGAGTTTACTAGAAAGTTAAGGAGTGTCATCAGGGGCATCTGAAAACCAAGGAGGAAAACTTTTGGACTGAATTTTATGCAAATTATGGCCCTTTTCTTGCTTGGATTTTTGGTTAAAGTTTTGCATGCACAGTGTTATTATGCTTATGTCTCAGTAACTAGGCATGGGATTGATTTTAGACTTCATAAAAATATTAAGGGGTATCAGACTATCAAGGTACATGTATATCATTTTTGTCTATTATTATGTACAGGGTATGTGAAAGGCAAGAATTGAAATAGATTTCATTTGATTTACCAACAAGCATTTTGAATAGTCAAGCGTGCTGTCCTCTGACAGCTCTTGTGAGTTATTGCCCTTTGTTAAATTTCATAGTTTATTTTTGTCCATTGCATAACTTGAAAAGTATCATAGCTATTAACTTGAAACTTCACAGGCGTATAGATCTCGCAGAGGAGAAGTGCAGTGCAAACTGTAACTCTGTGTATTACATTTTTGGAGTTATTGCCCTTTGTTGAATTTCATGGATAGACCTCATGATGGAAAAGTGTCATGCACAAGAACCATAACTCTGCACATCATATTTTTGGAGTTATTGACCTTTGTTAAATTTCATATTATTTTTTGTCGAGCATTTCTCATGCACTATAAGATCACATGGAGGAGAAGTGCAGTGCACAAGAACCGTAACTCTGCACAAAATATTTTTGAAGTTACTGCATTTTGTTCAATTTCATATTTGTTTTTATTTATTTTTTTGGAAGCATTACTCATGCACTATGAGACATGTAACCTTGAAACTTCATAGGTTAATAGACCTCACAAAGGAGAATTGCAGTGCACATGCAAGAAAATTGATTCAGCAAATCATATTTTTGGAGTTATTGCCCGTTGTTTAATTTCATATTCAATTAAGTTTTGTCCGGATCATAAGTCAAACACTATGAGACATATAACCTTGAAGCTTCATAGGTGGGTAGACATAATGGACAAGAATTGCAGTACACTAGAGCATAATCCATTTCCAATGTTTCTTGCTGGAGTTTTTCCGCTTTTATACAATTTCGTGTCCTTATGATAACTCCGAATCATGCTATTGAAGTTAAATTTCATTTATGGAAGGAAATGAAATTAATTAGAGAAAGTGACATGCACAAGGTTCATAACTCTGGCCTCATATTTTTGGAGTTATTTTCACAATTTCTTGACCGCAAGATAACTCTACTTATGCTATTGAAACAACTTCAAGTTATGGAAAGAAATTGATGAGAATAAGTGTCACACACAAGGTCCATAACTTTGTAGTTATGGCATGAGAGGCAGTCAGCCCTTTAACTTTTATTATTTGCATATGTCACTGTGTACCTTAGTGTATATGTGTGTGTGAGGGGAAGGGGGTGGGGGAAGACATCAGTTTTCTACAAAAACAAATCTCTTGTTCTTATTCTTCATTATCCTATGACAAAATTTGGCATGCTCATTGTTGAAACATGTCTGGTTACAGGCTGCAGAGACGGCCAGGCAGAGGAAGAAGAAGATCACCACGCAGCAGGAGGCTCTTCGGTTCGGGAAGTCGTTAGAGCTTGCCACTAAAGCCCTCAAACCCTCATCACAGTCTGCGGCCGCAGTGCCCACTTCAGGGGGGACAACCACTGCTGAAACTGTCCCAGCGTCCTCGCCATCAGCTAGTGATACCTCGTCCGTGATATCTTTTGCCATGCCAATGTCAACATCCACACCAAAAAGTGCTAGTCAACCATCTACCTCACAAACTGACCATGCCTCGGGCTATCCAGTCATGTCCCTCATCCGTGCTGTGTCACCCAAAGGTGAACAAGGTAATGGTCAAGGTCATGATGTAGGGGTCAAAAGCCATGATCCAAAGTATGATAGCCAGGAACACAAAGATTATGCCAAAGGCAGAAGTGGAAAAACTGTTGATTTCAAAACTGAACCTGCTGTTTTACCAGTCACTTCAATGGAAACCACTGATCAGTCAAAGAAAAGATCTGGCAAACAGTCAGCTAAATACTCTCTAAGTTGTCAGAAGAGTGCAGCAAGGGCTGCATTCTTTAGTTCATTGTCATCGCCACCCACTCCAACAACATCGTCAGTCATTACATCTGGTGCTCCTACAACTGAATCACCCACAGAATCTGTATCCAGGGTGTCACCAGGGGCAACTGTCTCACCATCCAAGTCGACCCCATCACTTATTCGTAGTTCTGCTGTCACACAACCCTCACCCATGATGGCAGACCCACACATTCCTTCCAAACCATCAAGTCTACCTATGGCAGTATCAGTCTCATCTGTTGTGTCTTCACAAAGATTCAGTCCAGCTTCACCTTCCAATGGCAGCCATTCGGCAAGTTCCAAACCACGCACCACTTTCACTGCCATTCCAAAACCGTACTCTCCCACAAAGTCCATATCTAGTCCTGTCACACCAGAGTCGCCAAAGTACAGAATCCCACCGAGTCAAATGTCTGCTGAGATGAAGAAACAACAGTTAAAAGAGCCAGTTACAAAGCCTAAAAAGGTTCCACCACCACCGCCTCCAAGGAAGAGCAGCAGACTACCTGGACATGCTGTCCTAGCAGTGAACGCTGCAACAATTAACGGACAATTACCAAGCAGCAAACACAGCGATAAATCTAGCTCTAGAGAAAAAGTAGAAAGTAAACTGCCTATTGATGTTATAGAACCACCTAAACAATTTGCAAACCTTGAAGCTAAAGTAGAGAGAAAGTCTAGTATAGGATCTTTAAAACAATTCACAACTCCTTTATTGGAAAGCAAGCGGGATCTGCAGCAAGAAGAAAAGAAGAAATTGAAGAAGTCAGGGTTAGCAACTCAAAAAATTTCATCAACCAATTTAGATTCAGAAGATTCAAAAACTAAACAGCATGAAAAAGACATTGATCTTAGTGTTGAAAGTGATCAGGGAGAAAAGACAAAGGATGAAACATCAAGACAAGTTGTGGATGGGAAGGTTACAAACATTAGTGCAGAGAAGAGTGAGGATCAGCCTCGACGTTGGAGTACAGCTAGCTCTGGAAGTTCCAGTAGCCGTGACTCACAACATGATGATGTTTGGTTGAAGAAGAATGAAGCAGGTGATGAAAGTATTACTGTCACTCTAATCAGTGAACAAATGGACCCATCAGCAGCTACTACAAAAGAAGTAAGTGAACCAACTGATGTGGAAGGCTCAGTAGGTGCAGCTGCTGCGGTAACCAAAAAAGTCAAACCTCCTCCTCCAGAAAGACGATCAAGCCTTTCATCTCGTCCTAAAACAGAAGAAGAGGATGAGAAAGCTACAGAGCAAGGGTCACAAGGCAGTATAGACAGGCTTGTTTAAATAGCATTTCAAAAAATAATGTCATTTGACAGACTCCTCATACCTTATATAATCAAAGAAATACTTTTACTCATTGTTAACCATGATGTCTCATTCATCAAGATTGTTCATCTACTCTTAGATTTAGTCTACAGCTTTTGCTTTACACATTAGATCAATGCTGCCTTTTCAGATTGCTTCATTCTACAGTGAAATCCAGGAGACACTGGCATTGTTCTTGACATTTTGAATTATCACTACAGATAATATGTTGATAATGCAGATTGGTGTTCTAAAGCTGAAGGCCTACTGTTATACTGATGATTCTGTGAAACTCTTACAGCTGAAGTTTCCTTGCTTCATATTGGAATGTCCTGGTAAAATCTGTACCCACAATGTTCATATGTTTACATATATGGGCATTTAGCAATGTTTGTCTTTATTTCTGATAAAACTGTATTTTCAAGACAATTGCATAAAGTCTTACATGTGGGGATTTCTATGGGTGTTTTGCAATAATCTTAATATTTTAATTTGAAACTGTTGTCTGTTGTTAGGATGCAGTCTGTTTTCAAATTCCATTTCTGGACAAGAATGTTTGATATTAAATACATGATTTTTATGAAACAGTATCTTACATGAATATAAAAAACATGAATATATTAATGAAAAAAAATAAGCTGTTACTAATACAAATGTTTGTTCAGATTTGTGTTGTATTCTATAGGTTTGATACACACCTGTTTCTTGAAGGCAGGTGTATTTATACAAGACAGAATATGCAAGTAACAGTTACAATCTACCTCAGGGAGACCGGGCGAGTGATCCCCAGACCCTCATGTGTATACCCAGGAATTGTTACAGGAAATGAGTGGTAGAATTAACATGGTAACTGATATAGACCTCAATATGGATATGTCTTTTGAAACCCAGCTTATATGCCAAGCTATTATTATTTTGATGTAAGTTTCCATTTTGATGGTTCTTTTGTATAATGAACAATACTGTTAATTCCTTTTTTCATGAGAGATTAATTTAGACTTATTTTGTTAATGATACATGAATTATCCAGGAAAATAAAATAACAAAGTCTATTCATTTGTATGAAGCAGGCCATTTATAGAACATGAACCCTCCAAAACATGAAATCATTTTTTTTTTTTTTTTTTTAATTATTTCAGCCTAAAGGAAAGAATTTTTTTAAACTGTCAGATGTGAATGTTGTTTTATGTCTCAAAATCTTTATAAACCTGTAAAAATGAAAAGATTAAAGAATGAAGACTACTTGGTATGTGATTCAGATGTTATTGGTTTAGTTTAACTGTAAAACAAATGTTGTTGAGATATGTTTGACAGCTACTGGTATGTCTGTAGTATTACACAAATTGTTGGGGGTTTGGGTCAGTGAGTTATTGAAGTAGCAAAGACTTCAGAAGTATTTTTTCTTGGGTACTTTTCTTCAGGGTTAGAAAATTAAATCCATTTTTTTTTGTCATGATAGTTGAAAGAAAGGTCTGTGTATGGAATCAGAAGCGGAATTGTATACAAGCTATATACTTAATGTACTTAGTCAATACTGTTTGTGGGAAAACACGTACACTGAGAGAAAATAGATGGTCATTTTAAGAGGACCTGTTTCCATTGATTCCTCTGTTTAGTGAAAAATAGAAAAGATATGAGTAAATTAAGGGGATATAAATTGAAGTAGAGGGCATGTACTATTAAGTTTTGTGACATATATGGTACCCCACTTTGTTTCCTGAAGGAGGTCTGTACTGGAGTGAGATATGGTGTGCCCTGTGCCAGGGATGCCCTGTCCATCCTTGTCTGTGTTGTCAGCAGGGGAAGGTATCAGAAGATGGTGATTTCGGTTCCACGTCCAGGTCTCTCAGGCAGTGTAAAGTGGTTTTTCACCAATATTTCAGTATTGTGTACATACTGTCAGTCTATTTATGATGCTAGCTTCAGGATTGCGGGTGATCATGGTAAAGAGTACATTTCTTCAATCAGCATCGTCTGCAGCACAAAGTTCTTTCTGCTAAAAAAGAACAAGGAGGGGGAGGGTATGTTCTTATATATCTAGCTATAACTTGGACGTTTATCTGTTGTCTATTTTTGCACCAAGGGGCTACATATCCATACACCATACACAAAAGACAGTGTTGTATTTATCATACTACAGATAGATGTCCAGTGTTGTATTTATCATACTACAGATAGATCATACTGCAGATTTTTGTCCTGTTATTCCATACCTGTAACTCCCAATTCTTTCTTCAGTTTGATGTGTAATTTTTATTTCAATTCTTGAATTTCATTTATAACTTAAGGACATAAATATAATGATCAATGCATTAATCTTTAGAATATCACTGAAACACTAATCCACTGTGCTGGATGTGTACTTCTTGCAGTTGTAATCCTAATTCCGTGTACATATTACCGTAGTGAGACTGTGTATATATGAGGGTGTGAGACTGGAATCTTGTGTAGTATTTGACACCATCTTGTTCAGTATTATGTATTCTGCCATAATAAATGACAAAATATCAATGGTTGTCACAAACATTGAACAGTTTTGTTGTTTCTACAATCCTCATATGTTATGAGCCAGCAGTCTTCATACATTGCTTAACAACATAATCATCATCATCATCATCATCATCATCATCATCACTATGTTAAGTCGTCATATTTTTTATAATGATTCATAATCATAAACACAGGTATAATAATTACTTTTAACTAATACACTTCATACAATGCTAAACAGCAACATCAACATCATCATCATCATCATTTCAAGCCATCCTCATAATTTCTTTAAAATAATTCGTAATCATAGTCTATAAACACATGTAGAGTATTTACTTTTAACTTCTTCACTTCATACACATGTATGTTTTTACGTAAGGTTAGATGTAACAACACACACACACACACACAGAGTTTTGTATGAATTTCTATCGTAGCAAAGTCAAATTCAATATTAAAGTTTATTTATATCTAAGTTGATAAGAACATACACTCAACAAAAGATTAATGAAGAAATGAAAAGCATATGTCTATTATTAGTTATTCATCTGATACTGCATTTAAAAATGTTAATGATAGATCATATCAAATCATTAGAAGTCCATTACAGTTTGAGAGTTTTACAACATAGTTTCACATTTGTTAAGTTTTGATTAGATATTTAGATATTTATTCGATTATTAGATGATGATTAGATATTTATTCATTTTTAGCTCAAGGTGAGCTTATGTGATCTCGCTCCATTCGGCGTCCATCGTCAACAATTTGGCATGTTAACACTCTGGAGGCCATATTTTAAGCCCAATCTTCATGAAACTTGGTCAGAAGGTCAGAATATTTTCTCCATAAAATCTTGGACAAGTTTGAATTTGGGTCATGTTGGGTCAAAAAGTGGGCCAATTTGAAAAATGCAACATATGTTGCTCATTTATAATCAGGTCAGAAAGTCAAATCATAGAAAAACCTTGTTAACACTCTAGAGGCCACATTTTTGGCCAAATCTTAATGAAACTTGGTCGGAATGTCTGTTTCCATAAAATCTTGGACAAGTTTGAAGCTGGGTCATGTGGGGTCAAAAAGTAGATCAATATGAAAAATGCAACATATGTTGCTCATTTGGTGAGTGATTCAAGGCCATCATGGCCCTCTTGTTCATAATCCACAGAGGGTTTGAAGATTTGATTACATCTAAAAATGTTTTGATAGAAAATAAATTGATATTTATCTACTTTGGCATCAGAAACAACTACATAGAGTAGTTACAGAATGGGGCCTATTTTGCATTTTAGACATATCACCAGACAATATTATGTACTCCATTTTGTAACTCCATCCAATGTGGCACTGTGAAATGTAACCCATGTGGGAATACGTTTTCTTTTAGTCTTAAGTATAAAAATATTCAGTCATCTCCCAGCTTTGGCTTTCAAAGGCCAAAGTATTACAAGAGGAATTATTTTGCTGTTCTTGGTGATCATTTCTCATTTCTTACCTACACCATGAAAATACAAATTAGTATTGAATTTATCGCAAGTGATATGAAGCAGACGACTGAGATAAATCCATAAAAATAGAATTATAAATTGGGTATTTATTACTCCGGTTCAGTCACCTGATGGTCATATTTGAACATTTAAGTAACAGGGAAAATATAAGTACTTCACCCAATCTCTGGGAAATAGAATAAAAAATGAAACACAATGTTATATATATATCAGTGCATTTATTAAACCATTCTTTTTGTTTATAACAAATCTATCATTTACAATGATGATACACTAGACATTCAAATATGTACAACTAAGGGAGATAAATCATAATAACAGTCATTTTTTCATACCCTTTATCCAACAGTCTAGCTCTCATTTCTCTTTAACATTTTTACAGTGTCTAAAAAAAATATCAATTCTATTTATGCTAACTGATGAAATATTATGATCTATCAGGGAAATGCAACAATTAACTGATACATGTATCACCCATATAGATGTTTTATTCGTAGAAGGGATAATTGGGATATATATTGATAACAAGTATTGACAAATTGCCTCCCTTTGTTTCTCTCATGAATCGCAAACATTCACATAGATTCTTCTGCATGTGCATCAGATCTTATAATAATAATTTCTTTCTTTCATCAGTT
The DNA here is from genome assembly GCA_021229015.1 of Solen grandis. NCBI lineage: Eukaryota > Metazoa > Mollusca > Bivalvia > Adapedonta > Solenidae > Solen > Solen grandis. Next base: position 48,856,432 of record CM037781.1, read on the forward strand.
AGCATAAAATATTTGTTTTGAGTGGAAAAGGAATATACATCATCTCAAAGTGAAACAATTTCAATATTTCCATTCACCCAATGTGCATGTGAAAATACCAAGATTGTATCACTTCTAAATGAGTGTAGATCATATCAACTTAGAAATAAACCTATAACCTATCTCATATATTGCTGTTTTTCCTTTTCCTAACTAATATACAAACATCACATCTCAAATACAACTCTCAAGTTACCCACAATGCCTTAATATTCTGGTTTAGAAGCTAAAATGTAAATTAAAAATGAACTTGAGAAATTCCATTATTTTTCTTTCTTCTAAAATGGGAGGAGTTGATTAAAATCAATATATCCAATGATTGATAGTCAGGCTTCACTCGTAACCCTCTAAATACTTGGGAAAGCTATCAAGGTAACATCAACATCACCAAGAATTTGTCTTTAAATTCCTAAAAGTTTTATGTCTGTGTCTATATTTCTACCAAGCCATTGGTCTAGTCTCATGTTTGAATCATAATGTACATTTGTATTTATTCACACATGTGTTTCTGTGTAAAGTTATAAAATAAACTGTAAACCTGTCATCAGATCTATCCAATGTTTCAGTACTGAAAAACAGTAAATACTATTTTCAAAAGTTTGCCCATATACAAAGAATAGTTCAAAACAGATAACAAAAAAGAAAAGAACAAGAGGGCCATATGGCCCTAGATCACTCACAAGAGTACATAAGCTTAATTAAAACCTTTCTTGGTTACCTCCAGCAACAACCAGATTCAAATTTCAGATAAAAAGAATTCTAAAGTAAGTCATCTGGAGGCTTCATTATTCATGGGATCAACTTTATTTTTGCAATTCTGGTAGAAAACCATGAGGTGACCATAAGAAATTAATATTCTTGCCATAGAATTTTGAAATTTTCTATATAGAGTAAGGAAACAAGTCATCGCCCTAGGGACCTTGTTTTTCAAAGGATCAACTTTATTTTAGCGATTATGGTAGATGGCCATTAGGTGTTCATTTGTGCTAATGAAATAAAGTTCTAGACAATGGTTTCATAGAAGAAGAATTTCAAAATCTTCTACACTGAGTATATAAGGAGATTAGCTTATCACCTATGGGCCACATGGCAACCAGTTCTGCATGAATCAAACTTAAATTAGAACCTTCATTGAAGGGCCACCCAAGGATCATTCAAGCCAAGTTTCATCTATTTCTACACAGCAGCAGCGTGATCACTATAGCTCACCTTTAACACCTGCTCTGGTGAACTAAAAAGAATATCAGGACACACTTCAATCACAACATTCATATCTAGTCACAATCATATCTCGAATTCCATCTCTTTTAATTTCTTGAAAACGGTATAAACCTTGTGCATTTCACTTCTGTCTGCAATTTAAACATATTTCCAGTATAACACTACATTATGTAATACGTCCTCTCCTACTTAACGTTATTTAACTCTTTGGAATGTCCCACCTCCTGTTCCCAGGACACGTCCACTTTCACTGTTACCTACAGACATCCTCCTTTAAACAAGACACACCTGCATTTTGTGTTCACTACAACATAGCCTCCCTTTAAACAAGACACACCTGCATTTTGTGTTCACTACAACATAGCCTCCCTTTAAACAAGAAACACCTGCATTTGGTGTTCACTACAACATAGCCTCCCTTTAAACAAGACACACCTGCATTTGGTGTTCACTACAACATAGCCTCCCTTTAAACAAGAAACACCTGCATTTGGTGTTCACTACAACATAGCCTCCCTTTAAACAAGACACACATGTTTGCTTGTGGAACACAACCCTCAGAAAAACCTACCTCCAATCCTCCTTTCCCCCTGTTCAAAAAACATAACACAAGTATTAAACTTTTCTGTCTTATGAAACAAACTCCATTGAAAATTGGACACAATTTAACATAAAACAAGAGGATCATAGTGACCCTAGAATGCTCACTAGAGTATCAAAAGCCTAATTAAAACCAATTCAGGTCACTTCCCTTCAACAGTGTTCAAACTTATCACCTCCGGGGACCTCAATAATGGTATAGGGCTATGAGATGACCATTGCTTTCATAGAATTGTAAAGCTTTTTTGAGGTTGCCAGGGCAACCAGTTCTGTACATGGATCAAGTTTTTTTTTTAGAATTTTTGTAAAAGGCTATCCAAGTACCATTCATACCAATTTTCATTTCTTCCTTATTGATTCAGAGAAGGTATCTTTTATAGCAATTTGTTGACAACTCACAATGAAAGACTGACAGAGGGGGATCAGAATAGCTAACCTTGTGCATGTTGTGCTCTGGAGAGCTTAACATTCTCTGTCTTTTACAACTCTACAGTTTTATTCTCTGTATGACATTCTCATGCTACCAATTTATACCCCCATCATTGTGCTCCTTTCCAAAGCAACTTCATATTTCCTTCATAATTTCAACAGAAACTACCATAAAACTGCCTATCTGCTATTTGGGAATAATAAATGACAAAAAAAAGCACACACAAAACATAACACTTTTTCTACTACTGTTTTACATGATTTGTTATAAGGATATGAACACAAATGATTCCTGTGAAGATAATATTGCCGATTCTTAGGATTGACTCTACTAAAATGTCTAGGATAATCATTCAACATACAATACGGGACAACATTCTGTCTTTTTTCTTTTCTCTGTATTTTCAGTCTTAAAATGCAGTCCAAAGTTACAAACATAATGCTGAGACTAATCATAAATCAATGTGATATTTGCTATAGCAGAATAATGATGGTTGGAATAAATCTTATATCAATTGAAGTAAACTTCATTATGAACAAGAGGGTTCTTTGGAACATGTGTGTCACCTGCTGAAGTGTGACGGACAGACAGATGGATGACAGAAAAGGGATCCCTATGTGTCAGCTTTGCTTACAGCAGGTGACACAGAAACTTGATGGTCAGGTTTCTGTCATTGTGGAACCCGACTACAGCATCGTCTTCAGGTTCTTGTTAACTTCAGGAATTTGTTACAATTATCTTACCAATATATTTAATGTTATGAATAAATAAAATATCCAGACAACAATTCTGAGCCTCTCCCTTGTGACCATGACATATGTCTCTGTGACCTTGGCATTCAACCTTCTGACATGGATGATAATACGAAGCTCATTTGAGCAAAATCCTATACTAAATGTAGACTGATTAAATTTGACTCTTGCAGTTTATGAAAGCTTCGAGAAAGTGTCCACATAAGGAACTATTTTATAAAACTAAGCCATGTGCCTCCTTCAAACTATAATCTTTACCTTAGAAATATTTTGTCAGATTTTACCCCATTGAATTAACTGCACAGACATCAGCAGAGGAAATAAAAATGATAATCACATGTGAGCAATAAAATGACAGATTAACGATACAATTGTACCCTAACAAAAAATAGAAATAATTTGATGAGTATATATATTTTCCTTTTACAATATTTTCCAATATCAAAGTAAAAAAAAAAAAAATAAGTGATACTAATCCATTTATGCCAATATATTTCTACTTCCAGTTTCCTTCATGAAATCTTTTTTTTGTTTCATTATATCAAATTATTATCAAATTATCAAAACTTTATTTCTTAATCATCAAAGCTAGAGGAAGAAAGTCCTCGAAAATTAATACAATAACCCCTGGCAACAATCCATTTGGGGTCATGTTCTGTTTGGTTCCCTAACCAGTGACAAGTGGTGTTGGGCAGGAACCAGTGACCTCTCATCTGTGTTTTCTGCTGATCTCTGCCAATAAATTATCAAGTCCAAATGATCATCAGTTTTTGCTCTGATAAATTGTGAGATAAAAATAATGCAGATAAAACTTAAATATCTGCTCTGCACAGATCAAGATTTGATTTCACATTTTTCAGCCAGTGATAGAACAGCTTTCATTCCTTGCATGTGGTTGGATTAGCTTCAGCAGTGTAAGAGAGGTTTTGATTGGCTGATATCATGAGAGACACTTGCAGCTGCTACATCATGAAATGGAGTTCTTCTTCTTCTCTGTCACCTCTAAAACAGAAAGAAATTATTAAATTTTTCAAATATGCAATACTACAATACACCCAATTTGAAAGAACAGGAGGGCCATGAAGGCCCTGGAATCACTCACCAAAAAACCAGGTATTAGTTGGAGGAAAATAAACAGCAAATATGGTCCAGTGTATTATTTTTCAAATTTGTACCACAGTCAACTCTTGATACAACAGCAGTGTTTGTAAATCCCGTTTCTGCCGATGTATCTAGTTTGACGATGTATCTAGTTTGACGATGTATCTAGTTTGACGATGTATCTAGTTTGACGATGTATCTAGTTTGACGATGTATCTAGTTTGACGATGTATCTAGTTTGACGATGTATCTAGTTTGACGATGTATCTAGTTTGACGATGTATCTAGTTTGACGATGTATCTAGTTTGACGATGTATCTAGTTTGACGATGTATCTAGTTTGACGGATGTATCTAGTTTGACGATGTATCTAGTTTGACGATGTATCTAGTTTGACGATGTATCTAGTTTGACGATGTATCTAGTTTGCCGATGTATCTAGTTTGACGATGTATCTAGTTTGACGATGTATCTAGTTTGACGATGTATCTAGTTTGATTGACGATGTATCTAGTTTGACGATGTATCTAGTTTGACGATGTATCTAGTTTGACGATGTATCTAGTTTGACGATGTATCTAGTTTGACGATGTATCTAGTTTGACGATGTATCTAGTTTGACGATGTATCTAGTTTGACGATGTATCTAGTTTGACGATGTATCTAGTTTGACGATGTATCTAGTTTGACGATGTATCTAGTTTGACGATGTATCTAGTTTGACGATGTATCTAGTTTGACGATGTATCTAGATTGACGATGTATCTAGTTTGACGATGTATCTAGTTTGACGATGTATCTAGTTTGACGATGTATCTAGTTTGACGATGTATCTAGTTTGACGATGTATCTAGTTTGCCGATGTATCTAGTTTGACGATGTATCTAGTTTGCCGATGTATCTAGTTTGACGATGTATCTAGTTTGACGGATTAATGTGCAAATTCTTTTGGCGTACTCTACTCACTTAAGCTTAGTGAGGAAGTCAGTAAAACATGTATACATGTAGAAGCTAATGGATCTTTTGCAATGTATGTAAATGTAATACTAATTCATATTTTGCGTATGTGATTTTGTGGATAAACCATGTGAATAGACAATTCTAATTTACCTGTTTAATTCTATGTGTTTTTCTTTATCATACTATTTCACTATGTAGATGTTACATGTGTATTCCTGGTAGGTATAATAGTCAAGCCACTTAAAACAGACGGGATGAATTGTCAGATGTTCATTCGTGCTTAAACCAATCAAACTGACCGTCACACTGACAAAAAATGTGACTATACATGTAATTAAACATGTTCACATTTCATTTTCTGCAGGTTCTCCATTTTTCTCAAACATCATCCACTCTATTCTCCACAGTTAGTGCCATTCAGAGGTTAACAACATGTTCTTATATACTCCATATGTTTATAATCCACAAGGACTTGTTTCACAGATGACACACATAGTCCAATTTAACCTCAACTGTCAATAGAGTTCTGATGGATGTGTGAGAGATAAATGACAATGTTCATGTACCTTATAAAAGCTGTTCCTGTCATTTCCACTCATCACTCAATAAAAACAAAGGGCTTTTTTTTCCTTCTGTTATAGGCTCCTTACCCTCCAAAAAATTCTTTAAATTCATGCACTTCCCCAAATTTGCATCTTACCCTATGATTTTCTTTCCCCAATGAAAAAAAGGCAATATTTCCCCCAAAATGTTAGTTCACTTAAAAAGCCTAGTTCAGCTAAAAAGGCCTGATTAAGAACAAAAATGCAAACAAGACATAAAATGGGACAGTTTTAAAGAGGGGAGCATCCAAGAAAGAAACAATGAAACCAATGGAAATGGGTTATGATTCCTGAACTGCGCTTTGTCACCTAAAAATTAATGAATTGCATGGTAATGGTTCTTGTGCATTGCACTTCTCTTTCAAGAGGTCTTTCTACTTATGAAGTTCATATGTCATACAGTCTAGGAGATATGATCCTGATAAAAAATTAAGGATGAAATTAACAAGTCACTCATATCATCTTAACTGGGACAAAGAGGTGGAAAAATATCATTTTTATGATCTTATCAGATTGACTACATTTTCACACCATTATATCAAATAATAAATAAAGACTGTTCTCTGAAAGTTTCATTTAGTTGGGCTTTGCCAATTATTGAGATATGCTTTATTGAATAAACTGACATGCATTTTTATTTTAGGTTGCTTTTTCAACAAGCATTCGATTTTGAGAATTTTCTGCAACCACATTAAGAACAAGGAATGTTAACTGACAGATGGATACAAACAAAATAAGAGAAAAGTACAAAATAAGAAAAACTGAAAAAGATTACCCTATAACCAAAGTTTGCATGCATATGGAATATATGTCCGACACATCTTTGTGTTATGATAAATACTTCTATTGAAGCAAACACGAAGATGTAGCCTATAAATACCAAAGACAACTTCTAACAACTTCCGTGACCTTGACTTTACAAGGTTACTTATGACTGATGCAAGTGACACACACTTGTGTTATGAGTAACACTTCTGTAAAGTTTTATTTATATCCATCCATAGATGTTAAAAGTTATGGAGCGGACATGAAGATGAAGCCTTTGATTTCTAACAACTCCCGTGACTTTGACCTTTCAAGCATTCACATGGTCTGAGTTCAGGAGCGGACAGACTGATAGAATGATTTGTGCAAACCTTCAGTCCCCAACTGTTTTCACTGACAGAGACTAATGACCTGCATGATTGGTATCATACCAACTGACATATGCCTGGACTTCTGACAAGTGCTAATGAGATTTCTATTTCTGTATCACCTTGAAGCCTAACAATGGCTGAATATGGACAGAAGTGTTGGGGTAGAACAAGTCGAAGCACTAACAAAAACTAATAATTCTAGAAACACAGTCCCCAGTTAGGACCTTAACATCTTGGGAAAGGGTTGGACAACTTACCTTTGCCCATGGGCTTGAGAATCAGGTAGTTGAGAATGTCTGACAGAGAGACGATGCCAACCACTTGATCGTTATCATCTACGATTACTAGACGATGGACCTGAAACAGAGATAAGTACATACACAGATGGAGGAGGACGCAATCAATCTCACAGATAGCATCAACAACTTGACATTGCAGAATGTTACAGTGATGCTCCATTACATTGAGAAAATCATAACATAATCAAGTTACACACACCCAATATAACATAAACCCAAAATATACTCAGCAAAATAATAAATGTCCCTCTATCATATTGCCGTAGTTCAGAAAACCTAAAACATTAATAAAGAGCACTTAGGGATGGAAAGACAAGAAACATATCAAATGACGCAAAACCACTTTTCAACAGTCCTCCCAGGCAAGCAAAACTATTTTAGTAACAGTGATCTACCTATCTGACCCTACTGACCTGAAAATAAATCCTCATCTTACTTTTCTTGTAAGGTATCTACTTGCCAAATTAATTAACCTTAATTCTAGACTTGACTATTTGAGTTTACCGTCGCTTCGACAGTATTTTAGTCATACAGCGACGTCCAGCTAATTACAGGTGGAGGAAGACCCCGAATGCAGGAGTTATTCTACGGAATACGGAAACCACATTTGTCGCTTGGGCAAGCAAAACTATATTTAGTAACAGTGACCTTGACTAACCTGAAAATCAATCCCATTCTTCCTCTTCCATGGTATCTATATACTAAATCTGACCATAATACCTCAATCCTAAGAAAAGTTATATGACAGAAACAAAAAATCTATTTTTAGCAACAGTGACCATGACCCTTTTAACCAGAAAATCAATCTTAACCTTTCTCTTCTTATAAGGTATCTATCTACCGCATATAATTACTTTACCTTAATTCAAACAGGAGATAATGACGGAAACCGCATGTCTGTCACCCCAGGCAAGCAAAACTATTTTCAGTAATAGTGACCTTGACTGACCTGAATATCAATCCCAATCTTCCTTTTCCAATAGGGTATCTATATATTAAATCTGACCATCATACCTCACTCCTAAGAAAAGTTATATGACAAACGAAAAATCATATCTATTTTTAGCAAGTGACCTTGACCCTTTTGACCTGAAAATTAATCCCAACATTTCTCTTCTTATAAGGTATCTTCCTACCAAATATAATTACTTTACCTTAATTCTAACAGGAGATAGTGATGGAAAGCGCATATTTGTCGCCTCAGGCAAGCAAACTATTTTTAGTAACAGTGACCTTGACCCTGCTGACCTGAAAATCAATCCCAACCTTCCTCTTCCAATAAGGTATTTGTATACTAAATCTGACCATCATACCTCACTCCGAAAAGAAATTATCTGACGGATACGAAAAATCTATTTTTAACAACAGTGACCTTCACCTTGATCATATTGACCTGAAAATCAAGTTGAACCTTTCTCTTCCTCTAAGGTATCTACCAACCATATATTATTACTTTACCTTAATTCTAAAAGGAGATATTTGACGGAAACCAAATGTTTGACAAGCACCCAACCGCCCGCTCAACGACATACCCCATTCTAATAACCAGGTTTCAACCTTGTTGAAAACCTGAATAACAAAGGCAGTCACAGGTTACTCAGGCTCTTCCTGTCACAAAACAATTGAACAACTAACAGCATTTTACTGGCAGACAAATGGTGTTGGAGGTGGGCCATGGTCTGGTAGACTATGTATGACGATAACCAGACCTGACTGCATCCTGCAGTGAAACTTTCAGTATGTCTTAGTTTTGTGTTTCCTAAGGTCAGTCTGTCATTTAATGATCATTAATACTGGTCACACCCTTATTAAAAAGTTCAATGCATGCAGAAAAAAAAGATTAAAGATTTTTTTAAGACGTCACATGACATAGAACTGCAAATATAAGTATGTACCTCTGCTTTGACAATTTTGTCAATCACAGTGCTCAGGGAGTCCGATGTTCGACATTTGACTACTCCCTCAAACCAGCTGGCCTGAAAAACATACACAACAGTATATCAATACTGCTCATGAATACAACAAACTGTTTTATCAACTGTGTTCAGCCATGTATTCGGTCTTCTTATTTTCAATGTTAATGTTATTGTTTAACTAAAAGCTGAAATAAGCTTTTTGTTAGTACATTTCGTTTTTCAGAGAAAAGAACATTTTAACTTTTCAAATGCTAAAAATGCCATCTTAATCTGATGACATTAAAGACATTCAATTTTTCACACATATATATTTTAACATGTTCCTTTACTTTAAGTACTAGTACTTTTCTTTATCAACTTGCAAACGAATATGAGAGTTCCTATTCAAGAAAAAAAAAAGAAAAGACATTTTGTGAAAGGCATAACTGTATTCATTAAACCTCAGGTACTTGAGGACAGGACCCTGTCTTTATCAATTAAAAATTAACAATTGTCTATACATAATAACAAGAGGCCCAAGGGCCATAAACGCTCACCAGTGTAAATCAGCATATTCAAGATGATTTTTTCTATAAGGAAATCAAATGACAAACCAGAGTTTTCAATTATTTTTTCTATTTGTTGCCATGGCAACCAGAGTTCTTCATGGATCAACTTTATTTGAGCAATTTTTGTAGAGGCCCACCCAAGGATCATACATGCCAAGTTTTATCAAATTCTGTCCAGCGGTTTCAGAGGAGATGATTTTCAAAGTTTTCATTTAGTTTTTCTATTTGTTGCCATGGCAACCAGAGTTCTTCATGGATCAACTTTATTTGAGCAATTTTTGTAGAGGCCCACCCAAGGATCATACATGCCAAGTTTTATCAAATTCTGTCCAGCGGTTTCAGAGGAGATGATTTTCAAAGTTTTCAATTAGTTTTTCTATTTGTTGCCATGGCAACCAGAGTTCTTCATGGATCAACTTTATTTGAGCAATTTTTGTAGACGCCCACCCAAGGATCATACATGCCAAGTTTTATCAAATTCTGTCCAGCGGGTTCAGAGGAGATGATTTTCAAAGTTTTCAATTAGTTTTTCTATTTGTTGCCATGGCAACCAGAGTTCTTCATGGATCAACTTTATTTGAGCAATTTTTGTAGAGGCCCACCTAAGGATCATACATGCCAAGTTTTATCAAATTCTGTCCAGCGCTTTCAGAGGAGATGATTTTCAAAGTTTTCAATTAGTTTTTCTATTTGTTGCCATGGCAACCAGAGTTCTTCATGGATCGACTTTATTTGAGCAATTTTTGTAGAGGCCCACCCAAGGATCATACATGCCAAGTTTTATCAAATTCTGTCCAGCGGTTTCAGAGGAGATGATTTTCAAAGTTTTCAATTAGTTTTTCTATTTGTTGCCATGGCAACCAGAGTTCTTCATGGATCAACTTTATTTGAGCAATTTTTGTAGAGACCCACCCAAGGATCATACATGCCAAGTTTTATCAAATTCTGTCCAGCGGTTTCAGAGGAGATGATTTTCAAAGTTTTCAATTAGTTTTTCTATTTGTTGCCATGGCAACCAGAGTTCTTCATGGATCAACTTTATTTGAGCAATTTTTGTAGAGGCCGACCCAAGGATCATACATGCCAAGTTTTATCAAATTCTGTCCAGCAGTTTCAGAGGAGATGTCTTTTAAAGCAAATTGTTGACGACGGACGACGACGGACGAAGGGTGATCCCAATAGCTCACCCTGAGCACTTCGTGCTCCGGTGAGCTAAAAACAAGGTTACCAACTCCAGCAGGATGCTGGAGGGCACCCATCGGGAATAAGTGTCAACAAATCAATGAAAATGTGCCCATCGATAATACAGGAGAATTCCACTGTCAGCGGATAATTTTCCTTCATAACTATTCACATGAAATACAGATATTATTATAGTAAATGCCTGAAATTTCATGATTTCTACTCGAGATTTAGTTAATTTAACCGACTGGTACATCGATCAACGGAAGTGAACCCAAATCGACATCTATGACGTCTTGGCCCACGAAAGGTCAACTCAGACTGAGAAAAAGATGTTGCGATTGTATATGATACACAACAGGAAGGTAAGAGTGTTCCGAAAAAATTTGTAAACAAAATAACTTACTCTTACTGTTCCCTTCTGTACATAAACAAATCGCAGCGCTGACCTCATGGATATCGTTTTGGTTCACTTCTGTTGATCGAGGTTCGAATGGGGTTAAATCACTTAATCCCCACTCGAAATCTTGACATTTTAGACATTAGAAATAATTATATTTGTATTTCTTTTGAACAGTTATGAAGGAAAATTATCTGTTGACAGTGGGAACTCGCCAATATTACCGATGGGCACATTTTTCATAGATATTTTGACACTACTTCCTGGTGGGTGCTCTTCAGTATCCTGCTGAAGTTGGTTACCATGTTCTTTTATATATAGTGATTTTTTTATTTATAAAGACATGGATAATAAGCATCAGATTTATTTGAATGTGAATATTTCCATTTCAAATATATACCTATGAAAATTTAAAGCAAGAGTTTCTATATTCAGAAAGGCTTCACTATTAAACAAATAAACGTAGTCAAGATATGAGATATTTTCTTATGGCAGTTACCTCCCTTTACCTGATACCCTGGCCACAGCTAGACACTATGATGGTGTTAAGACTTACCCCACACCGATGCTGCAGAGCCTGCTGTATTGTCACATCCAAGTTGTTGTAGGTCTTCTCTGCAGCAAGGTTCTGAATTATAATATAGTTCATGTTCAAAACTATCAAGGATAGCAATTGGAAATGCCATAACCAAGCAGAAATGAGAATCAAATAAAATATACTGTAAGGATTTTTTCTTAAAAAATAAAATAATTCCACCCTAAAGTTTTACTTTCCACATGTACATTTCAGGTTGTTTTTTTTGTCTACAAGAGATACCTGGTGGGTATAGTGCTGTAAATGGTATCATACAGTAGACAAGTGGCATGTTACTACATACAGCCTCATTGTCCCCACAACAGATATGGAGGTGCAGGTATCTGTTGATTATGTAAATAATAGAAATATGAATACTTGTGTAAATATGTGAGTGTATCTACAGTGTTCCTGAGACAATTAAGGTTTCCCTCTCTATGAAATAGACAGCTGAATATCATAAAAAAAATTAAATTATCTAAAAGATTCAGCAAAGTCTGGCAGATTTATTTCACAAATGTCCTGAAGCAGTGAATATGTGTGGAAATTGAATTTATTTTCCCCAAAACCGAATTCCTGGAGATTTAACTAAACTGGCGACATTTTCCTTCGAAAATAACAAGGTATACATGTATTTCATAAATGCATCTAAAAGCACCTATTAAATTGAAATATCTATACTCTATTGCTTGATTCAAACTGTTATTTTTAAAATATATTACATAATAAATTACTGGTAAATTTGCACAGATGCCTTTGAAGTACCTTGGCAAATTAGATACTGCTACTTTTCCCGTTTTAGGAGTCCATACTTATTATCAAATGGTTGCAAAAAGCTTATGTGTTTTCAGATTTTGTGTGGAGAAACCTATGCAACAAAGGGCTCAGCATTAACTTAGCCAGGTGGATTAATATGCAGCTTACTTCTGAATTGTACCCTTCAGCAAACGGTTAGACAGGTTAGACCAGTGGTCACTGAACGTTTGCATGTAATGATTAGCAGTCTTGTGTCACAAAAAGAAATTCATATAAAACAAGAGGGCCATGATGGCCCTGAATGGCTCACCTGAGAAATATTGTCTTTTAGAACACAATCATACTGAAGACAAAATCCATGCAGAAGTACAGCAAAATAATCGTAATTCCACACAAAACTGTACCTGTGGTCCAAATTTTGATGGTTATAGCTATAAAATCAAGTGACCCCTTGGGTGGGACCAATTTTGACCCATGAGCCATGATTTGAAAACTTGGTTCTGGTCCACAAGGCCATGTTACATACCAAATATCTAAATCCATGATCTTGTGGTTTCTGACAAGAAGATCTTTTAAAGACTACCCTATTTAAGTCTATGTAAAATCAAGTGACCCCTGGGACAGGGCCAATTTTGACCCAAGAGCCATGATTTGAACAAACTTGGTAGATGACTATAAGGCCATGTAACACACCAAATATCTTAACTCCAGGCCTTGTGGTTTCTGACAAGAAGATTTGTCTAATTTTTCCTATATAAGACTATGTAAAATCAAGTGATCCTTGGGTGGGGCCAGTTTTGACCCAAGGGCCATGATTTGAACAAACTTGGTAGATGTCAATAAGGCAATGTTACACACCAAATATCTAAACTCTAGGTCTTGTGGTTTCTGAGAAGAAGATTTTTCTAGATTTTCCTATTTTAGCCTATTTAAAATCAAGTGACCCCTGGGGCAGGGCCAATTTTGACCCCAGTGCCATGATTTAAACAAAGCTGGTAGATACTCATAAGGCCATGTTACACAAAAAATATCTTAACTCCAGGCCTTTTGGTCTCTGAGAAGAAGATTCTTCTAGTTTCTTACCTATATAAGCCTATGTAAAATCAAGCGACCCCAGGGGCGCAGCCAATTTTGACCCCAGGGCCATGATTTGAACAAACTTGGTAGAGATCCACTAGACGATGCTACACACCAAATATCTTAACTCCAGGCCTTGTGGTTTCTGAGAAGAAGATTTTTCTAGTTTTTTTCCTATTATAAGCCTATGTAAAATCAAGTGACTCCAGGGGCAGGGCCAATTTTGACCCCAGGGCCATGATTTGAACAAACTAGGTAGAGATCCACTTGGCAATACTAAATACCAAATATCTAAGCTCTAGGCCTTGTAGTTTTGCAGAAGATGATTTTCAAAGTTTGCATTTTTAAAATCTATTTTTATCTCCTGTGACCTACTTTTTCAACCAATCAAAATAATTTGAAAAACTTTCATAGAGGACATCATAAGGATGATTGTTGTGAAGTTTCATCAAAATAATTGTTGTCCCCGGACGCACGCACGCACTGACGCCTGACAAAAGGCGATCACAATAGCTCACTGTGAGCTAAAAATAAAAATTAAGTGTGAAAACTTGTTAGCCAATTAGAATTAGTTCAGACATAATGTTGCCCATAAGACAAGGTTGTTTGAGGAAGTTTTGACTGTACCTTTGGTTTACTAGAGCCAACGTATGGCATGCTCTCCCACTACAACTCAAGTTTACCAGGAGTACTGAACAGCCTGCTCAATCAGTTGCAATACATATCCTATCCATTCAGGGCAGGGCAAGTAACTATAAACAATCTGGTTTCTCAATAATTATTTGCAAGATTTTATAGAAAGACTGATTACAAAACCAGATAATTCATCTTGGTTAAGCTACTAATACAATGTGACAAAGTGATTCCTTTATATGCCATCAAACTTGCTGGATAGGAATATGAAAATTAATAATGATAACAAAAAAATTCCAACATACTATGACATCAAATTTGGCATAGATATCCACACATTTGCCATCATCATCGACAACAGGAAGTGCCGAGATTCTATGCTCCACAAACAGGTTGAGTGCAGTGTAGATTGAAGTATTTCTCTGCGCCTGAAATATGCAGAATGTGACATGTTTATCTTTTATCATTTTTACTGTCATATTTTACTTGTTTCCCTCAAAGACAGAAATAATAGATTGACATTGTGTTTGGCTTTATTTAGTGGCTGTTAGTACAACTTCAGTCCTCGATCCATCTAGTTGAGAGTCTGTTATCACCAACACAAAAAGAGAGAAAAAAAAAGCATGACATGCTAATGGCATTTTACGTATGCTCATTAAGTCACAAGTATAATGTGGAACATACACTATGTTGTAACAATCACTGCATAGAAACAAGGAGTCTTAAATTGGTTTTTGTAGGCAAGAATATTTTGAAAGAAAAGATAAAAGATTACTGACATAAAAGAAATATCTGTTACTGTATGATCTTCACTTCTAGATTTTTGACTTTTTCTTTTACAAAATGTTCAACTGAATCATTAAAATTATTTTGCTTTTTGTCATCATCTTCACTTCATTAAGGGATAAGGGACAAACACAATATATTTCAATCCCATTAGAAGTGATTTGGAATGGTTTTACTTCTACTCCTCTTGAATCTTGATTTCTGAAGAGTTCTAATACATGTATCTTGGTTTTGTGGGTGGAAACAGCTATTTGTCTTCTGAAGCTCTTTCAAAATTAAAATATTTCTTGAAAACAAACCAGTAACATTTCCACCAGAAGTGAGACACTAGCTGACTCTGGTATAGAGCCTAGGTAATGAATATTTCACAACTGAAAATTGTAACTTGCACAAGCACTCCAAGTTTTGTGGCACAGCAATGATTTTTTGTCAGCTGACATTCCCCTCAGTACTAATATTTACAAATTTGTAAGTTCAAGGAGTCTGGTCACACCACAGAACATTAAGATTAGGGAAGAAAAACAAAGATGTCTTAGATCCAAATTAGTACTGGTAAAAGCCCAAAAGGCCAAATTAGCCAATCAATAATGTGAATTTGTCAACAACAATTTAGGGTTAAATTAGGCTTGCTTACTGTTATTTTCACAATGTGTTATGAATGCATGTTGACTAGTTAATAAACAAGAGGGCCAAGATGGCCCTAGATCGCTTACCTGAGAAAAGTATCATTCATTGCCTGTACAAAACAGATTGCTTTAGAATTAAGATGATGAGGTGAAACAATGTTCAGGAATTTTCTGACCCCATCCACAAAAGATATCATCATGACAAACATTCTGCCAAAGTTTGAGGATGATTGGACCAAAAATGTTGCCCTTAGAGTATAAACAAGATTTTTCTAAGATTTGACCTATTGACCTACTTTTCAGTCCGGCCCTGCCCATTTTTGAAAGGGTTTAAGATATCATCAAGACAAACATTCTGACCAAGTTTGAGGAAGATTGGATCAAAATTGTGGCCTCTAGTGTGTAAACAAGATTTTTCTAAGATTTGACCTACTGACCTACATTTTGATCCAACCTGACCCATTTTCGAAAGGGTTCAAGATATCATCAAGACAAACATTCTGACCAAGTTTGAGGAAGATTGGATCAAAATTGTGGCCTCTAGTGTGTAAACATCAAAATTGTTGACGGACGACGGACAATCATGTATCCCAAAAGCTCACCCTGAGCTATGCTCAGGTGAGCTAAAAATCAAAGAATTTATCAAGCGACCAATAAAACATCTTTATTGGAAAAATCTAATAATAACAACAAGAGGGCCATGATGGCCCTAAATTGCTCACCTGAGATAAATAGGTTGACCCAAGGAACATCTGTCAGAGGAGATGTTGTTTAAAGGTTTCTCTATATACATATAGGGTAAATAAGCCCCGCCCCTGGCGGCCATGTTTTTTTACGGATCAGAATAATTTTAGCAACTTTGGTAGAGGATGACCCAAGGAATATCTGTACCAATTTATTTTAAAATCTGGCCAGTAGTTTTGAAGAAGATGATTTTTAAAGTTTTCATTTTTTTTTTTTTGTTGCCATGGCAACCAGAGTTCTACATGGATAAGTTTATTTTATCAACTTTTATGAAGGTTGACCCAAGGATCATCCCTGCCAAGTTTAATCAAATTCTGTCCAGTGGTTTCAGAGGAGATGTTGTTTAAAGGTTTCTCTATATACATATAAGGCAAATAAGCCCTGCCCCTGGCGGCCATGTTTTTTTAAGGATCGGAATAATTTTAGCAACTTTGGTAGAGGTTAACCCAAGGAACATCTGTACCAAATTATTTTGAAATCTGGCCAGTAGTTTTGAAGGAGATGATTTTTAAAGTTTTCAAATTATTTTTCTTTTTGTAGCCATGGCAACCAGAGTTCTTCATGGATCAATTTTATTTTAGCAACTTTTGTAGAGCCTCAACCAAGGAACATTCCTGCCAAGTTTCATTAAATTCTGTCCCGAGGTTTCAGAGGAGATGTCGTTTAAAGCAAATTGTTGACGCCGGACGACGACGGACGCCCGACGAAGGGCGATCACAAAAGCTCACCTTGAGCACTTTGTGCTCAGGTGAGCTAAAAATTAACAGAGAGTTTCATAGTTGATGAATACTAGTACAATGAGATGACAATGACATATTAAATGTTGGGTGTTTTGAATATGTGAGAGTAAAGCCAGTATACTTACAGTTATCACATTGTCATATGTTCCTATGCCAAGTTCCAACAAGGTATTGTTCCAGAATGTTGGCTTTGGGAGGTCATTTATCTGTAAGAAGATATGATATTGGTCCACTCTAACCACTCTTCTTGCAAGTACACTGGAAACGTACATTGCAACTTAATACATGGCAAACAGTGCAAAGTTGTCAAGTGTGGCTTAAAATTATTGATTAATTACTTGATGTATATTTGTTTACTGAATTTGGAATGATGTATAACAATGATTTTTTCTGGCATGATGCCAGGGACAGTGCTGTCATGATGCTATATCACAATGAAAACAAGTGGCACAATGCAAGGAACAGTGCTGTCATGATGCTATACCACAATGAAAACAAGTGGCATGATGCCAGGGACAGTGCTGTCATGATACTATATCACAATGAAAACAAGTGGCATGATGCCAGGGACAATGCTGTCATGATACTATATCACAATGAAAACAAGTGGCATGATGCCAGGGACAGTGCTGTCATGATGCTATATCACAATGAAAACAAGTGGCATGATGCCAGGGACAGTGCTGTCATGATGCTATACCACAATGAAAACAAGTGGCATGATGCCAGGGACAGTGCTGTCATGATGCTATATCACAATGAAAACAAGTGGCATGATGCCAGGGACAGTGCTATCATGATGCTATACCACAATGAAAACAAGTGGCACAATGCAAGGAACAGTGCTGTCATGATGCTTTACCACAATGAAAACAAGTGGCATGATGCCAGGGACAGTGCTGTCATGATGCTATACCACAATGAAAACAAGTGGCATGATGCCAGGGACAGTGCTGTCATGATGCTTTATCACAATGAAAACAAGTGGCATGATGCCAGGGACAGTGCTGTCATGATGCTATACCACAATGAAAACAAGTGGCACAATGCAAGGGATTAAAAAGGCTATCATGATGCTATATCACAATGAAAACAAGTGGCACAATGCAAGGAACAGTGCTGTCATGATACTATACCACAATGAAAACAAGTGGCACAATGCCAGGGATTATATAGTGCTATCATAACTGCCATAATCCCTTTATTGACATCTTCCAGAGGACAACTACATCAGTATCCTAAAATGGGCCATAAAACCAGTGTAAAACTTGATCAGCCCTAACTTATAGTTTTTTCCGACTTAAATACTATATAAAAGCTGCAGATTCTTTACAAAACTGCTTTTTTGTGTCCAAACCTGGGTACAGTATTATAAAGGATTTTGCAGGGTATTTCATTTAAGTTTTCATATAGGAAATTAAAACAAAAACAGTTTCATTTGATTCTCAGAACTTACGTAAAGATACAAGAAGCGTAGGATCCGTTTGTGAGTCAAGATGTAGATGGCGTTACCAGTCACTTTGTCGATGACTGGTAGCCGATGCACGTGGTTGTGTATCAATGTCCGGATTGCTTCAAACAGACTGGCATCTGGATCAATGCACACAAACGGACGCTGCTTGTCCTTCAGCACCTCTGTAACACATTACACAACATCCGGTCAAACATTTCACTTTTAAACTTGACATATGTAATATTTTGAATATCATTACAGATTTGCTGCTTTTGATCTTGCTTCATTACAGATTCAGTGCATTTTATAGATGCATGTGGGGCCGCCGTGGCCGAGCGGTTACAGTCGTGGACTACAAATCTCTCAGCCCCTCACCACTGTGGGTTCGAATCCCGGTAGGGACTTCGGATTTTTCATGTGAGGAAGCCAGCTGGCTTTTGGTAGGTCGGTGGTTCTACCCTGGTACCTCTGTGTACTCAGGGTCTTCATCCACCTGTAATTAGCTGGACGTCGCTATATGATTGAAATACTATCGCAGTGACGGTAATCCCCAATACAATATACAACAACAGATGCATGTATGTTTTTTTTCTTAAATGCCATTACATATTCAGAACAGATAAAAAATCATTAAAATACATTACACATATTGACATTTCATTACTGATGAGTTTTGAAATATACTTTAGAACCTATGCATACCCCAATACAGATTAAAAGAAAAAGTTGACACAAAACATTAACATTGCCAAGAGACATGTATCAAGCTAAAAAGTATGCGAACAGAGAAAGGGTGTGGGAAATGTTTACAACACAATACCAAATGAGGCATCAAATTAATGTCCCCAAAATATTCCCCACAGCGTTTATTTATATGTTTAAATGTCGCTATATGGTATTAGAAGTTTTGAATCCTTACACAACCAAAAATAACACACACTAGCTATCAAATTGGTTAAGTCACAGATCACTGATATAACATGTTACATAAAAGATACACATCACAGACCACTGATATAATATGTTACATAAAAGATACACATCACAGACCACTGATATAATATGTTAAAAAAATACGCATCACAGACCATTGATGTAACATGTTACATAAAAGCTATGCATCACAGAAACATGTTACATAAAAGATACACATCACAGACCACTGATGTAACATGTTACATACAAGAGGGCCAAGATGGCCCTAGATCGCTCACCCGAGAAAAGTATCATTCATTGCCTGTACAAAACAGATTGCTTTAGAATTAAGATGATGAGGTGAAACAATGTTCAGGAATTTTCTGACCCCATCCACAAAAGATATCGTCATGACAAACATTCTGCCAAAGTTTGAGGATGATTGGACCAAAAATGTTGCCCTCAGAGTATAAACAAAACTTTTCTAAAATTTGACCTACTGACCTACATTTCTGTCCAGCCCCACCCATTTTCAAACTGGTTCGAGATATCATCATGACAAACAATCTGACCAAGTTTGA
This sequence comes from Solen grandis, assembly GCA_021229015.1. NCBI lineage: Eukaryota > Metazoa > Mollusca > Bivalvia > Adapedonta > Solenidae > Solen > Solen grandis. Next base: position 48,876,503 of record CM037781.1, read on the forward strand.
GGAAGATTGCATCAAAACTGTGGCCTCTAGTGTGTAAACAAGATTTTTCTAAGATTTGACCTACTGACCTACTTTTCGGTCCGGCCCGGCCCATTTTCGAACTGGTTCAAGATATCATCAAGACAAACATTCTGGCCAAGTTTGAGGAAGATTGGATCAAAATTGTGGCCTCTAGTGTGTAAACAAGATTTTTCTAAGATTTGACCTACTGACCTACTTTTTGATCCAACCTGACCCATTTTCGAAAGGGTTCAAGATATCATCAAGACAAACATTCTGACCAAGTTTGAGGAAGATTGGATCAAAATTGTGGCCTCTAATGTGTAAACAAGATTTTTCTAAGATTTGACCTACTGACCTACTTTTTGATCCAACCTGACCCATTTTCAAAAGGGTTCAAGATATCATCAAGACAAACATTCTGACCAAGTTTGAGGAAGATTGGATCATAATTGTGGCCTCTAGTGTGTAAACAAGATTTTTCTAAGATTTGACCTACTGACCTACTTTTTTATCCAACCTGACCCATTTTCGAAAGGGTTCAAGATATCATCAAGACAAACATTCTGACCAAGTTTGAGGAAGATTGGATCAAAATTGTGGCCTCTAGTGTGTAAACAAGATTTTTCTAAGATTTGACCTACTGACCTACTTTTTGATCCAACCTGACCTATTTTCGAAAGGGTTCAAGATATCATCAAGACAAACATTCTGACCAAGTTTGAGGAAGATTGGATCAAAATTGTGGCCTCTAGTGTGTAAACAAGATTTTTCTAAGATTTGACCTACTGACCTACTTTTTGATCCAACCTGATCCATTTTCGAAAGGGTTCGAGATATCATCAAGACAAACATTCTGACCAAGTTTGAGGAAGATTGGATCAAAATTGTGGCCTCTAGTGTGTAAATAAGATTTTTCTAAGATTTGACCTACTGACCTACTTTTTGATCTAACCTGACCCATTTTCAAAAGGGTTCAAGATATCATCAAGACAAACATTCTGACCAAGTTTGAGGAAGATTGGATCAAAATTGTGGCCTCTAGTGTGTAAACATCAAAATTGTTGACGGACGACGGATGACGGACAATCAAGTATCCCAAAAGCTCACCCTGAGCTATGCTCAGTTGAGCTAAAAAGCTATGCATCACAGACCACTGATGTAACATGTTATATAAAAGATACACATCACAGACCACTGATGTAACATGTTATATAAAAGATACACATCACAGACCACTGATGTAACATGTTATATAAAAGATACGCATCAGACACTTTACCAGGTTATTCTTTTACAGTACAAGCCCCAACACAGATATTCCTTCAAAATGTCTGATGTAGTCCATAATTTTGAAACCAAAAGACAACATGGAAGGAAACCCAATGTTTATATGAACCCCCATGTCTCTGTCAATATGCAGATATGTGATATATAGAGCCGCTGCAGGTACTTAGCATTGTACTCCACACATGTTATTGGGTATCTTCCTACATGTACAAATCAAGCATAATTTAACATTAAAATATGTTTTTATTAGTAGTAGTAAACAAATGTGTAAAACAAATGTAAGGATTATGTGTTTTCCATCACTCTGATCTGCAAGAATGCATTAAACATCGGTCCACAAGTCTGAGTTACATCACTGCAATTAGGCCTTTCTACAACCCAACTTAAATATATGGGATGTATGCCCTTCAGGGCCACCTAAAAAGCCACTTCTATAACAGCTGGAAAATAAATTGCATTTCAATACAAACTATACAATAATATACAATCTATACCAAATACTTCAAGCATTACACAACCTATTCATTACAGAGACAAAATATCATGAATATAATTACAGAAGAGGCTAGCCCAACTTACCCCGCCACTTTTCAATGTTGTGTTCCTCCAGTTCATCCATCTTTGCCTGAAAAGTATAGATCAATGTTAAATTTTATTACCATTGATTTAGTTTACAACACAGTATGTAAAGTTTGTGTTAAACATAATGACCTGGGTAAGGTCAAGGTTAGGAAAGTTCTTGTGATAATTATATTTATATTCTTTAATATGTTTTGAGAAACTTGATGCTACATGCCTTGTACCAGTAAAATGTCAAAAATACAAAAATTGAGAGGTTAATCGATTTTCAAAGTAGAGAACTGAATGCTCAGAAAGTGGGAAGTATAGTTGTGAATGACTACATCAGCACAACTAAAAATCAAAGTGCTCAATGTGCTGAGGGAGGGCAGCGGTATTTAACATGAAATAGCTTAATTCTAAACCCAGTGTTTCTGTAGTGACTGAAGCAATAGAGGCAAAGGTCCCTCCAAACACTTTCCTGCAAAATAGTTGCTACAGAATCAGTTGAAATCACTCTCTGTTTGTTCCATAATAATCCTGAGTAAGGTTCATGAACCGGCTTTCATTCATAAGTTGCTAGGTCATTCCCTTTCTTCAGTACTAGTGAACCTGATGTATACATTCTATCTGTTGTCAAGTATGAGTAGAAATTGACAAGGTATTTGATTATTTAAGATACTTGAATGTTTGCCTTTTTATTTCAAAGTTATGAATACTCTGGGAGGAACCTAACTCGCCATCATGCAAAATTACTTGTGGACTACTTTAGGTTAATAACATACATTGGAGTTTCTAATGTGGAGTGCTACTTTTTCTTTTTACAGGAGTAGATCTTCATGTATGTAAAATGAGTTGCTGTTCTGATTAAGAAATGTCACAGAGAGTTTGTTCATGCTTAAAATGGATGTTTCCAGTGCAAAATAATGGTAAAAGAAATTGTTAACAAACAATAACACATTAAAAGTGGTTATGATTAAAACGTCTGTGTAACATATTCAACTTGTATTCGTTAATGCAGAATTGCATTGCATGGATAGCACTAAGCGAGGAGAGGTACAGTTAAATTTGCTGAGGAAAAAATGCAAATCAGCAAAGTCAGCAAGGCCCATTTTCAATTTCCAGCTACTAAAGACAGATGCCGCCATCTAACAATATGCTCACTGCTGATACTGTATATTTCTCCAAACATAAACATACAGGTTTGTCATTAAACTCTGGGATACAAAATGGTACTGTTGCATAAAAGCTTTGAAATATAGCCAGAAACTTTGATAATTACTTTGAGATAGTCTTTATTGAATAACTGGATTTAAACTCCAAGTCTCTGCATGATCAGTAAACAGTTTGATCTCAAGTAGTAAAGTCCTATAAAGTCAACATAAAAAGCAATGTGAAAAACGTCTGGAGTATTAACGAAAAGGGATAAATCTTGGATATACAACCTCTGATAGCACTGGTAAATAATATAAACAAGAATGACTAATGTCTGAAATCAGCACTCCTACATTCAAGTATATGGTCTCTACAACAGGTGTATCACTCTTTACCCTTTTCTTTCCTACTTAGATAACACCTGTCTATTTTTGAAATATCGTTGAATATAATTCAGTTCAATCTAAATATTGATTATGTAGAACTATTTTGTTCCAAAGAATATTATTAAACAGAATGTAAGTCACTTTAATTCAAATATAAATCATTTTCTAGGTTTCATTCCTTCAACCTTTACATAAATATATTGCAGACAATTGTTTGAATTTCCAGGATTATTTTACTATTCAAGACAATGTAATGCACCACTTCCATCAACATATGACATCATTGCCCAAAAATTCTATATGATCCTTGCTATGACTATAAAACCATGCAGCTTTCGATCCTCCTATTATTTCACAGCTTGCTTTGGAGTCATCCAACATTCTTGGCTTTGGTATTTTCCCTTCTTCCTATTTCTATCCTCATGTGATATTTGTCATATTAAATCCACCACTTTGTTGCTATGGTAACTCCTGTAAGAATGACTTCTGATGCTGACAATATCAACAGACTGTTACATGCTTTGAGCTACACTGCTGGTGGTACCCACCTTACAAAGTTTGTATTTGTTGTTGCTATGAAAACAGATTAAGCGTGTCATATATATTTACAGACAGAGCATCATATGTATACACAAGATTTTGTTTATAATATGGATTTACCACAAATATTTCAGGGTTCTTCTTCCAAAACAGCTGTTTCTATATATCAAAACAGAAAAATCTGTCCTCTTGACTGGAAGACTGTATCAAACCCAGTAATTATCATCTACACTGATTGCCTACAGTCAAAATGAATCAAACCACTCAAGTCAATGAGAGACTGTCGGCAGGACATATATGAAATAGCTATAATTCTAAACCCAGCCTTTCATCATCGACTCAATAAAGACACAGGTCATGTGATGCCAAAAACTCAGTGTATTATATTCATAAATTGTATTTAACCTGTGAAGGTGACCATGAACTTTCTGCATTACAAGTGAACCTGACAAACAATTGTTGATTATGTGGTATTTGAGAATTTAAGAGATTAGTGTGTTTGCCTCTCTATTTTAAAGTTAAGAAATGCTCCGGGGGCTTAAAACTTGTCATCATGCAAAATAAGTGTGAATTACTTTGGGTAAACTACATGCATTGGAGTTTCAAATACAAAGCAATCTTTTTTTTTTTCAGATGTAGATCTCTTCATGTATATAAATTTGGTTGCTGTTCTGTTTCCTAAACAGAATATTGAAGATGTTACCTGTTACTGCCCTTGCTTTTTGGATGACAAGAAGTTCTAATTTTTTATTACAAAGATCCTACTGATAATCAATGCTTGCAGTAGGTACATGTATCATGATCAGTCATTAAAATATCATGAATCCAAATGAGATATGTTGTTGCCATAGCAATGTGACCTTTCAGCAGTCCAGAACAATGGATCTGTAACAAACACTGCACTGACAAGCAAAGGGGTGGGGACACTTACTACACTTAGTCTCAAAATGCCGTCCTGAGAAAGTAAAACAGAGTTGAATTATGAGAACAGTTTTTAATTTGTAGACTTAAAAGCAATGAAGTTCAAGGTCAATTACACAAAGGTCAGTATTCACCCTTTTGTTGGTAAACCCTAAAGAACAATGACTTGCATTTTACTTAATAAATTCAGAATTGCCAGATACAATGTCCTATTTCAAAAAGTAAATAGATTTAATAGTCTGTGGAATAAATTTATTTGTATCTTGTATGGACACAATTGTTTGCTGTGTGTATGCCAACATGGAGATTACAACAGAGTCACAACACTAATTGACTAACACATGCTACATTTGTTGAAAAACATCAAATCTTGAGGTGGTTGTGATCACCTCAAATATTCAGTGTTGTGATTTTCATCTCAAATATCATGTGATTGTGATCATCTCAAATATCATGTGGTTGTGATCATCTCAAATATCATGTGATTGTGATCATCTCAAATATCATGTGATTGTGATCATCTCAAATATCATGTGTTTGTGATCATCTCAAATATCATGTGATTGTGATCATCCCAAATATCATGTGGTTGTGATCATCTCAAATATCATGTGATTGTGATCATCTCAATTATCATGTGATTGTGATCATCCCAAATATCATGTGGTTGTGATCATCTCAAATATCATGTGATTGTGATCATCTCAATTATCATGTGATTGTGATCAAATATCAAGCGATTGTGATCATCTCAAACATCATGTCATGTGATCATCTTACTTACACAAGCCTGATACTAGTTCTCTTTTTTTACCACTATTTTTTTTAAACATGTATATACAAATATGCAGTTTCTATGAATTCATATCATCACTATTTCAATTTACAAATTAAAAAGCATTGAAATAGATTAACAACAAAAACTGATGTTTATAGCACTTAATGTAAGGCACTTAACCCTCGTTAATACCTATTGACAGGGAGAAAATCTCCTGCAATGCTCTGATTTGAATTACACAAACCTTACTTAGCATTAAGTAATACTTAAACACTTGAGCAAGTTTCATCATTCTGCTATCCCTAATTGAAAATACTCAAATATTTATCTTAACAGAAAGCGTTAGTATGAAAATAATATATGTCAACTTGGTCATTATACTTGAATATTTTGATAAACTGGAGTGGTGGAATGCATTTCTACACAACTTAAGAATTGAAGTATTACTTAGCACTGAGTATGGTTGGTGGACTTTGTGCCTAGTTGGATGACTGACAGGTCATCTCAAGGTGACTTGCATCTTCTTCCAAGAACCCCTATAGTGACTTCAAGTTATAAGCAAGGTCACATTTTCATGCGTAGAGGCTGTTTAACAAACCTAGATTATGCCATTGGAACAGTGTTAAGACTCCACAAATGTTGTATAAATGATAAATGTTGTATCACAATTACTGTACATCTTTCAGCCAGGGTTGATGAATTACATTAAAGAAACAGACCAAACCAGGATTGAATTTTCTTACACTTACAAAGGTAATAAAGAAAACAGTCTTGAGAAGAAGTGGGCCTAAATGAGAAGTTTACGATTAATCAATAGCTCCATAAAACAGCCTGAGAGGAAGTTCCTGACACTGTAAACATCAGGCTGGATATACACTACTGTCTACTTATGTCAACTGACTCGACTGTCTACTTATGTCAACTGACTCATATCACATGATTAGAACATGTAGTCAGATTACATAATGAACCACTTGGCTGCCATCTTGAAGGCTCTCTCTTTCTTCTCTTACTTTATCTCACAAGTTGTGGTTTTAATATTGAACTTGTGGATTTGAAATTCAAGCTCAATGTACTTCAGAATTTACCAGTATGTTTTTCTTTACAAAAATGTCTGATCCATTCCATGTACCAGATTGTTTAGCAGATTAACACAAGAAAAATGTGCAGTCTAAATATGAGTGAAATGTTGACTGCTACCATAACAGTTTTGCATTCATATAGCCATAATTACATCTAAAGCAAGACAAAACAATATATATGTGCTTTAAACCATGCAGTTCTAGCTACAGAAACAAGAAGGCCAAGATCATGGCCCCCAAGATGCTCACATGAGAAATACTGCCTTCATTGCCTGTACAAGTTACTATTTTATAGCTTAGTTGTACTCAATACATAATCCATGAGATCATTTCACTTCTAGAAACCAATCAGTACCTGTGGTCAAAATGTGAAGTCAAACTTTGCTGAGAGATAATGGCCATAAATATTGACATTAAACTTCAAAATGATCACTTAACTAATGAAAATATAGTGAAAACAAAGTAAAATCTGGCAGTTTTAATAATTAAAGTGCCATAACTCCTGACATAATTAGATGATATCTGCCATAGACTAACATGGCCAAGAGATTATGACTGTAAACATTGCCATAAAGTTTGAAAATGACTGCTTAAGAAATGAAGATGCTAGAGTGCAAACAAAGTGAAATATGGCATTTTTTAATATTAAAAAGGGCAATAAATCCTGTACTTATAGGTTGATATCAGCCATAATCAGAATTGGGCTAGTGATTATGGCTATAAACATTGACACAAAGTTTAATGATAATTACTTGAGAAATGGAGATGATAAAGTGAACAACAAAGTGAAATCTGGGATTTTTATGCCACCCACCCCCTGAGATCTGTGATTGTTATTTCCCTGTCTGTTTGTTGGTTTGTTTGATGGTTTTTCAGCAACTTTGACACTGGTCATTACTTGAAAACTATAAATGGTATTAACTTGAAACTTCATATATTAATAGAATGTGACTAGGGGAAGTGCATCAACTAAGAATCATAACTCTATCTGGCCCAGATTTGGAATTATCTCCCCTATTTTTATTTTCAATTTTTGTTGGGAGCATACCTCATAAACTATACAAGGTATTGACTTGAAACTCAAAATAAAAATAGATGGTGAGATTTGGAAGTTCTCCCTTTATTTAATATTACAATGAATTTCTGTCCAGAGAATAACTTATTTTTAATATCATTGAAAACTATACATGGAATGGACTTGAAACTTCATATATAAGTAGATGACAACCAGGAATAGTGCAAAGACTGAGAGTCATAAGTCTACCAAGTCTGGTTTTTGATTATCCCCTTTATCTATTTTTATAATTCTTTCTTGGGAGCAAAACTCATTAAAAAAAAGACCATAAGGACTTGAAACATAATATGATAGCAAGTAATAGCAGTGCGGTAACCAAGAACCATAACTCTGCCAGGTATGATTTTCTTAATGTCTCCCTTTATTTTATATCAACTTTTGTCAAGAACATAATGCTCGAACTTTTCGAGGTTGATTTGAAACTTAAATATAGCAGAAGTATGATGATTATGAAACAGAACTCTGTTGGGCTCTATTTTTTTCTTAGAATTAGCTCCCTTTATCTTTTTAATCAATTTTGTCTTGAGCATTACTTCATTACTATATGGAATAAAGCTATATGTTTGATATACTTACTTCACTCATGAATGGCTTTCAGCTGACATCAATTTTTTTTACATCTGACCTGCATAGTGTTATTCGAACACATCTTGTTTGATATTATATGGGCCATCTCTCCTGACCTATGGGCCAATATCAGCCATAATCAAACTTGGCCAAGAGAGTATGGCAATAAACATTGTCATAAAGTTTGAAGATAAATGCCAGAGTGCACACAAACTTATTGTGGACAATGGACAGATGATGGACATACAGACAATGGACTTTCATTGATCCTTATAGTTCATCCGAAGCACATGTGCTGAGGAGAGCTAAAAAAACCCCAGCTTGCTTTATACGTCATTAACATGTTAATACTAAAACTATCTATGTAAGATAAACAGAGGGTAATGTATCTGATTACAACACTTACATTTGGAGACTTGTAGTATCGATGGAGGATAGATATAAAGTCCGTAATTGTCAACATCCCTGAAAATAATAAGAAAATGGTCAGTTATATGTATGGTCAGTTGGTTGAATACTGCACATAAAAACAAACCAGACAAGAAATATCTTAAAAAACAGAAATTGGGCCTTGATGGGGACTAAAGCAGTTGAGACTGTAGAATGATCACAATATTAAGCATCCTCTCCATTGCAATCAAAGTAAACATCACGAAATGCATTACATCTATCTTTCAATCATACGTAGACGATGAAACAGGCTTAAATATACAGCAGAATGAGGTTTTTTAATTTTCAGCCTGAAACAAATGTCAATGTACATGTTAGAGAAGTATGTTGCTAAAAACACCTGTAATTCTGTCTTTATACTTTGTCTTATGTCATCATCTATAAATAGGTAGAAAGTGAGGTCATGACAACAATACTGAAAAAACATCAGTCAATTCTAAAACTTTAAGCACATATTCTCAGAAATGTAGCGTAGAAGACCATGGATAGTGTGCATTTTCATTCCCAAATTAACAACCTGAAATCTATGGGAACTTTTTACCTCTAATCATTACCTGAACAGCCAGAGAAATCAAACTGCCAGTGTTATGGCCAATGACAATCATTTAATGACACTTCTATTGAATTCATACATATGATGCTATAAAAGGAGCTTTAAATAGATTAGAGTTATTAAAATATTTTAATGCCTTGTAAATAGCAATGCTTTTGATACAGGAAGTGAACAAACAGCTTAGCCATTGACCATAACTCTGTGTTATCACGGTTGTATCATCGTACATGTCCTATTCCTATTATAGTATAAAGGTTATTTCTGACTTTCATGCAATAAATAATAATGTAATAATAAAAGTGATAGGCCTTTCACACAATTTGTTTTATTTTACATTGATCAATCAGTATTTACTAGTGCAAGGGAAGTTATCATAACTGTGTGATCATTCATTGACTAATTATTGTCACCACTTGAATTGTTGTTAATTTGTGTCAAGAACTAACACTTATGAAAATGTGTAATACTGTTACCAGCAGTAAATCAAGTGAAAACGAGACTTGCGATGTAGAGTTATATTGATAAATCAAATGGACTTGCAGTGATTCCAAAATGGAAGCCAGAGAATTTTATGAATTTGGCCTGCACTAAATTTATGGAAAATCAACTTTTCCCCAGGATTTTAACCCAAAAGTAGAAGTACACACTGTCCTTTAGGTGCACACTTTCTATGGTCTTCCACTGTAAATAAGAAAGTTCAGGCAATATTTTCTTAAAATCAACAATTTCAGTTACAGTCAAACTTGTGGTAGCGGTCACGTGTATTAAGCGGTCACCATGACGTAAGCGGTCATGTCAGGTCCTCCCGAGCAAATTCTTCTTTAATTGTCGTGTAATAAGCGGTCACTTGTCATATGCCGTCAGCGGTCACCTTAAAAGGGGATAATCATACTTCAAAGGAGTCCTAATTAGCGGTCACTCAGCTGGTGTGATCCTGCACCGAACACGTGCCCATTAATCCCCTGCTCCCCACCCGCAGGCATAATTGGCACACTTCAACTGGCAAACCTACGGTGTTTGCCAACATCATGCTGTTTGCGAAGGGCTAGCTTAACCAATCAACCATCAATGAGTGTTTTAATTATTCTGATTAACTTTTATCTATGCATAGTTTGAAGTTTGATAAATACGCATCCTGTATATGAATAGTTATGCACTCGATTCTGCTACGTTCAGATTGCGCGGCTGACTAGATGATTGCCGATCAGTGTTAATGTTGGAATTATGAATGCATAATTGTGGACATCTTTTATCTTTTGAGAGTTATAAAGGTGTTTTTATTAATTGTTTGATCAAAGAACGTTGAATGTTTGCTGCTAAAACTAAAAATCCCTAGTAATATAAAATAGAATATTTAGAACAAATCGGTAATGTGTCCGCATATGCCATCATGTCTAAACGAAAGTGTCTGACGCTAGAAAACAGAATGAAAGTTCTGAAACTTCCCGAAGCTGGGAAAAGGTCGGGAATAATCGCAGCTTAATTAAACAATGGCTTGAGTCAGATCCAGAATATCTCAAAAAGAGAACCGGAATTACTTGGAGAGTTTGAGAGAGCGAAAATTTAGAGCTAAAAAGATCATGGCGAACAACACTCTACGTTAATTTAACGATATCTGTTACCGCTGGTTTCTTGACGCTACATCAAAACAAGTTCCTGTGTCTGGCCCACTTATGAGTTATTTAACTTTTTTAAAATATATGTTTATTTTTTATATATTCATACATGTGCTTATCAGTTGAATATTTACTTTGTTAGGGGTTTAACACTCAGAAAGAGAAAAAGATAAAAATTGAAAGGGATTGGAAGAAAGACTTTGTGTATATGTCTAACATACATACATACATACATACATACATACAAGCAAGCATATATACATTGACATGTACTATCAAAAAGAGCTGATACTATATTTTGTCTTAAGCAGCCAACTTGTCTTAAGCAGCCAATTGTGGCCCGTCCCTTGGGTGGCTGCTTAATACAAGTTAGACTGTACTGTGTATTAAGATGCTCCTGACATTTCACTCATTTCCAGTATATTGATTAAGGTTGATAATTAGTCACTTTCAGGATATGGGGAAAACTGACACTCATCTGGCAAGGGCAAGCATCTCATCTCGCCACCTGAACACAAGATATTAACTCCTATATATAACCGACACTCATCTGGCAAGGGCAAGCATCTCATCTCGCCACCTGAACACAAGATATTAACTCCTATATATAACCAGAGAGAGACATCAAGAAATATCTGCTTATTTTCTTCAAGAAAGAGCCAATTATGGCACTCTAGAGTTTAATTCTGTCCAACCTGTTGGAAACAATTTTCAACCAGCACATCAACCCTTTCGCAAAAAACAACAACCACCACATTTCATAGCTGCCTTTTCTTCAAGAAAATCCATTTACAATCAACAAGAGCTGTCTGTAAGACAGCATGTTTTACTATTCAAATGCTTGTCAATAAAAATAAATATTGCAATTAAAGGCAAAATGAGAATCTCTGTATAATTAAAATATACCAAAGAGCAATAAATATGTGCTCAAAGTTTTAAAGCAATATCTCAAAGAGTTTAGTGAAAAAGTGAGTAAGTACAAAAAGATTAATCAAGTAAGAAAAGGGGAATAATTATGACAAAATCCAAGACAGAGTTATGTACTCTTGCCATGTACAGTAGGGGTGATGGTGTCATAAACAGGTTTTCAAAGTTTCAAAGCAATACCTCAAACAGTTTAATGAACAAGAGGGCCATAATGGCCCTAAATCGCTCACCTAAATTCAACTGCTAGAGAAAATGCTTATGTAAGGAAAAAAATTACACATCATAATTATATAGTATTTGAATATTAATTTTTAAATCTGGCAGCCATCTTGGTAGGCGGACCGAACTATTTTAGCTTTTTGCTCAGAACCTCCTATGGATCATTCCTGTAAAATGTCATCAAAATCTGCTTAGCCGTTTAGGAGGAGATGTAATTTTAAGGTTTTTCTATTTTTAGCTCTGGCAGCCATCCTGGTAGGTGGACTGGAACGATTTTGGCTATTTTTGCTCAGTACCTCGTAAAGATCATTCTTGTAAAGTTTCATCAAAATCTGCTCAGTGGTTTAGGATATGTTGTTTAACTATTATTCTACTTTTAGCTCTGTAAGCCATTTTGGTGGATGGACTGGAATTATTTTAGCTATCTTTGCTTAGTACCACCTAAGGATCATTCCTATTGAGTTTCATAAAAATCTGCTGAGTGGTTTAGGAGGAGATGTGGTTTAAAAAAATGTTCTTTCTATTTTTAGCTCTGGTGGTCATATTGGTTGGTGGGCTGGAACAATTTCAGCTATTTTTTATACAGTATGACCCTATTCCTATTGAGTTTTAAAATCTGCTAAGTGGTTTAAGATGTCATTAAAAGCACGGCGCACGACATATGCTGGATACCGGATGACAAAGACGGAGCTAAAAAATGAGGTGGTGTGAAAATCTTAACCGAGATTCTAAATAAAAAAGGGGCACAACTATTTTTAAATTCATGACAGAACCTGACCCCCCAACACAGGTATGCAATTTCATGTGTGAATTATGAGGGACATCCAAGGAAAGAAATTGTAGATAATAGTAATGTTAAACAAAAGTTATAACATTTTTTTAAGTCCAAAAAGGCCCATAAATATGCAATAATATTTGGAAGAGTTACTCTTCCTATTTCTACTTGAAGTTTGAGGGAGATCCATCGAGTAAAAGTGGAGAGAATAATTTAACATTTTTGCCAAGTCTAAAAAGGGCCATGAATATGCAAATAAATTTGGAAGAGTTACTGTTCCTGATTCTACTGGTTGGTCTGATGATGATAAACACATGTGTAAAGTTTGGGGGAAATCCATTGAGTAATAGTGGAGATAATGGCAATGTGAAACAAAACCTTAACATTTCTTGGGACGCCTACGCCGGGTAGACTCCAATAGCTCATCTAGAAATGACCTTGACATCTAACTCTAACTCACCTGCATAATCCTGTTTTGAGCTGCTCCACAGAGGGGCTGCCCTGACACCATTGTACACCAGTGCAAAGAAAGCCTTCTTCACCTGGAAATAAAGACATGTGACTCCTTGTTACCTGTCCCTATCAATTAAAAGGGACATAGAA
>CM037781.1:48890097-48940097 GCA_021229015.1 Solen grandis
CTGAATTGAAGAGTCTCGTGTCTGTTGTTATTACTTGAGGCAACTGTGATTTGTAGAGATAATTTTTAAACCATAGTGGTATTAATAAGGAAAATTGTAAATCAGGAAAATGTTAGGACTAAATTGAAAGAATCAGCTTCATTATGAAAAAGCAAAAACAGAAAATCCAAAAGTACTACAAATGGTATTGGGTTTTCTGTCAAATCAAAAGTTTCCTACTAGGGGAGACTAAATATGAACATCTTCAGAGTGCCAAATAGGGACAACAAAGTTAAAGCAATTTAGTCTTGTAATAGGAGTTGTTCAGACCCTCAAGGTAATGGTTTGTGTATTATTGACTGAATAAACTGGTATGGTTCAATATTTGGTATTGAAACTTTTGTGGAAAATATTAGTCAGATTTTTCAAGTCTTCTAAACTGCCGTCAACCAGGGGAGAGAAATATTTGGGATCTCCCAAGGTCCAAGTTGGTCCCCCCCCCACAGTGAAAAAATTCTCTGGCTGACATGGTTAAATCATGACCAGATTGAGCATGATTACCAGGTCAGTTTGGGTTTTATCCAAGGCCCAATAAAAGCTCAGGAATACTTGGCACAACAGCCAGGTATGCAAACTTTAAAACATGGGTTTCCTCCCCTTGAAGATGACTGATAAATCCTGTATTCTTTGTTGTTGACATGTTGTGATGTACGACCATGGTTTGGCAGGTACAGACTGTAAGCTATGTTCATCAATATGTTCCATGTCCTTCAGATTCTTTGGAAGTTTCGGGATCCATGTTTACCAAGAGACAGATAGAAAAACACGATAACTGCTTCTCCTCACCACTTTGGATAGACCAGTATTGTCACAATATATGTATAGGAACTGTAGGTGCTTTAGAAGCAATTAATCAAAGGATCAAATTTTAACACGTTGATGTTCCTGTGTGAAAATTGAGACCTCAGCAAATAATGGCTTTATCTTAAATACAGTGTATATATCACCATTACAATACAAAATTCTATTTAACTTGGTCCAGCATTATACTGGAAATCTGTTTTCAGTGATTTGTTTAAACTTATTGTACATTTTCACATACTGCAGTCCAGTCAATACAGTGCTGACCATGACTGTCTCCCAATATAATGTGAAAATGGTTCTTTTCTTTTAAGCTCACCTGAGCACACAGTGCTCAAGGTGAGCTTTTGTGATCGCCCTGCGTCCGTCGTCGTCCGTCGTCAACAATTTGCTTTAAATGACATCTCCTCTGAAACCGCTGGACAGAATTTCATGAAACTTGGCAGGAATGTTCCTTGGGGGAGGCTCTCCAAAAGTTGCTAAAATAAAGTTGATCCATGAAGAACTCTGGTTGCCATGGTTATAAAAATAAAAATAAAAATCATCTCCTTCAAAACTACTGGCCAGATTTCAAAATAATTTGGTACAGATGTTCCTTGGGTCAACCTCTACCAAAGTTGCTAAAATTATTCCGATCCGTAAAAAAACATGGCTGCCAGGGGCGGGGATTATTGGCCTTATATGTATATAGGGAGACCTTTAAACAAAATCTCCTCTGAAACCACTGGACAGAATTTGATTAAACTTGGCAGGGATGATCCTTGGGTCAACCTTCATAAAAGTTGCTAAAATAAACTTGATCCATGTAGAACTCTGGTTGCCATGGCAACAAAAAGAAAAAAAAAGAAGAAAACTTTAAAAATCATCTTCTTCAAAACTACTGGCCAGATTTTAAAATAAATTGGTACAGATGTTCCTTGGGTCAACCTCTACCAAAGTTGCTAAAAAATTTCCGATCCATAAAAAAACATGGCCGCCAGGGGAGGGGATTATTGGCCTTATATGTATATAGGGAAAACTTTAAACATCATCTCCTCTGAAACCACTGGACAGAATTTGATTAAACTTGGCAGGGATGATCCTTGGGTCAACCTTCACAAAAGTTGCTAAAATAAACTTGATCCATGTAGAACTCTGGTTGCCATGGCAACAAAAAAATAAATAAATGAAAACTTTAAAAATCATCTTCTTCAAAACTACTGGCCAGATTTTAAAATAAATTAGTACAGATGTTCCTTGGGTCAACCTATTTATCTCAGGTGAGCGATTTAGGGCCATCATGGGCCTCTTGTTTTCATTCTTTCAGGAACTGCTGACAGGGATAAGTATAAGTTGTAAGAATTTGTTTCCCTATCGTCATAAATAAAAGAGTTTAACATACTGACAATTTTATATTTTATCATGAAATTGTTTTAAATAGTCTGAGCATCTGCATTTCATGCCAGAAATTTTTGTTTCATTTCACTGGAAAAATTAAGGTAGGGATAATTCCAAGAGAGAAGTTGTAAAGAATGGTCAGTCTGAGGCAATTGTAAAGGTCAACTTTCTTATTATCACAGAAAAAGGATTAAAAATATCTTCTTTTTTTTTTTTTTTCTTTTTTTTAGCTCACCTGAGCACAGTGTGCTCATGGTGAGCTATAAGAATGACCCTTCTGCATTCATCGTCATCTGTTGTGTGTTGTCTATTGTCAACAATTTGCTTTAAACAACATCTCCTCTTAAACCACTGGTCAAAATTTGATTAAACTTGGCAGGTTTAATACTTGGGTGAACCTTCACAAAAGTTGTTAAAATAAACTTGGTCCATGTAGAACTCTGGTTGCTATGGCAACGAAAAAAAAGAAGAAACTTTAAAAATCATCTCCTTCAAAACTACTGGCCAGATTTCAAAATGTTTTAAAACAAATGTTCCTTGGGTAAACCTCTACCAAGATTGCTAAAATTATCCTGATTCGTTAAAAAAAATATGGCCACTAAGGGCTGGGCTAAATTGCCTAATGTATATAGTGAAATCTTTAAACGATATCTCCTTTGAAACTGCTAGACAGAATTTGATTAAACTTGGCAGGGATGATTGATGGATGAACCTTCACAAAAGTTGCTAAAAATAATATGATCCATGTATAACTCTTGTTGCAATGGCAATAAAAAGAAGAAAAAAAAGAAAACTTTAAAAATCATCTCCTTCAAAACTACTGGCCAGATTTCAAAATGTTTTTTGTACAGACTAATGTTCCTTGGGTAACCCTCTACCAAGATTGCTATTCCGTTAAAAAAAAATGGTGCCAAGGGCGGGGCTAATATGCCTTATATGTATATAGTGAAATCTTTAAACAACATCTTCTCTGAAATCGCTCGATAGAATTTGATTTAAATTGGCAGGGATGATCCTTGGGTCAACCTTCACAAAAGTTGCTAAGATAAACTTGATCTATGAAGAACTCTGGTTGCAATGGCAATGGAAAGAAATGGATAATGAAAACTTGATTCAAAACTACTGGCCAAATTTCAAAATGTTTTAGTGCAGAATGATGTTCCTTGGGTAACCCTATACTCAGGTGGGTGATTTAGGACCTCTTGTTTTTAAAGGTGAAAATATTAATATGTATTCATACTTATAAATTAAAAGAAAGTTAAAAAAATAATGCAACTATGATTGTAATTATGGTGACAAAGTGGAAAAATTCCCTCCTGAAAATGTGCAAATTCCTGAAAGTTGGAGAAATTACCAAAGAGGCTGCAGTACTTCTGCATATTGCTAGACATGCCATTCAAAATGTTTTTCACATCTCCAGAAGCAGGTTTTTCAGAGGGGAATTATTTAATCAATTTTACGTCCCTGTCTGCGCTGCCACATCAGTTTCATCAAAATGCTATTCTGAAAAAAGAATCTGCTTTTGAACATTTCAATTTCGCATTTGATTTTGAGGTATCGGGGCATGCAGACCTGGAAATATTGAAATTTTGTGGTTTATTGTTGCTTTTAGCCAAGGAATGTTCCTACATGATTGGTTTTAGAGCAAAAGGTATAAATTTTACAGTCACAAGATCACAAAACTGTGGTGACTGACTGCTGGTGACAAACAAGTTGAGGAGGGGACTGTGTCTTTAGACATCTCCATCTCTTGATCGTTAGATGTTTTTTTTACGTCGCCGGAGGCAGTCGTATATTGGCGTCATCTTCTCCGTCCGTCCGTAAGTCCATATCTTGTGAGCGCAACCCCTCCTACATTTCTGAATGAATCTTTTCAAAACTTGGTCAATGTCATTACTATAATGGGTAGATGTGATGAAGTGGCAATTTTCCGGTTCATTGATTTTTACAAGATTTGTGTCCCTTTGAAACTTAGTCTCTTTAGCTGATTGATATTTCAGCCTTGTTTATGCAATTCCTTGTATGTTTCTGACCTAATCTTTTCAAAACTTGGTCAATGTCATTAATATACTGGGTAGATATGCACAAAGCAGGGATTTTGATGTTCATCAATATTTGCAATAGTTATGTCTTTCTAAACTTGGTCTCTTGAAAACACAACTCAAGTTTCTAAACTGGTAAAAGTGCATAAAGAATGGATTTTTGTGTCGCCTGCATAGCATGGCAGACACATAGGGATCACTTTGTCCGTCGTCGTCGTCGTCGTCGTCGTCGGCGTCGTCGTCGTCGGCGTCACACTTTCTTGTCCGGAGCATAACTCGAAAAGTATTTGAGGTATCACCTTGAAACTTAAAACATGGATAGATCACATTGAGGTGGAGTGCAGTGCACAAGAATGATAACTCTGACTTTCGTATTTTCTGAGTTATTACCCTTTGTTGATTCTGAGATTTTATTTTTGTCCGGACCATAACTCAAAAAGTATTTGAGGTATCACCTTGAAACTTAAAACATGGATAGATCACATTGAGGTGGAGTGCAGTGCACAAGAATGATAACCATGACTTTCATATTTTCTGAGTTATTGCCCTTTTTTTTTCAGTCTTAATTTTTGTCCAGGGCATAACTCAAAAAGTATTTGAGGTGCTGACTTAAAACTTTATAGATAGATAGATCTCATTGAAGAGGAGTGCAGTTCACATAAATGATAACTCTCACTTTCTTTTCTCCTGAGTTATTGTCCTTTGTTGATTCTCAGTCTTTATTTTTGTCAGGAGCATAACATAAAAAGTATTTGAGATATTGCTTTGAAACTTCATAGATGGAAAGATCTCATGGAGTGCATTGTGCAAGAATGATAACTGTTGTATTTTTGGAGTTATTTCCCTTTGTTTATTTTTTTTGGATTTAATTCTTGTGTGGTGCATAACTTGTAAAGTATTTGAAGTGTTGCCTTAAACATTTATAGTAGATAGATCTCATTGGTCTGAGTGCAGTACACAAGAATGATAACTCAATAATGATAATGATGACTACAAACTTGCAACATATATATAATTAACGTCATAAGTGCTTAATGACGTCATAATTTTTCTTACAGTTAATGTTTTGAATTCATAGTCATTCTGACACTCCTCTGATGAAGACTGTATAGTCGAAAGTGCTCGGGAAAATTATTACATATTGCACTATTTGAATATTTTATTCCCCCCCCCCCCCCCCCCCCCCCCCAAAAAAAAAAATATATATATATATATGTGTGTGTGTGTGTGATTTGGTGTTATTTTGTACCTCACAAAATAGATTATGCTTTATCAATAATTTGTCAAAAGATCGATTTTCTAGTCAATTCTTTCATCAAACATGCTTAAATGCAGGCGACACAAGTGTTCCGAGGAACACCCACATCTAGTCTGATAAAGTGATTTTTGCAAGAGTTATGCAGAGAAAGAAAAAAGGATTCATATTGATACTGCCATTTGACCTACTTTCATATTGGAAGCCTTTTTAGGGTTCTATCTTTGTTCAGCTAAATTAATTGGTTTCACAGACTTCATTATGAGCTTATGCTTACAGAAATGTTAAAGCAATAATTAAAAGGACCCTCTTGGTCTTTATATTTCGTGGCAGAGTATATTGTGGCAGCACTGGCACTCTTGTTAAAACATACCCCCTATCACTGAATGAATTTAAAGACATTTGAGACTTTACCACTATATTGCATTCCATTGAACCACTCTGATGAAACACTTTTTGCTCCTCTGGTGCCCAGTTAAGCATAAGAGATGATGGTGATTCGTCCTGATTGTTAGAGAGAGTGCATTAGCCATTACCTTTTTTGGTCCATCATTGCTAATGGAAATAACTTAACAAATAGGGAGTGACATATCATATGGAAGTGTAAACACTTCTGTCCCAGTGGAGAAATCAAACATACAAAAGACTGAAGTAATGCCAAACTGGTCATAGTGCAAGCTTGTAGCTACACCCTGCAAACTCACATTGAATCTTAGCTCTTACAACTTTTTGCAATATTTTATTTGCAATATATGTATAGACACATCTAGATAACATTGTTAAAGATTTCAATGTTTTCTTCAAGAGGTTGTTAATCTTTAGTTATGTAGTGTTGTTATAAGAGTGGATATGAGAGTATATCAGTAGAGTTGTTGTAAATCTTAAACATAATTATCTTAACAAACCCCAGACATTGTAGGAAAAACTTGCATGGTTCCCCTCCTGTCCCTACAGTTATATGGATATAAGGTGTATTGAAGTTTCATCTGATCACAGTTGTTTATGACAGACTCTCTGTAACTTGTGACATGTTTTATGTTTGGATTAGGAAGGTCTGGGAATGTTGTCTCCTTTTCTGTTTGATAAAGCAATGTTTGTTAAAGTTTTGCCAGTAATTTATCAAGACTTCACACAAAAATTTTGTAAACTAGGTATTAGGTAGTTGCATGCAGGCAATCTCTCTTTTATATTCTCGAGTATAGATTTTTGTTTTTCAATTGGCATTGACTTCACAACTCTGTAGAAATTAAAGTACATGTTTTTAAGATTTTATTCGTATTTAATTCATCTAAATGATAAAATTAGCAATGAAACTAACCTCAAAGTGATTAACTTAATGCCTTGTGAACATTTATCGCAAATACATTGTTATTTTATTTCTATTTAGGTCTGTGATAACTTTTCATACTTTTGCAATACATGTTAAATAGGCTGCTTTCAAGTCTTGTATTCTAAAGTTTGACCCAGTGCTGTCTGTTGTTATCATTGAGGGTATGGGTGTCAGATCTTCAGAGCATAATATATATGTTCACTTAATAACAGATCTGTAGGCGTCTTTTTCTGTAAGACCATACAAGACAATTCCTTGTCATACTTTTTATCATGGCTGTATTTAATCATATATCTATTGATACAAAACAGATACATGTTATAAGTTTAATGTATAATTTTTCCTCATTGTATTCTCCTGTCTAATTTCATTGTGTAGATTGCAATATGTAGGGTAACATTGAGTTAAGAACAAGTATTGAATGACCTTGGCTGAGATAAAAATTCAATCAAATCCTAGTATAACTGATACCAGGAAACAGATGCAAATGTATTGGAAATGTAACAACACTCTAGAGGAAATGTATCACTGACAAAAGAAAGCCATTTTGTTATCGGATTATGCCTTCTTATCTTTAACTGTTCAAAGTCAGAGATTAAAAACCTCATTAGACAAAATAATGTGCATAAAAGGTTTCATTTTCTTCATCTCCTGCAGTGAGGAGAACAACGTATACTAGCGGTCATGCTGACATTGTTGCTCGATGACATGCTAGTTGTCATGGAAATGATGGTAGAAATTATGGAAAACAGAACTGGGTAATGAGCTCTAGTTTTCCTTCTATCCAGATTCTTTGATAAACTGATGTTATATATTGAGATAGTAAGGTACTGGGAGACAATTTTCTCCATTTCTTGACCATATGAGCTTGTGCTGATTGGGTTTCATAATTATACTAGGACAATCACAAAGTTAGGGAACCTGAGTTTGAAAAAGTTAGCTTTCACATTTTTTTTTCTCATAAAAATAAGGTTTTGTTAAAAAAGAGTAACAATTTTGTTACAATATTTCCCAAAATGGGTTTGAATTGTTTTTTTGCAATGACAGCAAGAATGTGGAAACACACACACACATACACATGGGAGCAGCAGGTTGTGGGTTCGATCCCCGGCCATGACATACCAAAGTCGTGAAAAATGGTACTGGTATAGCTCCCTTGTTTGGTGCTCAGCATATAAGGATAGTTGCAGGACTTGTTGGCCCGGTGTCAGGATAATGTGACTGGGTGTGGTATCATGCCACATGTCTACTGCATGATACTGTAGTGTGGCAGCACTATATCTGTCTCAGGTAGACCTTGTGTCCAAATCACTGAAATAAAGTCGGTGGGACATTAAACCCAACAAACACACACACACACACACACAAGCTTGCAAATGCTACATCATTTAACAACACAGAATTTAGCAGTGTGTGAACTACAGAATTTGAACATTCTAACAACAATATTTATTATACAAAAACTTATTAGTTTTGTGCAATTGTCTTCTTGTGTCATGGCATCTTCAAAACAAGGGAGGAGAATGAGATTTACTGAGGTATTCTACAGTATATAATCAGACCCTCTCTGTTATCATCCAATGTACATGTAGATCTACTTTGATGCCTTGGCAAGCATAGCAGACCCAGATCAGACAGTTTCCCTCCAGGATCTGCTGGATTTGTGAGGATCTCTTCTGTTTTCTCATACAACATTGTAGCTCAGATTCTAAACTGTCAAATCCATCTTTCAATTTACTTAACAAAGTTTATTACAGATTAATTAATATTCATCAGGTCATTAATTTGTACACAAATATCCAAGAGTTAAATGTGTTAAAAAGCTCCTGAAAGTATGAGCCTGGATTAGGTTTATTGCATGGGGGCTGGTATGTTAGTCCTGCCTTGAACATGACCTTTTGTACAAAGGTCATGGTGATTATTGACTTTACAGACCCTTACATCCTGGTAACTTAATGTAAAACTAGCAACTGCACCTGTGAGAATCCAACCAATAAATAATGTATAAGTTGGGATGCAGATCAATATCATATTATACCAACAAAAATCATATATTTAATTTACTGCAATGGGTTCAATACTGTCAGGTCTCGAGCTGTGTGAATGTAAGTCAAGTATTGATGTCATGTACACAAGTGTTTTATTGGTAACTGGTACATGTTTGAGGTGACTGGACAGGTTTATGCAGGAATGCTTTAAGTGTCTTTCTTATACAGTTGCACTTACCTCTGTAACAGTTATACAGTTCAAGATGTGCTTTTAGTGTCAGCAATTTGCTCCCAACTTTTCACTTCTATTTGAAGATAAAAGTGAGAAATTTTAAGGTATAAAGATCTTTCAGAGGGTGGATAATGAGCTGGTGTCTTGGCTTCTCTTGGATCAGGATCTTACATGGTTTGTATCTTTAATTGGATGTCTTTGTGTGGTAGTAATGTTACATAGGATCAAGATGAAGTTGGATCAGATAGAGTTGATTTTACATATATATGACATGGTGGAAGTATGCGGTACAGGTCAGAAGACTGTTCCAGATGTCTATTCTTAACTTTGTGTAAGAAGATTTGAGGGCATGTTAGTTCTCTTCTATGAAATAAGTGACTTCAACATTTCCAGAGAGCAAGAGATTCACTGAGAAGCAAAAAGAAATAGAGAGATTGAGCGAGAGGCAGAATGAGGGAGAGAGGCAGAATGAGGGAGAGAGGCAGAATGGATATTTCAGCTGTATCATTGGCTATGACTGAAAGGTAGATCATGTGCTTCCAAATAAAATTGATGATTGATAATGGTTTCTATTCTCCATAAGATGAGGCACTTTCTGGTGTTGAACCTACATTGTCCAGTGAATAGTGTGGGGTATGCCGTTTGATTTACTGCGAACCAGCACCTGTCAAAGGTTTACATATTAAACTGTCAAAACTCAATCAATAGCACTGGAAATTTGGCAGGAGTGAATCTCAAGAGGTTTCTAATGACCAAGCCTGCAGATTTTTGTCTATTGATCAGTGTCTTGGTATCATTGTGGCTGGAATACATTTTGTATATCTTGGAAATCAATTGTAGGTTTTAAAGGAAGCTGCATTTCCTGGAATAATATCAAAATGGTAATGGTAATTTATGGCAAACACTTGATAAAGAAACGTATAAGCCTTAGGACATGTTTCTTAACAGAAATGAAAAATTTCAATGAATGTCAAATATGAATATTCCAATGTGATCATCCTTTTAAGGAAGTATGTGAATCTGGGAGATAATGAGTTTTGTTAAAATATTTTATAGATGAATATGGTTCTTTCATGAATACTAGTTCTTAACTCATAAACATTTTGAAGGAAGCTTGAAAGACGGTAGCAAATGCAAATCTAAAAACATTATTTAGATTAGTTGGCGTTCTGCAATGGGAGACAAGTCAGTGTACATATTGAGAACAAACACTGGAACATCATTACCCATAATGCTGTGAAAGTGAACAATGGCGTGAGGGTGACAGGGGTCCCTATGTATCAAGGATGCGTGTTTTGTAAGATGAAGGACGCGCTGCTGGGTTGTATGGGAGGTCAGCCAAAACACACTGAAGAGCTTCGCCCAAGGGGAGATTACTCTCAAAGATATCCTGTGTCGAGAGATGCCAGGCACTTGTTGCCACAGACAGAATGGTCAGCTCCGAGACAGAAACTTGGTACACAGTCAAGGGCACAGCCTCGAAATGGGCATCGGCATAGCAGTGAATCCAGTCGGTACATTCTCGACACCCTGAGGGCACAGATTGCAGATTCACCTCCACAAAGTACCAGACGCAAACCTAAGCATAGAGACACAATTATCAATGCTGACACAGAGAGTCAACAAATCAAGGCACATTACTGTCGGTTGTCAGAGAAACAGTATAAGCGTGACCTTCAACAGCGTCAGCGAAGCACTGGAAGGTCACCGGTTTTTGAGTTCACTTATGATGAAGAAAGACCTCTGAGAAGTATTCTAAAAAAACCACGATATATACGCACACCCAGAATGGATGAACTACTGTTTGTGGAGGTAGGCTCAACAGTGTTTGTGTCTAGTCCTGCATGCTCCACCATGGTCCCTGTCATTTTGTGTTGTGTATTTGGTGGTGTAAGTGTACAGTCATGTACAAGGTGGCTACCCGTCACAGGGACTGCTCAGCTCTGGCTGCCAGCAGCAGGCTGGGTGTTTAGTGCAAGTAGTGTGTGACATGGACTGAACCATGTAGCTGTTTTTTTGTTGGAAGGGGTATGTCAAGGTAATCAATGTCTTAGTATAGTGAGGGGTATGCCAAGGTAATCAATGTCTTAGTATAGTGAGGGGTATGCCAAGGTAATCAATGTCTTAGTATAGTGAGGGGTATGTCAAGGTAATCAATGTCTTAGTATAGTGAGGGGTATGCCAAGGTAATCAGTGTCTTAGTATTGTGAAGGGGTATGCCAAGGTAATCAATGTCTTAGTATTGTGAAGATGTATGCCAAGGTAATCAGTGTCTTAGTATTGTGAAGGGTATGCCAAGGTAATCAGTGTCTTAGTATTGTGAAGATGTATGCCAAGGTAATCAATGTCTTAGTGTTGTGAAGGGGTATGCCAAGGTAATCATGTCTTAGTATTGTGAAGGGGTATGCCAAGGTAATCAATGTCTTAGTATTGTGAAGATGTATGCCAAGGTAATCAATGTCTTAGTGTTGTGAAGGGGTATGCCAAGGTAATCAGTGTCTTAGTATTGTCAGATGAATACCAGAAATAGTTAGATAAATAAATGTGTGTGTGTGTGTTTGTGAAATTCATAATACATTTAGAGCCATATGGGAAAAAAATGTGATGATACACTTAACCATGATCAATGTCATGACCCATTGCACTCTGGGTAAGCTCATAGTTTTGTGGCTCTTATGGCAATATGTCGCTAGTGCAAAGATCAGAATTATATTTAACTTTTGTTTTTATTACTCCAGAAATATCCTAATAAAAGTAATTTACAGCACAATCTCAAACTGAGTTTAGACATCTGGTCATGAAGAAGCAGCAAATTATTGTCTTCACACCTAATAAACACTCACTGTAAAATAAGTGGATTACCTTATTGGAAATATTGGAACTTAAAATAATGTTTAAAAGTGCTTGTTCAAAATTGAAAATTTATTGACATGGTGAATGATAGAGAAGTTCAGAAGTAAGGATTCATAAGGTTAATCTTTAGGTTCTGCTAAAGTCTGCTCAATCAGTAGAAAGAACCAGTAAGCTCCGCACCACTGGAATTTGATTCAAGTTAGGTTACTCAAATTTTTATATGAGAAAGCCAAATCCTGCTTGTTTGCAGCTGGTG
Organism: Solen grandis; assembly: GCA_021229015.1. Taxonomy (NCBI): domain Eukaryota; kingdom Metazoa; phylum Mollusca; class Bivalvia; order Adapedonta; family Solenidae; genus Solen; species Solen grandis. Next base: position 48,902,271 of record CM037781.1, read on the forward strand.
AGTGCTTCTTTGCACGCATGCAGTTCCTTCAGCTGTAAATAAACGGACATCATAAGCCTTCCAGCTTGCTTGCAGTAGATTGGTGGTTCTACTGTTATGCCTCTGATCACTTCCAGCTTGCTTGCAGTAGATTGGTGGTTTTACTGTTATGCCTCTGATCACTTCCAGCTTGCTTGCAGTAGATTGGTGGTTTGTTATGCCTCTGATCACTAGGGGTCTACCTTCACCTGAACTTGGCTGGATGATACTATAGGACTAAAATAATATAGCTATCTCAAACTAAACAACAACGAAACTTGCATACATATTACTTACATAAACTTCATTCTTTTAACAAAAGACACTATTTATTAAGCTGTTGTCTGTTCCAGAATGGGTCCCATCATAACATAATAAATAATTAATGATGTGTTGTATAAGATGACTGTATTTATATGGCAAATAACAAATAACTGATTTGGACTCTGTTATTATAGACATTTGTGTTCTAATGAAGCCCTAGTTATTAAAGTCTGTGCTGGATTCCAATAGGAAGTGGTTATTGGTCTTTACAAAACCTAACATTTATTATTCAAAATTATGTTGATAAAGAATGATTTTCACTAAATTAGCTTGATTAATAAGTAGAAATACCTTCTAGAAAACATCCCAGGATCATAATGCATTCTGGTCAGACAGCTTTAATTTATAGTTTTGTGCAAACAATACAAGCCAAATGCATTCAATATTTAATTAAGCTAGATTCCCTTGTAAATAGCAGACGGTGTCTGCACTTGATGTTTTCTGTTAAGACAGTTTGATAGTGATGCATGAGTCAGCAAGGGTTAATCAAGACCAGAGAAAATTGAAAGGCATGTTAAAGATCAAACGTTACATAAGTAACTGAAGTGCTGATGTTAGTGTTGTAGGTCTCTTGTGTTTTCATGCACCCTCCATGAAAAGCTGACTGGCATACATCTGTCCGTGTGTGTGTGCAAGAAATCATGTTCCAGCTGTAATTTTGTTATGCCTGGTCATATTTTGAAATAACTTGGCACAAGTGATCCTTAGGACAAGACAATGTGTCACAAACAAGAACCAGGCCACTATCTTAAAGGTCAAGTTCACAGCACTTGGTTGACCTTAAAATTTTGGTTTGGCTGTAATTTTGTTGTGAATGGTTGTGTTTTGAAATAACATGGTACAAGCGATCCTTCAAACAAGTCGATGCGTCATGAACAAGCTTGAAGGTCATGGTCACTTTCAATGCACTTAATTAGCTTAGTGACACTTCTCTACATGCCATATTCCTTTGTTTTCCACACATATTTACTGGCTCTCATTAAACATCATGATTGATCATTTTATTTCCCAATGACGTTCAATACCTATATTGTTGAATGATTTATGCTAATATTTGAGACATCAAAAGTTCATGCAGCTTCTTAGCTTTCAGTGCTCATAGTGCTTGTCTGTGGTCTGATTAATGTGAAGCGCATGTGATGCATCTTCTAATTAAACCAAGCAGTGTATACATAGCTCCGTCAGACAGTGCAATATTGTTATATGCTGAAGTCCTTGTGGGTATATGGAGATATTTCTAGAAACATCAGACCAGCATGGCTCAAGTTGGCTAGGCAGTTATATAATAGACATGTTATAGGCTGACCAGGTTATACATGGTTTGCTTGAGGATACAGAAGTATTTGATATAAGGTTTACCATTTTAACCAGATCAACCAGTATAGATTTAGATGGCTTAGTGTTGCTTGTTATTAAGAAGTGTGTATCAGTGTTGCTTGTTATTAAGAAGTGTGTATCAGTGTTGTTTTCAGGTGTGGATGTGAGTGATGAGGTTTTAATTTGTTGTGGTGGATAATGTAAGTCAGTTAGTTATCAATTTGTCATTATCATACTTTCAGTTTGTGTGTACCAGAATTTTAGTTTGCATGTTCCTAAATGGTAAGGGTTATTGTCATTGCTCATGATTCATCGAAGGTGGGGGATACAGTATGTTCATTTTGAGACAATCAGCACCATATTGAAATGTGAATTTTACCTTGTGTGACATATGAAGTTTTTATGAAGTCAACATTTTTAGCTCACCTGAGCAAAGCTCAGGGTGAGCTATTGTGATCTCGTGAGTGTCCGTCTTGCAGTGTGCGTCGTGCAGCGTCTACAATTTAGTGTTTACACTCTATCACCTTTATTAGGTCACCTGAGCACAACGTGCTCAAGGTGAGCTTTTGTGATCGCCCTTCGTCCGTCGTGCGACGTGCGTTGTCAACAATTTGGCTTGTTAATACTCTAGAGGCCATATTTTTTGGCCAATCTTCATGAAACTTTGTCAGAATGTTTGTCTCCATAAAATCTTGGACAAGTTCGAAATTGGGTCATGTGGGGTCAAAAAGTAGGTCACGAGGTCAAATCTTAGTAAAACCTTGTTAACACTCTAGAGGCCACATTTTTGTCCCAATCTTCATGAAACTTGTTCAGAATGTTTGTTTCCATAAAATCTTGGACAAGTTCAAATTTGGGTCATGTGGGGTCAAAAAGTAGGTCATAAGGTCAAATCTTAGAAAAACATTGTTAACACTCTAGAGGCCACATTTTTGGCCCAATCTTTATGAAACCTGGTCAGAATGTTTGTTTCCATAAAATCTTGGACAAGTTCGAATTTGGGTCATGTGGGATCAAAAAGTAGGTCATGAGGTCAAATCTTAGAAAAACCTTGTTAACACTCTAGAGGCCACATTTTTGGCCCAATCTTCTTGAAAATTGGTCAGAATGTCTGTTTCCATAAATCTTGGTCAAGCTTGAAAGTGGGTCATGTGATGTCAAAAAGTAGATCAATATGAAAAATCCAACATATGTTGGTCATTTATAATCAGGTGAGCAATTCAGGGCCATCATGGCCCTCTTGTCTCTTAAGCAATCATCTTCAAACTTTATGGCAATGTTTATGACCATAATGTCTAGATTTAGTTTGATTATGGCTGAGATCGGTCAATTAGGTCAGGAGTTATGCCCCTTTAAATATTAAAAAAATGCCAGATTTCACGTTGTTTACACCCTAGCATCTTCATCTTTAGAGCAATCATCTTCAAACTTTATGGCAATGCTTATGACCATATTGTCTCGATTGAGTTCAATTATTGTTGAGATCGGTCAATTAGGTCAGGAGTTATGCCCCTTTTAATATTCAAAAAATGCCAGATTTCACTTTGTTTACACTCTAGCATCTTCATCTTTTGAGCAATCCTCTTCAAACCTTATGGCAATGCTTATGACCATATTGTCTCGATTGAGTTCAATTATTGTTGAGATCGGTCGATTTGGTCAGGAGTTATGCCCCTTTTAATATTCAAAAAATGCCAGATTTCACTTTGTTTACACTCTAGCATCTTCATCTTTTGAGCAATCCTCTTCAAACCTTATGGCAATGCTTATGACCATAATGTCTCGATTGAGTTTGATTATAGGTGAGATCGGTCAATTAGGTCAGGAGTTATGCCCCTTTTAATATAAAAAATGCCAGATTTCACTATGTTTACACTCTAGCATCTTCATCTTTTGAGCAATCATCTACAAACCAAATGGCAATGCTTATGACCATAATGTCTCGAATGAGTGTGAATATGGTTGAGATTGGTCAATTAGGTCAGGAGTTAAGCCCCTTTTAATATAAAAAAATGCCAGATTTCACTTTGTTTACACTCTAGCATCTTCATCTTTTGAGCAATCATCTTCAAACTTTATGGCAATGTTTATGACCATAATGTCTCGTTAAGTTTGATTATGGCTGAGATCGGTCAATAAGGTCAGGGGTTAAGCCCCTTTCAATATTATAAAAATGCCAGATATCACTTTGTTTACACTCTAGCATCTTCATCTTTTGAGTAATCATCTTCAAACTTTATGGCAATGCTTATGACCATAATATCTCAACTGAGAGATTTTATTTGTCTGTGAGTTTTATTTTGGGTGATGATTTGAGTTTAGAAGACCTTATGACTTAATATAATTTTGTGTTTTGGTTTTTTTTTGTGTGCATGTGACCTTGGTGTGTTTTTTGGGGTGATATTGAGTGCACATGACCGTTATGAATATAGTAGAGTAATAATGAGTGCATAATTATTATCTTTATGTATTTCAAGGAGTGATATTAAGTGCATATCATTATGACCTGCATGTGTTCCAAATTCCTGTGGTTCAATGTTTGTATCCCTTGTGTATTTCAGGAGACAGAACGCAGCAAGGAAGCATTTATGGATATGCTGGCCTCCAGGTACCCGCAATATGTGGACAAGCCAGCCTCCAGCGCAACCAGCGAGGATGGGTTCCCTGTCAGGGTGAGTATTGGACTTCCACATACAGTCAGACAGATGTACAGCTAGGTCAATACTGTTAGCATGTGAGTACTGGGCAGAAAGATGTACAGCTAGGTCAATACTGATAGCATGTGAGTACCAGGCAGACAGATGTACAGCTTGGTCAATACTGTTAGCATGTGAGTACTGGGTAGACAAGTGTACAGCTAGGTCAATACTGTTAGCATGTGTATACTGGGTAGACAGGTGTACAGCTAGGTCAATACTGTTAGCATGTGAAGACTGGGTAGACAGGTGTACAGCTAGGTCAGTACTGTTAGCATGTGAGTACTGGGCAGACAGGTGTACAGCTTGGCCAATACTGATAGCATGCAGGGCTGTAAAAATCCACTCGTCCGCTCGTATTTACGAGGGAATTTCACGGTCGGACGAGCATAATTTCCCTGAACACTTGTCTGACCAGACGAGTAACTTTTTGCGGCCAAGCAAGAAATGTTTCAGTAAAAAATGAATTCCATATTGTTACGATGGTAAATCGAGATCATAAAACTTTTTACTTGATCAGGGGAGCTAATTTTGACAAAATATCACCATAGCGATGCTCATTTTTCAGAAAGATCTGTAAGGTGCTAGTGCAAACTGGTTCACAATATTCTATGGTGTTTGTTTTTTTCAATACGGTTTTTGTTAGTTTGCGGCACAGTCTGGGACTGCAAATACGTTTTATTGTACATCTCAAAATGTCGAAACAATTGTCATTGAATACGCTTCTCGGCGGTGGAGACGATGTAAATACAAAAAAAAGCGAGAGTAAAGACGTAGGAAGCAACAAAGTGCCTATGATAAAACGAAACGCACAAGAAAAGCCCTGGATCATTGGTTTTCTGGCTACCCGTGGTTGATGAAAAAAAATTATCAAAAGCTTTATACAACTTAACGGGAAGCAAATAGGACGTGCTAACTTTGTTTAAGGACGAGTGAAATTTTTCACCTACTCATCCTACAGGACAAGTGACCTAAAAGAAAACTTTACACCCCTGACATGTGAGTACTGGGCAGACAGATGTACAGCTAGGTCAATACTGTTAGCATGTGAGTACCGGGCAGACAGATGTACAGCTTAGTCAATACTGTTAGCATGTGAGTACCGGGCAGACAGATGTACAGCTAGGTCAGTACTGTTAGCATGTGAGTACAAGGCAGACAGATGAACAGCTTTGTCAATACTGTTAGCATGTGAGTACTGGGCAGACAGATGTACAGCTAGGTCAATACAGATGGCATGTGAGTACAGGGCAGCATATGTACAGCTTAGTCAATACTTTAGCATGTGAGTACTGGGCAGACAGGTGTACAGCTTAGTCAATACTGTTAGCATTTAAGTACTGGGCAGACAGATGTACAGCTAGGTCAATACAGATGGCATGTGAGTACTGGGCAGACATGTGTACAGCTAGGTCAAGGCTGTAAGCATGTGAGTACTGGGCAGACAGATGAACAGCTTAGTCAATACTGATAGCATGTGAGTACTGGGCAGACAGGTGTTCAGCTAGGTCAATACTGTTATCATGTGAGTACTAGTCTGACAGATGTACAGCTAGGTCAATACTGTTAGCAAGTGAGTACTGGGCATACAGGTGGACAGCAAGGTACATACTATTAGCATGTGAGTACTGGGCAGATAGGTGTACAGCTAGATAAATACTGATAGCATATGGGTACTGGACTTCCACACACAGACAGATGTACAGCTAGGTCAATACTGATAGCATGTGAGAAATTGGCTTCCACATACTGACAGACAGATGTACAGCTAGGTCAGTTCTGTTAGCCTGTGAGTTATTGGCTTCCAAATACTGACAGACAAGTGTACAGCTAGGTCAATACTGTTAGCATGTGAGTACTTGGCTTCCACATACAGACAGATGTACAGCTAGGTCAATACTGTTAGCATGTGAGTACTTGGCTTCCACATACAGACAGATGTACAGCTAGGTCAATACTGTTCGCATGTGATGACAAATTTTAAGAAGGATTCCAATGGTCAATGGTAGTGTTGGTGGTGTTCATTGTCTGTAGGTTATGGGTCATCAAGTGCTTTGTTGAAATATGATGATATAGAAACTGTAATAAGATGTCATTGTGATACCAATATAATCATATTTGATCCTAGATAAAGAAAAAAAAAAAGAAAAAAAAAAAAGAAAACAAACAAATGGGCTGAAAGTCAAACAGCTTTGGAAATGCTTTCTGTTTGCATTACTGGTGGCCCTCATGTGGTACCAGAGTTCCAAACAGGTGACCAGAAACCCTTTAACATACAGTGGCGCTATCGTATCAGTTGTCAAAAAATATGATTGATATACGATTGAAATACGAACGATATACGATATGCAATATACTATATGCGATGTACGATAGCAAGTTTGATTTACCTTTACGATTCGATATGATACGATGCGATGCATTTATAATCTGATACCATACGATATACGATCTGCGATTTACGTTATGCGATATACGATACACGGTAAGCACGGTTTACATGACATTTTTATCCACGTACCTGAAAGCTTGATTTGACTGCAAGTACAGAAATATGCAAAAATTTCATGTTGTTAACAATATTTATCGTTACATATAACTGGTAATCCGTGTGTTCCTCTGAAATAAACATAGCGAGCGACAGGAAATGGGGACATACTAAATTGTGTTCCCCCTGAAAAAGCGACGGACTCTGCGATCTCCATCGAGACCACTGTTAACGGCACATGTAACGAGAGAAAGTTAAGTTTTTTTTTAATGAAGATTATTTATAAATATATTTTTATGATTACGTGTAATAATAACAATCACAATAAAAAAAAAATGATAACAGTACTTTACTGATATCTAGTACTCTGCTACTTTTGTTAATGAACACAATATCTTTTCTTAAAAAATTATGAATATAATTGGTCCATGCCTTTTATATACGAACGCGATCGCTCAATGAGCGCTTGTGAACCAACACATAGAAGTAAAGCACGTGCTAGAGAACTTCTGGTTAACTGTCAAATAGCCGAAAAAATGTAATGATGCATGAGCAACTGCATGCAACCTGCACCTTATATACAGAGAGAAAGAGATACCCGTATTGCTGCTTCTTTAAACAATTATTTAATTAAAAAAATGAATATCGGAAGGCCATCTTGTTCGAAGAGAAGTAATTAGTGAAGAGGTCGCCGATTCTGTCGCAGCTTATACATGATGATAGCAGAAAATCTAATTTGCAAACAACTTCTAAATTGGTCTCATGCTTTCAACCATAAGCACATATTATTTGTTCCTATAAAAGAACTGTTGCTAAATTTTACTCGCTGTTTTAACTATAAAAAATATTTTTATTTGTTTTATCAATCATAAGAATACTCTAAGACTTACTCGTATGTGATTTCTATATTTTCTAAAAGTCCATTAGTCTTTAATTTGTAAAGAACCCCACCCCCTCGAAAGAGAGAGAGAGATTTTTTTATTATTAATATCATCATCAACAAGATTCGCTATGGAAATATACTGATATATAGAATGTCTTCCTCTTCGGAATATAATATTTCTATGATGACAATTTAATTTTAGAATAATAATGTAATAATGATATACATTAAAAGGAATAAACAATATGAATCAAATTAATTAATGGAAGAAACTTGTAGTGATGTTGTTGTTGTCTAGTAGATTCCTCCGTTGTCTTCAGGACACTCCTTGGTAGGATGAAGAATATTGAGTTTTCTGTATTAAGGGTCACACTTCATTATGTACAATCGCAATATTGTGAATATATACTCTATAACGCGTAGGCGGCAGAGCTTTTAGTCAGACGGTATTAATTTAGTCGGTACAGTTTATATTATGTAAGTGCTCAGTAGTGTATGTATGTATATACACATACTTATTCTAAGTTACATGTAAATTATTGTATAATATTTATTATAATAGAGGAACAGTTTTTGACTAAGCTACCCAGTGACACTACATACATAACTCCCTGGTTCTTTCTGTGATAATGTTCTCACAATAGGCCTGCGACCATCTTTCATGTTTTCTGTCACGTTAATTAGTACGGTTATAACATTCATGTTGTGTAAAGGTTGATTGTCCCTCCCTCGCCTTGGGGTGGGTTTGGGGGTGGGGGGTGAATGACGGTATATCGGTATCGGCATTACATAAAGGTGACATATCCGGTCAAAATTAACACATGCTGTGCCCGCTGATAAGAAGGTATGACACGCGTCTGGTGAAATACAATTATGTTGGTTAAATATACACATTCATGCATAAATGTACATACATGAGAAAAAAAATCAGATATATTTTAAGCGAACTATACATGTAATAATATGGAATTTATAGATTTTTATCATGTAGTGAATTTGAGAGATCGGTAATTTGACTAATACCGTATGCCTCTATTCTCAAAGGCAGTATGTTAATCTTCTATTGTAGGGGTCCTGTTTTTAGCTCACCTGAGCACAACGTGCTCATGGTGAGCTATTGTGATCGCCTTTTGTCCGTCGTCCGTCGTCCGTGCGTGCGTGCGTCCGTCGTCAACAATTTGCTTTAAACAACATCTCCTCATGAACCGCTGAAGGGATTTTGACCAAACTTCACAGGAATCATCCTTATGATGCCCTCTATCAAAGTTGTACAAATTATTCAGATTGGTTAAAAAAGTAGGTCAAAGGAGCTAAAAATAGATTTTAAAAATGAAAACTTTGAAAATCTTCTTCTGCAAAACTGCAAGGCCTAGAGCTTAGATATTTGGTATGTAGCATCATCTTATGGGCCATTACCAAGATTGTACAAATCATAGCCCTACGATGATAAATGACCCCGCACCAGGGGTCACTTGTTTTACATAGAGTTATATAGGAAAATCTTTAAAAATCTTCTTCTATGAATCCATTAGGCCTAGAGCTTAGATATTTGGTATGTAGCATCATCTTATGGTTCATTACCAAGATTGTACAAATCATGACCCTATGGTGATAAATGACCCCGCACCAGGGGTCACTTGTTTTACATAGAGTTATATAGGAAAATGTTTAAAAATCTTCTTCTATGAATCCATAAGGCCTAGAGATTAGATATTTGGTATGAAGCATCATCTTATGGTTCATTACCAAGATTGTACAAATCATGACCCTATGGTGATAAATGACCCCGCACCAGGGGTCACTTGTTTTACATAGAGTTATATAGGAAAAACTTTAAAAATCTTCTTCTATGAATCCATTAGGCCTAGAGCTTAGATATTTTATGTAGCATCATCTTATGGTTCATTACCAAGATTGTTCAAATCATAGCCCTATGGTGATAAATGCCCCCGCACCAGGGGTCACTTGTTTAACATAGATTTATATAGGAAAAACTTTAAAAATCTTCTTCTATGAATCCATAAGGCCTAGAGCTTAGATATTTCATATGTAGCATCATCTAATGGTTCATTACCAAGATTGTTCAAATCATAGCCAAACGGTGATAAATGCCCCCGCAATAGGGGTCACTTGTTTTACATAGAGTTATATAGGAAAATGTTTAAAAATCTTCTTCTATGAATCCATAAGGCCTAGAGATTAGATATTTGGTATGAAGCATCTTATGGTTCATTACCAAGATTGTACAAATCATAGCCCTACGGTGATAAATGCCCCCGCACCAGGGGTCACTTGTTTTACATAGAGTTATATAGGAAAATGTTTAAAAATCTTCTTCTATGAATCCATAAGGCCTAGAGATTAGATATTTGGTATGAAGCATCATCTTATGGCATTACCAAGATTGTACAAATCATACCCTAGGTGATAAATGACCCCACACCATGGGTCACTTGTTTTACATAGAGTTATATAGAAAAAACTTTAAAAATCTTCTTCTATGAATCCATTAGGCCTAGAGCTTAGATATTTGGTATGTAGCATCATCTTATGGGCCATTACCAAGATTGTACAAATCATAGCCCTACGATGATAAATGACCCCGCACCAGGGGTCACTTGTTTTACATAGAGTTATATAGGAAAATCTTTAAAAATCTTCTTCTATGAATCCATTAGGCCTAGAGCTTAGATATTTGGTATGTAGCATCATCTTATGGTTCATTACCAAGATTGTACAAATCATACCCTATGGTGATAAATGACCCCGCACCAGGGGTCACTTGTTTTACATAGAGTTATATAGGAAAATCTTTAAAAATCTTCTTCTATGAATCAATAAGGCCTAGAGATTAGATATTTGGTATGAAGCATCATCTTATGGTTGATTACCAAGATTTTCAAAATGGTGGCCCTTTGGAGATAAATGATCCCGCACTAAGTCTTCTCCTCTGAAACCATAAGGCCCAATGCTTATATATTTGGTGTGTAGTATTGTCAGGGCTAAAATGTTTAAGATTGAGTTATATCAGAATTCTTGTCTGTTTAAAAACCTTGTAATCAGTTGTAGCAATGGTACTCAGGTGAGCGATCCAGGGCCATCATGGCCCTCTTGTTTGTTTTTTCTTTCTTCCTTTTTTTTCTGAAAAAAAAAGCATCGGAAAAGACAGTGGTTGGATACAAGTGAGTCCAGGTGCGATACCCTAGCTCATTTCGCGAAAAGGCACATTGGTTATTTTACGTGTCAGGGGAATAGCACCGACCGATACACGGGAGAGAAGTTCCTGCTTAGAACCAGTACTGAGTTCTCCGAGTTCCCATAGCAACCCCAATTTGCCGAGTGCAAGACAAGGGCAAATCTAGTACAAATTTTATACGTCTTGACGCTATCACCGGAGAAATGTACCCCGGTTGGGTTTCGAATCCAAGACCTCCTGATATTATATTGCTTATTCAAACTGAAAGAGAGGGAGAGAAGAAAACGAAATATGTTCTGTGCGAATTATGACGTTTGCATATGTGGAGAGAGAGAGAGAAAGGGGGGGGTAAATAAAGTAGGAAATAAAAAAAAAAAATACAAATTAGAACTATAATGTAGGTATATGTGTAAGTTACGATCATCTCTTTCAATGTTTTAAATAAGAGCACGCGAGCGAACACTGCAGAGGAAAAAGGTTCCGGAAAATAAGTTATTCAAAGGAAGCAACATCTTGGACGAAATCGGAGTTTGATTATGCATAATTAGGTCAGATTTAAATTGTTAATTTTCAGACTTGCTAATCATGAAAATTTTGATAAAACACATCAAATAAACTTATAGGAATGTATGTAACCCAGCGTTTACTTCAATGCCGATTTAATGCTTTGAATACATATTTTTCACACGTGCATTAAATTGCTTAACGACGCACGGCGTCTGCTGCAGAAAGTCATGTAGGCCACTACACATGTATATACATGTACATAAAAAGTAAAAAATGTTATTTTAATTTATGATAAAAAATAATACATATACGCAAAATGTTGAATTTAGAGACACGAAGAATAATTATTTTCTATAAAAAAATAAATAAATAAAGGGTGTCCGGAAACATAGACTGCCAAAAATCTTAGAGTGATTCGATACGATATACGATTTACGATATACCATTGCTTTACGATACGATGCGATAAGATCCTGTTCATTATGTGTAATACGATTGAATGCGATAGGATACGATGCGATACGTTACGATGCGATTGAGTATACTATACGATACGATACGATGCGATACGAACGATATACGCTATTTTTGACAGCTGATACGATAGCGCCACTGTACAACATGTGAGCAACCTGATATCAAACCCAGGTTGCATTTGTAAAAAAAATGAGTCTGTTGAAAACAAGGCTAGTAGAGAGCTATTCATTTGTATGATGTCTTCATATTCAGACTTGGACATTATATTTAAGTTGAAGAAACATAGGTATCATTTGCTGCAAGTTAAGTTTTTAGCTCTATGAGTGTTTTTATAGGAGGTATGTTTTTATAAGAGGTATGTTTTATAGGAGGTATGTTCACTCAAGATTCTCTTGTAAATTATTGATATGTCTTTAAAACCTGGATATAATGAAATGTTGAAGCATATGATGTTAAGTTACTGGATATAATGAAATGTTGAAGCATATGTGGACAAGTTACTTGATATAATGAAATGTTGAAGCATATGTGGACAAGTTAATTACTGGATATAATGAAATGTTGAAGCATATGTGGACAAGTTACTGGATATAATGAAATGTTGAATCAAATGATGACAAGTTACTGGATATAATGAATGTTGAAGCATATGATGATAATTAAGTTACTGGATATAATGAATGTTGAAGCATATGATGATAATAAGTTACTGGATTTAATGAATGTTGAAGCATATGATAATTAAGTTACTGGATATTATGAATGTTGAAGCATATGATGATAATTAAGTTACTGGATATAATGAATGTTGAAGCATATGATGATAATTAAGTTACTGGATATAATGAATGTTGAAGCGAATGTTGAAGCATATGATGATAATTAAGTTACTGGATATAATGAATGTTGAAGCATATGATGATAATTAAGTTACTGGATATAATGAATGTTGAAGCATATGATGATAATTAAGTTACTGGATATAATGAATGTTGAAGCATATGATGATAATTAAGTAACTGTATATAATGAATGTTGAAGCATATGATAATTAAGTTACTGGATATTATGAATGTTGAAGCATATGATGATAATTAAGTAACTGTATTTAATGAATGTTGAAGCATATGATAATTAAGTTACTGGATATTATGAATGTTGAAGCATATGATGATAATTAAGTTACTGGATATAATGAATGTTGAAGCATATGATGATAATTAAGTTACTGGATATAATGAATGTTGAAGCATATGATGATAATTAAGTTACTGGATATAATGAATGTTGAAGCATATGATGATAATTAAGTTACTGGATATAATGAATGTTGAAGCATATGATGATAATTAAGTTACTGGATATAATGAATGTTGAAGCATATGATGATGATAAGTTACTGGATTTAATGAATGTTGAAGCATATGATATTTAAGTTACTGGATATAATGAATGTTGAAGCATATGATGATGATAAGTTACTGGATTTAATGAATGTTGAAGCATATGATAATTAAGTTACTGGATATTATGAATGTTGAAGCATATGATGATAATTAAGTTACTGGATATAATGAATGTTGAAGCATATGATGATAATTAAGTTACTGGATATAATGAATGTTGAAGCATATGATGATAATTAAGTTACTGGATATAATGAATGTTGAAGCATATGATGATAATTAAGTTACTGGATATAATGAATGTTGAAGCATATGATGATAATTAAGTAACTGTATATAATGATTGTTGAAGCATATGATGATAATTAAGTTACTGGATATAATGAATGTTGAAGCATATGATGATAATTAAGTTACTGGATATAATGAATGTTGAAGCATATGATGATGATAAGTTACTGGATTTAATGAATGTTGAAGCATATGATAATTAAGTTACTGGATATTATGAATGTTGAAGCATATGATGATAATTAAGTTACTGGATATAATGAATGTTGAAGCATATGATGATGATAAGTTACTGGATTTAATGAATGTTGAAGCATATGATAATTAAGTTACTGGATATTATGAATGTTGAAGCATATGATGATAATTAAGTAACTGATATAATGAATTTGAAGCATATGATGATAATTAAGTTACTGGATATAATGAATGTTGAAGCATATGATGATAATTAAGTTACTGGATATAATGAATGTTGAAGCATATGATGATAATAAGTTACTGGATATTAATGAATGTTGAAGCATATGATGATGATTAAGTTACTGGATATTATGAATGTTGAAGCATATGATGATAATTAAGTTACTGGATATAATGAATGTTGAAGCATATGATGATGATTAAGTTACTGGATATAATGAATGTTGAAGCATATGATGATGATAATTAAGTTACTGGATATAATGAATGTTGAAGCATATGATGATAATTAAGTAACTGTATATAATGAATGTTGAAGCATATGATAATTAAGTTACTGGATATTATGAATGTTGAAGCATATGATGATAATTAAGTTACTGGATATAATGAATGTTGAAGCATATGATGATAATTAAGTTACTGGATATAATGAATGTTGAAGCATATGATGAAATTAAGTTACTGGTTAATTAATGATAATTAAGTTACTGGATATTATGAATGTTGAAGCATATGATGATAATTAAGTAACTGTATTTAATGAATGTTGAAGCATATGATAATTAAGTTACTGGATATTATGAATGTTGAAGCATATGATGATAATTAAGTTACTGGATATAATGAATGTTGAAGCATATGATGATAATTAAGTTACTGGATATTATGAATGTTGAAGCATATGATGATAATTAAGTTACTGGATATAATGAATGTTGAAGCATATGATGATAATTAAGTTACTGGATATAATGAATGTTGAAGCATATGATGATAATTAAGTTACTGGATATAATGAATGTTGAAGCATATCATGATAATTAAGTTACTGGATATAATGAATGTTGAAGCATATGATGAGAAGTTACTGTGGTTTATCTGTATATATAACACTCTGCCATCATATACAGCCATAAATTGTTACCATGTGTTATCAAGAGTTGACAAACTGTGACACTGTAATATGTGGCGGGCAAGTCTAATGTAGGGGGAAATAAAAAAAAAGGCATTGCTGATTTGCATAATTATTTAAAATAACTTGGCAGAGAAATGTTCGTTTCATGAGATGATGTGTCTTGTGCAAGACCCAGGACTGTAGCTCCAAGGCCAAGGTCACACTTAGAAGTTGAAGGTCAAGAATAGGGAATATTTTTTGTGTCTGGTCCATTTAATTGTCATTCGTTGATGAATTTCAAAAGTCAGACTTGTTCACCATCATGAGATGATGTACGCAATTGTAACCCTAGTCTGTAGCTAAATGATCATGGCCAGTATAGTCTTAAACATGCAGTGTTTAAGTGTGCATTTCCCAGTTTAAGCAAATGTAAATATCCTCTTTTATGTCCTGGAGTTCAGACAATTACAAAAATCAATTCAGTTTGTATTTAGTAAAATGTATAATATAGATAAGATTAGCTGGGAACAGTTAACAGATTTTCTCCCACTTTCTGACACAAGTAAGAGAGAATTTCTAATTAGCATCTTTTGTGTTTTTATACCCGCTTTATAAAAGTTGTCACACCATCCGTATGTCTGTAAACACAATCTTGTTCACACCTCATCTGCAAAATCCCTGGATTGAATATGAAGATACTTCACAGGATTTATCAGTATCATGTCTAGTTGTACATATTGCCGGCACATTTTTGTCAGATGAATAATCACAGAGTAATGGCCCTTTGTATTTTCTATGCAGTCTTGTCCATACTTCATCTTCAAAACCCATGGCTTGAATTGGATAAAACTTCACAATATGGATCAGTTTCAGGTCTTGATGTGCATATCATCTGTACGTTTGGGTTGGATGATTTTTATTTTTAGCAATATGTATATAATAATATGTTCATACATAGTATCTGCCATGAATTGTTATTTCATATCAAATTTTATAAACGAGTTCATGAAAATGTTATTAAGCGAGCCTCTGGTGAGTTTAATAACATTTTCATGAACAAGTTTAGTAAAATTTTATATGAAATGACAATTCATGTCAGATTCTTTTCATCATATGACCAAATTTGAGAGTAAATCGTGATTATAACAACTAACAAATGAACTGACTTGTGAACAAATTACTATTTGTAATCTTAACACCAAAAACATGGTTTCAAATAATAACTGAAAATAACGATTTTACATGTGTATTTCTCATTAATTTCAACATCATTAGAATAATGCATTTTTTTTTTATCAAAGTTAGTTGCATCATTCGCATTTAATCCAGCTGTTTGAACATATATATATATATAGAGAGAGAGAGAGAGAGAATATACACGCATGACATGGAGTGATGTAATTGTACCAAAAAATTACATGTAATATGTTCAATATAAGAAAATATGGCATATGAGATGGTTATATGAAACCAGAAACAGATGATTGAGTATAATGTAATATAATAAATTCTTGTATGCCCTTAATATACTAAACCTTTGACTTGGAATTGGATGTGACAGTATCGTCACAGTAATGTCACAGTATTGTTTAATACCAAGTCTTTTGCATATCATCATAGATTTATTGCCCTTTGTTTATTTAGTGATAATGAACTTTGACTAGAGCATAGTTTGGGGGGGGGGGGTATTCCATCACCTTCAGTGGTAGTTCTAGTTTATTATTGAGACCTATCCATTAACAAATATTTCAGTCTGTGGGATTTACTGGCCCAGAAGATTCACTGTGATTGTTTACTATGGTAGAATAGGCAGACAGACTTCATGGAATCTTTCAATCAACCCTAACTTGCAATGTCTTGTGTGCATACTCTAATCAATAAGTTGGAATGCTTTCTGGTGTTCAGAAAATCTCTTCCAATAGTTAGCATGTACATGTCCTTAAAGTTTCTTCTGGGATTTTTACAAGTTCTTGTGTATAGGTCTTGTGGCTTTTTAGCTCACCTGAGCACATGTGCTCAGGATGAGCTTTTAAGATTGATGAATGTCTGTCATCCGTCCATCATCCACAATTAGTTTGTTTGCACTCTAGCATCTTCATTTCTTAATCATCTTCAAACTTTATGACAACGTTAATTACAATAATCTCTCAGCCAAGTTTGATTATGGCTGCTATCGTCCAATTAGGTCAGGAGTAATGCCCCTTTTAATATAAAAAAAATGCCAGATTTCACTTTGTTTGTACTCTGGCATCTTCATTTCTTAAGCCACCATTTTCAAACTTACTGACAATGGTTTTCATATCCATAATCTCCCATCCAAGTTCGATTATGGCTGGTATCGGCCATTTGGGTCTGGAGTTATGCCCCTTTTAATATAAAAAAATGCCAGATTTCACTTTGTACTCTAGCATCTTCATTTCTTAAGCCACCAATATGACAGTATTTTTATATCCATAATCTCCCAGCCAAGTTCGATTATGGCTGATATCGGCCAGTTAGGTCAGGAGTTATGCCCCTTATAATATAAAAAAAAATGCCAGATTTCACTTTGTTTGCACACTTATTATCTTCATTTCATAAGCAATCATCTTCAAACTTTATGACGATGTTTATAGCCATATTCTCTTGGCCAAATTCCATTATGGCTGAGATTGGCCAATTAGGTCAGGAGTTATGCCCCTTTTGATATAAAAAAAGTTAGATTTCACTTTGTTTGCACTGTAGCACAATAATGCACAATAATGTAACAATAGGCACGGGGTGTTTGCCCAATGTCAAAGCCAGTAGTTTTTACCATTTTTAGATTTTTAAGTTCTTTTTGTGTCTTTGCATGGACAGAAGCACAAGCAAAGCAATGATTATCAGGCAGAAAATGATTACCCAAAGAGAAAATGAGTTGTCCTGTTTAGCGTTCAGTAAAGGAGACTGGTAGCTCATGTTAGCCAGTGGTTGAAAGTTGATACCCTACTCACATTCTTTACACTACAATGCATTTAAATGATAAATGTATTGTAAATGAGCATAGCTTAAAAAAGTGGGTAGAGTGGGCTCTTATCTCATCGATCGCCATAATTTCAGTTATTAGTTCCAACAGGTGAAACTGGTTGGGGACTAGAGGTTTGCACACGTCCTACCGTCCATCTGTCATTTTTTCTGTCTGTCCCGCTTTCGTTTCTGCTCCATAACTTGGACATATATGGATAGATTTCAGTAAAAATTAACAGAAGTATTCCTCATAATCCAAGGGTGTGTCAAGTATGTCAGCCATATGCACCCTTGAAAGGTCAGAGTCACAGGAGTTGTCTATAACTTCAATATCTATGGATGGATTTTCATAAAACTTTACTGAAGTGTTTGTCATAACACAAAAGTGTGTCATGTGCATCAACCATATGCACGCTTAAAAGGTCAAGGTCATCAGTGTTGTATTTGGTATAAAATCTCTGCCAAGTTTGATTATTACTTATTTCAGCTAATTTAGTCAGAAGTTATGCCCCTTTTAATGTAAAAAAGCACCAGATTTCTCTTTGTTTACACTCTTGCATCATCATTTCTTAAGCAAACATCTTTAAACTTCATGACAATATTTATAGCCACAAAATATTTGCCGTGTTTAATTATGGCTGATATCAGCTAATTTAAAGTTAAGGGGTTATGACGCTTTTAATATAAGCAGTGCAGGCAATGAAGGTAATGTTTCTCAGGTGAGCGAATTAAGGGCCATCTTGACCCTCTTATTTCTTTCATCACTTGACCTTTACCTCTTTACCTTTTTAGCTCACCTGAGCACAACCCCTTTTGTCTGGCTTCCGGCATCCATGCAGGCCTGCGTCCGGCGTCCCAGCACAGTCATTTATTCCAGGCATATTGGGCCAGCTAGTTTTGTAACTAGTTTACTTTCAACTACAGTGAAACCTCATTAGTCCGGACACTTTGGTCCTTGTTTAAATTTCCGGATTAATGAATTTTCCGTATTAATGAATCAATCCATATCTCTCTTCTTCTTTTTTCTTTCTTTCTTTCATACTTTCTCATTGTACACTGTGTGTGTGTGTGTGTTTATGTTTGTTTTCCATTAATAATAATTATATTTAAAATTATATGCTTAGAACTATATATGATTATGTATTTAAATTGATGTTTACAAATGAAGGTTTAATTTTATTTAAATCAATCCTTGACATCAGCATTCTTTAAGAGAAGAAAAAGACACCTTAAGTAGGTGACAGCATAATTGTGACCCATTTCTTGTTCTGCATTCGTGAGCAAAATGCATTGGATTTAATTATTTTAGCCGAAACAGTCACAAACAAATGAATATTAAATGTACGCACTGAAAACAAAACATATGAACAAAAGACGATCTAAAGGATGGTTGGCTTTTCTGTCTCTTTTAACAGCATACATCTGCAGCTGTGAATAAATTTTACCTTCTTCACTCGCTAGTTATATATGTAGCTTACGGCTATACCAGCCCTTAATTGCCCCCTGTTCTCTGGACTGATTAGTGTGAAGCGCTCGCGGCTATGTGTAAACAATCTGCAGGTGACACTTCTATAACAGTCACGCTCAAAGAGTAGTCCGAATGATGTCTAAAAATAGTAGGTGGGAAATCCAGTCTGAACTGGTACCCGGATTATCGAGTCATTTTAAATAGCAAATGGAAGATTGGTTCCCAAAATGGATGTCCGGATCCTGAACGCGAATTTCCGTATTATCGAATCATTTTTACGTTGTGGAAATCCGTTCAAAGAGAAAAGTGTCCGGATGGCGAGGTTTCCGGAATAATGGAGCCCGGACTAACGAGGTTTCACTGTACACCAATACTTTTATGAACAATACTGGTATGTACTGGCCAAGAATCAAACTGAGGATCTCCCACTGCTGGGGCAGACACTGTGACAGCTCAGATATGTGAGAGGTTATTGAAATGATAGGACTAAGTACAGGAACCATGGGAGTGGGGAATAGGGAACCATGATGCAGGGACCTCTTTGACTGCCCCCTTCATTGAAAGAGTTATTACTCATGCCAGAAAGGAAGATGCTTATCAAATATCCCCAGACTGTTTTTATTTCTGTCATCCTAGCTTCCTGCATAGGCATTTGTTGCAGGTTCTGATTAAGTCCTAGAGAACAGGCTTCATAGCTCTAGAAATTCCCTAAAACCTCAAGTAAATGACATGCATTTTCTGAATAGAATTTTCAGTCCTTTTATAGAGGAATCTGGATGAACAGTTCTCTATTTTGATGAGTGGAGGGATTTCAAATTGCTAAATTTTCAAATACCAGGATACTCCTTTCTTCCTGTGTAAGACTTAAAAGTAGCATATGATAACTTAATGCTCTATATACTGTAATGCTTATATAAGGTCAAAATGAAGAAAACTATTGCCTATAGTATTTATCTACATCAATTTTTTTTTTTTAATTTTTAAATAAATGTGATACTGAAATATATATGCCAGGTGATTTCAAACAAAGGTACCCGGTACGTTGCTGCCCATTAAAAAAAATAAAAAAAATTCAATGACCTTATAATAAGAAGGTTAAGGTAACTTCTTCCACTGAAAACATACATCATGTTGTTTCAATTGCCGTAACTCCTTTGAAATTTGGTGGATTTTCATAAAATTGGTCTTATTTTGCATGGAAGGGTTGAATTAAGACAATCAGGTACAAAAACACACCCCCTTGTCAAAGGAATCGCACTACAACAGTTTGTGAAGTCAAAAACGTGTTTGGTCTGAAGAGATCTGACTGACAGAATTTTGCCAATTTCTCCCGTGTAAAACTACAGAAAAATTAAAGCCACAATATCAGTGTTGAAGTGTATGGACAGATACTGAGGAAAGAAACAAATATACCTGAAATGAACACTTATGTTGACTTGAAATCCATTGTTTTGAGAAGATTTTGTGACTAAATCAAAAGCAAAACTACACCAGCAATGACACCGAGATGCTTGATAGAAACTGTAGAGAAACAGCAGTTTAAATGTAGCTGATCATCGGTCAAGGTCGAGTTGTATGAATTTTTAAAAAGGCAGAAAAAAGGCTAAATAAGATGAAAAATGAAATAACAAGTATTCATTTTTAGCTCACCTGAGCACGAAGTGCTCAAGGTGAGCTATTGTGATCACCCTTCGTCCGTCGTCCGTCATCATGCGTCGTGTGATGTGCGTCGTCAATAATTTTCTTTAAACGACATCTCCTCTGAAACCGCTGGACAGAATTTAATGAAACTTGGCAGGAATGTTCCTTGGGTGAGGCTCTACAAAAGTTGCTAAAATAAAGTTGATCCATGAAGAACTCTGGTTGCAATGGCAACAAAAAGAAAAATAATTTGAAAACTTTAAAAATCATCTCCTTCAAAACTACTGGCCAGATTTCAAAATAATTTGGTACAGATGTTCCTTGGGTCAACCTCTACCAAAGTTGCTAAAATTATTCCGATCCGTAAAAAAACCTGGCCGCCAGGGGCGGGGCTTATTTGCCTTATATGTATATAGAGAAACCTTTAAACGACAACTCCTCTGAAACCGCTGGACAGAATTTGAGTAAACTTGGCAGGGATGATCCTTGGGTCAACCATCACAAAAGTTGCTAAAATAAACTTGATCCATGTAGAACTCTGGTTGCCATGGCAACAAAAAGAAGAAAAAAAATATGAAAACTTTAAAAATCATCTTCTTCAAACTACTGGCCAGATTTCAAAATAATTTGGTACAGATGTTCCTTGGGTCAACCTCTACCAAAGTTGCTAAAATTATTCCGATCTGTAAAAAAACATGGCCGCCAGGGGCGGGGCTTATTTGCCTTATATGTATATAGAGAAACCTTTAAACAACATCTCCTCTGAAACCACTGGACAGAATTTGATTAAACTTGGCAGGAATGATCCTTGGGTCAACCTTCACAAAAGTTTCTAAAATAAACTTGATCCATATAGAACTCTGGTTGCCATGGCAACAAAAAGAAAAAAAAAATGAAAACTTTAAAAATCATCTTCTTCAAAACTACTGGCAAGATTTAAAAATAAATTGGTACAGATGTTCCTTGGGTGAACCTCTACCAAAGTTGCTAATTTTATTCCGATCCAATCAAAAAACATGGCCGCCAGGGGCGGAGCTTATTTGCCTTTTATGTATATAGGGAAAACTTTACAGGGATCATCTCCTTTAAAACTACTGGCCAGATTTCAAAATGTTTTAATACAGACTGATGTTCCTTTGGTAACCGTATACTCAGGTGAGCAATCCAGGGCCATCATGGCCCTCTTGTTTTGTTTATTTGTTTCTTTTATCAGCATCTGTCCATAAAATTCAATGTTGATATTGTAGCTTTAGTTTTTCTTTAGTTTTACATGGAAGAGATTGGCGAGATTCTGTCGGTCAGATCTCTTCCGACCAACACGTTTTCGACTTTGTGAACTGTTGTAGCGCGATTCCTTTAGCAAGGGAGGGGGGGGGTTATACCTGATTGTCTTTATTCATCCCTTCTATGCAAAATAAGACCAATTTTATGAAACTCCACCAAATTTCAAAGGAGTTACGGCAATTGAAATGACATGATGTATGTTTTCAGTGGAAGAAGTTATCTACCTTTTTATTATATATAAGGTCATTGAATTCTTTAGCTCACCTGAGCACGAAGTGCTCATGGTGAGCTATTAGGATCACCCTGCGTCTGTCGTGCAATGTGCGTTGTCAACAATTTGCTTTAAACAACATCTCCTCTGAAACCGCTTGACAGAATTTGATTAAACTTGGCAGGGATGATCCTTGGGTGAACCTTTACAAAAATTTCCAAAATAAACTTGATCTATGCAGAACTCTGGTTACCATAGCAATGGAAAGAAAAAAAAATGAAAACTTTAAAAATCATCTCCTTCAAAACTACTGACCAGATTTCAAAATATTTTGGTACAGATGTTCCTTGGGTAACCCTCTACCAAGATTGCTAAAATTATTCCAATCCGAAAAAAAAACATGGCCGTCAGGGGCGAGGCTAATTTGCCTTAAATGTATGTAGTGAAATCTTAAACGACATCTGAAACCATTGGACAGAATTTGATTAAATTTGGAAAGGATGATCCTTGGGTGAAGCTTCACAAAAATTGCTAAAATTATTCCATCCATAATAAAAACATGGCCGCCCTGGGTGGGACTAATTTGCATTATATGTTTATACTGAAATCTTTAACCCTTTCCCTCATTGAGGAAACCATGAAAAGAGCTATGCGAACAGCATAAAACCAAATCAGCCTGCGAGTAACTCGCAGGCTGATCAGGTTTTATGTTGTTCGCTGCTCTTCAGTGGTCTGGTAATGAGGATTTTACAATTAAATTTGGTAAGGTTTAACTGTGGTTTTCTGCAGATCAGGCTTTATGTGGTACCTATTGAGTGCGTCAAAATGAGTCTATATGAGGGAAAGGGTTAAATAACATCTCCTCTGAAACTGCTGGACAGAATTTAATTTAACATGGCAGGGATGATCATTTGGTGAAGCTTCACAAAAATTGCTAAAATTATTCCAATCCATAAAAAAAATGGCTGCCAGGGGCGGGGCATATTTGTCATATATATGTATAGTGAAATCTCTAAATGACATCTCCTCTTAAACTGCTGGACAGAATTTAATTCAATTTGGTAGGGATGATCCTTGGGTGAAGCTTCACAAAAGTTTCTAAAATTATTCCGATCCATAAAAACATGGCCGCCAGGGGCGGGGCTGATTTGCATTATATGTATATAGTGAAATCTTTAAATGACATCTCCTCCGAAACCGCTGGACAGACTTTGATTAAATTTGGCATGGATTGTCATTTGGTGAAGCTTCACAAAAGTTGCAAAAATTATTCCGATCTGTAAAAAAACATGGCCGCCTTATGGGTGGGGCTTATTTGCCTTATATGTGTATATTGAAAACTTAAAATGATCTCTCCTGAAACTGCTGAACAGAATTTGATAAAACTTTGCAGGGATCATTTCCTTCAAAACTACTGGCCAGATTTCAAAATGTTTTAATACAGACTGGTGTTCCTTGGGTAACCTACACTCAGGGAGCGATCCAGGGCCCTCTTGTTATTTTTAGCTCACCTGAGCACAACGTGCTCATGGTGAGCTATTGTGATCGCCTTTTGTCCGTCGTCCGTCGTCCGTGCGTGCGTGCGTGCGTGCGTGCGTCCGTCGTCAACAATTTGCTTTAAACAACATCTCCTCATGAACCGCTGAAGGGATTTTGACCAAACTTCACAGGAATCATCCTTATGATGCCCTCTATCAAAGTTGTACAAATTATTCAGATTGGTTAAAAAAGTAGGTCACAGGAGCTAAAAATAGATTTTAAAAATGCAAACTTTGAAAATCTTCTTCTGCAAAACTGCAAGGCCTAGAGCTTAGATATTTGGTATGTAGCATCATCTTATGGGCCATTACCAAGATTGTACAAATCATAGCCCTACGATGATAAATGACCCCGCACCAGGGGTCACTTGTTTTACATAGAGTTATATAGGAAAATCTTTAAAAATCTTCTAGAGCTTAGATATTTGGTATGTAGCATCATCTTATGGTTCATTACCAAGATTGTACAAATCATACTATGGTGATAAATGACCCCGCACCAGGGTCACTTGTTTTACATAGAGTTATATAGGAAAATTTAAAAATCTTCTTCTATGAATCCATAGGCCTAGAGTTAGATATTTGGTATGAAGCATCATCTTATGGTTCATTACCAAGATTGTACAAATCATGACCCTATGGTGATAAATGACCCCGCACCATGGGTCACTTGTTTTACATAGAGTTATATAGGAAAAACTTTAAAAATCTTCTTCTATGAATCCATTAGGCCTAGAGCTTAGATATTTGGTATGTAGCATCATCTTATGGTTCATTACCAAGATTGTTCAAATCATAGCCCTATGGTGATAAATGCCCCCGCACCAGGGGTCACTTGTTTAACATAGATTTATATAGGAAAAACTTTAAAAATCTTCTTCTATGAATCCATAAGGCCTAGAGATTAGATATTTGGTATGTAGCATCATCTTATGGTTCATTACCAAGATTGTACAAATCATAGCCCTACGGTGATAAATGCCCCCGCACCAGGGGTCACTTGTTTTACATAGAGTTATATAGGAAAATGTTTAAAAATCTTCTTCTATGAATCCATAAGGCCTAGAGATTAGATATTTGGTATGAAGCATCATCTTATGGTTCATTACCAAGATTGTACAAATCATGACCCTATGGTGATAAATGACCCGCACCATGGGTCACTTGTTTTACATAGAGTTATATAGAAAAAACTTTAAAAATCTTCTTCTATGAATCCATTAGGCCTAGAGCTTAGATATTTGGTATGTAGCATCATCTTATGGGCCATTACCAAGATTGTACAAATCATAGCCCTACGATGATAAATGACCCCGCACCAGGGGTCACTTGTTTTACATAGAGTTATATAGGAAAATCTTTAAAAATCTTCTTCTATGAATCCATAAGGCCTAGAGATTAGATATTTGGTATGAAGCATCATCTTATGGTTCATTACCAAGATTGTACAAATCATAGCCCTATGGTGATAAATGACCCCGCACCAGGGGTCACTTGTTTTACATAGAGTTATATAGGAAAATCTTTAAAAATCTTCTTCTATGAATCCATAAGGCCTAGAGATTAGATATTTGGTATGAAGCATCATCTTATGGTTTATTACCAAGATTTTCAAAATGGTGGCCCTTTGGAGATAAATGATCCCGCACTAAGTCTCCTCCTCTGAAACCATAAGGCCCAATGCTTATATATTTGGTGTGTAGTATTGTCAGGGCTAAAATGTTTAAGATTGAGTTATATCAGAATTCTTGTCTGTTTAAAAACCTTGTAATCAGTTGTAGCAATGGTACTCAGGTGAGCGATCCAGGGCCATCATGGCCCTCTTGTTTGTTTTTAGCTCACATGAGCACAACGTGCTCAAGGTGAGCTTTTCTGATCGCCTTTTGTCCGGCGTCCGTCGTCCGTCGTCCGTGCGTGCGTGCGTCCGTGCGTCCGTGCGTCCGGCGTCAACAATTGCTTCAAACAACATCTCCTCCTAAACGGCTTGGCCAATTTAAAAAATATTTTGCAGGAATGTTCCTTGGATGAAGCTCTACTAAAGTTGTATAAATGGTTCTGGTCCATCGCATAATTAGGTCACAGGAGCTAAAAATAGATTTTAAAAATGAAAATTTAAAAAATCTTCTTCTCTGAAACCACAAGGCCTAGCCTTTTGATTTTTGGTATGTAGCATGATCTTATGACTCTCTACCAGGATTGTACAAATTATGACCCTGGGGTCAAAATTGGCCCCGCCCCAGGGGTCACTTGTTTTACATAGAGTTATATAGAAAAATCTTTAAAAATCTTCTTCTATGAATCAATAAGGCCTAGAGCTTAGATATTTGGTATGTAGCATCATCTTATGGGCCACTACCAAGATTGTACAAATCATAGCCCTATGGTGATAAATGACCCCGCACCAGGGGTCACTTGTTTTACATAGAGTTATATAGGAAAATCTTAAAAAATCTTCTTCTATGAATCCATAAGGCCTAGAGCTTAGATATTTGGTATGAAGCATCATCTTATGGGCCACTACCAAGATTGTACAAATCATAGCCCTATGGTGATAAATGACCCCGCACCAGGGGTCACTTGTTTTACATAGAGTTATATAGGAAAATCTTAAAAAATCTTCTTCTATGAATCCATAAGGCCTAGAGCTAAGATTTTTGGTATGTAGTTGCATCTAATGGTTTATTACAAAGATTTTCAAAGTCTTGGCCCTACGGTGATAAATGACCCTGCGCCCAAGTCTTCTCTGAAACCATATGGCCCATTGCTTAGATATTTGGTGTGTAGTATTGTCAGGGGTAAAATGTTTTAGATTAAGTTATATCAGAATCCTTGTCTGTTTAAAAACCTTGACATCAGTTGAAGCAATGGTACTCAGGTGAGCGATTCAGGGCCATCATGGCCCTCTTGTTGTTTTTTTTAATGGGCTGAAATGTGCCGGGTACCTTTGATTTCAAATAATTGTTTGAATTTGGATGTTAATACATGCTTACTGTCATGTTGCTATACACAACCACAAAATGGTGGGATAACTGACTATGCTCCATGTGTTTTATCACAAGCACATATCTGTACATTCCTAAACATGCGTGCATGCTAGCAGGCTAGCAGTGGCAGTTGAGGGCATGTCTTTCAGTAGGACAAGCATACCAGGTTGTGATAATATTGTAGTCAGGACAGGTGAGTTATGTGGCCAGAAGATAGAGAGATAACGAGAGAGAGCTCCAATATAGCCAGTTAATTATCCAGCGTTAATTCACTTCTTGATTTACATTGGAGCAGACAGCAGCTGTTGGTCCAACTCTATTGTATGGATATATTCCTGGACTGGACTTCAAGAAACGATTTAACTGGAAATAGACATGAATGGAGCATGTTTGAGGGATTGAATCATTAGTTAAAGTGTTGCTGATGATTTAAAGATACATTGGATGTAAAAGATACGGAAGCTTATTCAATTTTTATTGATGAAATGTACTAGTATTTGACTAAGTTTGGTGAAGATAGACTGAAGGTATTGGCTGTGAAAGAAGCTATACTGGATGGATTTTACATGTTGCAGAGTTAATTTCAAACATGGTTTAACTGATATATATAATCACTTAAATCAGTGGTGTCAGAATTTACATTTTTTTCTTCTTTTGTTTTTTTGAGACCTTTATATTAGATAGGTGCTGTGAATGATATGTTTAATCTTTTGAAGGTGAGATGAGCTGCCGTGGAAACATTTATGTGTGTTTGTATGGTTGCTAGTATGCAGTGGTACACAAAAGTATCATGTGAACAGAACAACTCAGAAAAGGAAAAGAGTGTTTGTTTATTATCAATGAAAAAGAAGAATTTTTGTGTGAGGTCTTAAGAGCACCTAAAGAAAATGTACAAACAACTGGAATAATTTGTGAAAGTGATCAAATCAAACTAGAGCTATATTTGAATGTGAAATAGAATCATATCAGGAGCATGTTGGAATGTGTTGAGATTTGTATGCATGGCTAGACAGTTTGATGAGAGAGACATCTGGTGAACCATATTAGAACTATGGATCAGAGTTACTTAACCGTCCCTAGTAGGGACGTCATGGATCAAAGTTACTTAACTGTCCCGGTTGTAATGAGGAATAACCCAAACAAGGTGGGTCATTTGACATAGAATAAAGGTCATATGACTTAAATGTAGTTGTGAGGCTTGTAGATGTTATAGAATATTTGAAATAATATGACTGAGAATATTGTTGGACATGTAACCATGTTAGAATATCACATCAATTTTTAGCTCACCTGAGCACAATGTGCTCATGGTGAGCTAATGTGATCACCTTTTGTCCGGCATCTGTCCGTGCGTCTGGCGTCAACAATTTTCTTTAACCCTTTTCCCTCATATAGACTCATTTTGACGCACTCAATAAGTACCACATAAAGCCTGATCTGCAGAAAACTACAGTAAAACCTTACCAAATTTAATTATAAAGTCCTCATTTCCAGACCACTGAGGAGCAGCAAACAGCATAAAACCTGATCAGCCTGTGAGTTACTCGCAGGCTGATCTGGTTTTATGTTGTTCGCATAGCTCTTTTCATGGTTTCCTCTATGAGGGAAAGGGTTAAACAATATCTCCTAACGCACTTGGCCAAATTTGATGAAAAGTGTTCATTGCATGAAGCTCTACTAAAGTTGTTCTAATGGTTCAGGTCCGTTGCATTTCTGGGTCACAGGAACTGAAAATAGATTTTTAAAGTGAAATCTTTAAAAAAATTTCTTCTCTGAAACCACAAGGCCTAGAGCTTAGATATTTGGTGTGTGGCATTGTCTTATGGATCATTACCAAGTTTGTTCAAATCATGACCCTGGGGTCGAAATTGTCCCGCCCCATGGGTCACTTGATTTTACATATACTTATATAAGAAAAACTAGAAAAATCTTCTTGTCAGAAACCACAAGGCCTGGAGTTTAGATATTTGGTGTGTAACATGGCCTGGTAGACCTCAACCAAGTTTGTTCAAACCATGGCCCTGGGGTCAAAATTGGCCCGCCACAGGGGTCACTCGATTTTACAAAGAATATATTTGAAATTATGCAACACATATATGACTTTTAACACAGATATATCAAATTATACAATACACATACAAAAGTTATAGAACATATATATGGAACAACACATCAATAAGCAATTATACAATATATATTTGAAATTATACCATAAACATATGCAATTATATAATTTTTTTTTTTTTTTTGGTTAAAAATTTAAATTTTTTGGCTACTATATGAGAATATGTTGGCCATTTGAATTGTTACTTTGTACTAGTAAATATGGTATTTGATATATGTTGTAAAAATCTCTGTATAAAGCTACATATGATTTGCACTCAGATTCTGTTCACTGCACTGTGTTGTGCGTCAGGGAACTGATTACTTTAACTTCCTTGGCATGTAGATAGGTGTAGGGTTAAACCCTAGTATAAGTTCCTGTTGTGTCATATCTCTCATGTGCTGACACTCCCATGTAACCTGGACATGGTATTCCTGTTGTATCATATCTCTCATGTGCTGACACTGCCATGTAACTTGGACATGGTGTTCAGTGTCTCATCTTGGGCTACATTTGGGGTCAATGGGGTCAGGGTCACTGAAACAGAAAATGGAAAATCAATCACATTCATCAATACCTCTGATTCCAGTCATTTGTGAAGAAGTAAGAACATAGTGAGGTATTGTATAAGAATGGGCAGTCCCATGACATATGACATTTACTAGAACTTGTGACCGTCTTATATGGGGGGATAG
This sequence comes from Solen grandis, assembly GCA_021229015.1. NCBI lineage: Eukaryota > Metazoa > Mollusca > Bivalvia > Adapedonta > Solenidae > Solen > Solen grandis. The sequence continues at coordinate 48,932,105 of CM037781.1, forward strand.
TTCCAGGACTGATTGAACATCGAGCTGATGGGTGTGGTATTTTGAAAACTGATTAAATGTCAAGCTTTTTACCTGGGATAGTTCCAGGACTGATTGAGTGTCAAGCTTTTGGGTAATGTATTGTGAGGACTGATCAAATGTCAAATTTTAGGTGATCAAGTGTCAAGCTAATGAGTGTGGTATTTTATCCGGTATAGGTACAGGACTGATCACGTGTCATGCTAATGGGTGTGGTATTTTATCCGGTATAGGTATAGGACTGATAAAGTGTCATGCTAATGGGTGTGGTATTTTATCAGGTATAGTTACAGGACTGATCAAGTGTCAAGCTACTGAGTGTGTTATTTTGCCAGGTATAGTTACAGGACTGATCAAGTGTCAAGCTAATGGGTGTGGTATTTTACCAGGTATAGGTACAGGACTGATCAAGTGTCAAGCTAATGGGTATTTTACCAGGTATAGGTACAGGACTGATAAAGTGTCAAGCTAATGGGTGTGGTATTTTACCAGGTATAGGTACAGGACTGATCAAGTGTCAAGCTAATGGGTGTGGTATTTTACCAGGTATAGGTACAGGACTGATCATGTGTCATGCTAATGGGTGTGGTATTTTACCAGGTATAGGTACAGGACTGATCACGTGTCAAGCTAATGGGTGTGGTATTTTACCAGGTATAGGTACAGGACTGATCAAGTGTCAAGCTAATGGGTGAGGTATTTTACTAGGTATAGTTACAGGACTGATCAAGTGTCAAGCTAATGGGTGTGGTATTTTACCAGGTATAGTTACAGGACTGATCAAGTGTCAAGCTAATGGGTATTTTACCAGGTATAGGTACAGGACTGATAAAGTGTCAAGCTAATGGGTGTGGTATTTTACCAGGTATAGTTACAGGACTGATCAAGTGTCAAGCTAATGGGTGAGGTATTTCACCAGCTTTAGTTACAGGATTGATCAAGTGTCAAGCTAATGGGTGTGGTATTTTACAAGGTATAGTTCAGGACTGCTTAAGTGTCATGCTAATGGATGTGGCATTTTTGCCAGGTATAGGTACAGTGATTGAGTGCTAGGCCAATGGGTGTGGTATTTTACCAGGTATAGTTGCAGGACTGATCAAGTGTTAAACTAATGGTTGTGGTATTTTCCAAGGGATAGTTCAAGGGCTGATGGATGTCAAGCTAATGGATGCTGTATTTATTTTGCCTTTTACCTATTAGGCAGTTATATAGCATTTCAGGAATGCTATGCCAGTGTAATGTTGTTATATTTTCCAGGACTATTTAATTACTTTCTGTTGGAAAAGAAGGACTATTGTCAGCTGATAGAAAAATATGAGAATGCAGATGAATCTTCTTTTCTATTTTTCTATAGACTTCCTTTCAGGGAGTCCATTTTCCTCTATTTCCCTGTAATGGGGGGGGGGCTTCCGTGGCAGAGAGGTTAAAGTCGCAGACTTTAACACTCACTCAGCCCCTCACTGCGTGGGTTCGAACCCAGGCAGGGTCATTCGGATTTTCATGTGCAGGGGTGTAAAATTTTCTTTTAGGTCACTCGTTCTGTAGGACGAGTAGGTGAAAAATCTACTGTCCTGAAACAAAGTTAGCTTGTCCTAAAATGATTTTAATTTTTGCTTCCCGTAAAATTGTAAAGCTTTTGATATTTTGCAGAAACACCGCAAAACAAATTTTTTTTTTTTTTTTTTTCGTCAACCACGGAAAGCCAGAAAACCAATGATCTAGGGCTTTTCTTGTGCGTTTCAGTTTATCGTAAGTGCTTTGGTGCTTACTATGTTTTAACTCTCGCTTTTTTGTATTTTCGTTGTCTCTACCACCGAGAAGCATCTTCATTGACAATTGTTCTGACATTTTGAACATATTTGCTGTCCCAGACTGCAGTGCCGCAGTCTTGGACTGTGCCGCAAACAAACAAAAAACGTATTGAAAAAACACTGTAGAATATTGTGAACCAGTCGGATCTTTCTAAAAAATGAGCGTCTCTATGGTGATATTTGTCAAAATTAGCTCCCCTGATCAAGTAAAGCGTTTTATGATCATGATTAACCATCGTAACAATATGAAATTCATTTTTTACTGAAACATTTCTTCCTTGGCCGCGAAAAGTTACTCGTCCGGTCGGACGAGTGTTCAGGGAAATTATGCTCGTCCGACCCTGAAATTCACTCGTAAGTACAAGCGGACGAGAGGATTTTTACAGCCCTGATGTGAGGAAGCCTTTCACCTTGCTTGCGGTAGGTCTGTGATTCTACCCGGATGCCTCCATGCATTCGGGGTCTTCCTCCACTTGTAATTAGCTGGACGTCCCTATATGACTGAAATACTGTCAAAGCGATGGTAAACTCAAATAGTCAACTCATAAATTCTTTTTTTTTATTGCCATCCGATATTTTCCTATAATTGGCCCTAAATTCCTATAAATTTCTATATTTGGGTAAAAATTTACAGTTCAAAGCTTATATGGGAAAAACTAAATATATCTTTTTGTCAGAAACAACAATGCCTGGAGTTTAGATATTTTGTATATAACATGGCCTTGTGGACATAGATCTACCAAGGTTGTTCACATCATGGCCTTGATGTCAAAATTCACCCCACCCATGGGATCACTTGATTTTACATAGACTTGTATAGGAAAAAACTGAAAAGATCTTGTCAGAAACCGCAAGGCCTGGAGTTTAGATATGTGGTATGTAACATAGCCTAGTTGACATCTACCAAGTTCATTCAAATCATGGCTCAGGGGTCAATATTGGTCCCACCCCAGGGGTCAGTTGATTTCATTGTTATTACAAAATTTGGACCACGGGTACATTTTTTAGCTTGACTATTCAAAGAATATGAGAGCTATTGGTAGTCGCCCCGGCTTATATAACATAACATAACATAACTACCAAGGTAGATAACTCTCACTTAATTTAATATCATTTATGGTATTACTTGAAAGTTTATAAATATGTTCAGGGGCATCAGACTACCAAGGAAATTGGCCCCTTTTTAACTTAGAAATTTTGGTTAAAGTTTTGCATGCAATAGAAAATTTGGTTAAAGTTTTGCATGCAATAGAAAATTTGGTTAAAGTTACTATCCAGTTTGTATCTCAATAACCATTCATGGTATTGACTTGAAAGTTTATGAATATGTTTAGGGGCACCAGACAACCAAGGTAGATAACCCTTGATGGAATATATTACAAATTATTGCCCCTTTTTAACTTAAATTTTGGTTAAAGTTTTGCATGCAAGATACTCTCATGCTATATCTCAGTTTTAAATTTTGTTTAGGGGTATCATACTGTCATGGTAGATAACTTTTGATGAAATATATTACAAGTTATGGCCCCTTTTTAAACTTTGAAATTTTGGTTAAAGTTTTCCATGCAAGTTACTTTCATGCTAATATCTCACTATTCAGGCATGCAATTGATTTGAAACATCTTTAATACATTTAGGGGTATCATACTATCAAGGTAGATAACTTTTGATGGAATATATAACAAGTTATCTTATATATTGGAAATATCTTGAATGTGTTTAGGGCTATCATAATTTATATATTTAAAATTATGGCCCCCTTTTAACTTAGAATTTTGGTTAAATTTTTGCATTCAAGCTTCTATCAGGCTTTTATCTCAGAAATTGCTTGTGGAGTTGACTAGAAAGTTAAGGAGTGTCATCAGGGGCATCAGAAAACCAAGGAGGATAATTTTTGGACTGAATTTATGCTAATTATGGCCCTTTTCTTGCTTGGATTTTTGGTTAAAGTTTTTCATGCACAGTGTTATGCTTATGTCTCAGTAACTAGGCATGGGATTGATTTTAGACTTCATAAAATATTAAGGGGTATGGGACTATCAAGGTATATCATTTTTGACTATTATTATGTACAGGGAAGGTGAAGGGCAAGATTTGAAATAGATTTCATTTGATATACCAACAAGCATTGTGAATAGTTGAGCGTGCTGTCCTCTGACAGCTCTTGTTGTGGAATTATGAATATTTTGCTGTATTTCTGCATGGATTATGTATTCAGTAAGACCAGGTTATAAACAGCAATAAAGGCAATATTTCTTAGGTGAGTGATTCAGGGCCATCTTTGTCCTTTTGTTTAAGGCCCCTGCCATGAAATTGCAATGGGCAAATGATATTACACTTGTCTGTGTGTATTGTCTGTATCTTAGTCTGAGGCAATCAATGTGTCGTGGCTGTAACTTAGTAATTTATGTTTGTGTTGACACAAGGGATACTTAGGACAAAACAATGTGTTGCATACAAGAACTAGGCCGCTAGCTTGAAGGTCAAGGTCAAATCATTTGGTTGAAGTCAGGGCCTTAGGGTCAGCATATCTCATCAGTGGGCCAGTCTCAAGGTTGTTACATTGACATATTTCATCAGTGGGCCAGTCTCAAGGTTGTTACATTGACATAGCTCATCAGTGGGCCAGTCTCAAGGTTGTTACATTGACATAGCTCATCAGTGGGCCAGTCTCAAAGATATTACATTGACATATTCATCAGTGGGCCAGTCTCAAGGTTATTACATTCAGTCTCAAGGTAGTTACATTGACATAGCTCATCAGTGGGCCAGTCTCATAGTTGTTACATTGACATAGCTCATCAGTGGGCCAGTCTCATAGTTGTTACATTGACATATTTCATCATTGGGCCAGTCTCAAGGTAGTTACATTGACATAGTTCATCAGTGGGCCACTCTCAAGGTTATAAAATTGACATAGCTCATCAGTGGGCCAGTTTCAAGGTTGTAACATTGACAAAGCTCATCAGTGGGCCAGTCTCAAGGTTATTACATTGACATATCGCATCAGTGGGCCTGTCCAAAGGTTATTACATTGACATAGCTCATCAGTGGGCCAGTCTCAAGGTTGTTACATTGACATAGCTCATCAGTGGGCCAGTCTCAAGGTTGTAACATTGACAAAGCTCATCAGTGGGCCAGTCTCAAAGTTATTACATTGACATAGCGCATCAGTGGGCCAGTCTCAAGGTTGTAACATTGACATAGCTCATCAGTGGGCCAGTCTCAAAGTTATTACATTGACATAGCTCATCAGTGGGCCAGTCTCAAAGTTATTATATTGACATAGCTCATCAGTGGGCCAGTCTCAAGGTTGTTACATTGACATAGCTCATCAGTGGGCCAGTCTCAAGGTTATTACATTGACATATCGCATCAGTGGGCCAGTCTCAAAGTTATTATATTGACATAGCTCATCAGTGGGCCAGTCTCAAGGTTGTTACATTGACATAGCTCATCAGTGGGCCAGTCTCAAGGTATTACATTGACATAGCTCATCAGTGGGCCAGTCTCAAGGTTATTACATTGACATAGCTCATCAGTGGGCCAGTCTCAAGGTTGTTACATTGACATAGCTCATCAGTGGGCCAGTCTCAAGGTTATTACATTGACATATCGCATTAGTGGGCCAGTCTTAAGGTTGTTACATTGACATAGCTCATCAGTGGGCCAGTCTCAAGGTTGTTACATTGACATAGATCATCAGTGGGCCAGTCTCAAGGTTATTACATTGACATAGCTCATCAGTGGGCCAGTCTCAAGGTTGTTACATTGACATATCGCATCAGTGGGCCAGTCTCAAGTTATTACATTGACATACCATCAGTGGGCCAGTCTCAAGGTCTTACATTGACATAGCTCATCAGTGGGCCAGTCTCAAGGTTGTTACATTGACATAGCTCATCAGTGGGCCAGTCTCAAAGTTATTACATTGACATATCGCATCAGTGGGCCAGTCTCAAGGTTATTACATTGACATATCGCATCAGTGGGCCAGTCTCAAGGTTATTACATTGACATATCTCATCAGTGGGCCAGTCTCAAGGTTATTACATTGACATATCTCATCAGTGGGCCAGTCTCAAGGTTATTACATTGACATATCTCATCAGTGGGCCAGTCTCAAGGTTATTACATTGACATATCTCATCAGTGGGCCAGTCTCAAGGTTGTTACATTGACATAGATCATCAGTGGGCCAGTCTCAAAGTTGTTAAATTGACATATCTCATCAGTGGGCCAGTCTCAAGATATTACATTGACATAGCTCATCATTGGGCCAGTCTCAAGGTTGTTACATTGACATAGATCATCAGTGGGCCAGTCTCAAAGTTGTTACATTGACATAGCTCATCAGTGGGCCAGTCTCAAGGTTGTTACATTGACATATCTCATCAGTGGGCCAGTCTCAAGGTTGTTACATTGACATATCTCATCAGTGACATAAGATGCAGATAGAGTAGCCTGTCTGTTTGTGTGCTGGCATCACTGCCACAGACTGCATTTTGATTGTATTATCAGGGTTTGCTCTAGTCCTATACTGAGGTCAATTTTCTGTGTCTTGCCCCTAGGGCTTAAATGAGTAACTATGGTTCTGGTTGCCCATGCCCGAATACAAAATTATTTCCTATTATCCAGTGTCAGCCTTTTTATATTATGATACCTCATGTCCACTTTAAAAAAAAAAAATCTTTATATGTCAATAATGGAATTGTTTAACATAATGCTATGCTCTGTCAAGAAAATATCTTCATGTGCATTCAAGGTAGACATATTTTGAGTGTAGAGATCATATCGTTAAGTGAAATGATTAATATAGCAAGTTAGTATAAGTGGTAAATAAGCATTGCATAACAATCAGTCATTTGTTTTGTAATTACTACATCTGCAGGGGCTCTAATAGTATGGCGGGTAACTTGGTAAAAAAGTAATGGACTCTTTTCAACAATACTTGAACCTTGTCATGAAGAAGACATAAAGGCTTCAAGATGAAAGATTCTCTATTTGGAGAGTGCCATTATAAACAGGCATGTTACATCTATTGTATATCAACCTTGGGCGCTCAATTTGAACCATGCATGTTGTGTATGTATGGTCTCCCTTCAATATAGCTTGGTTCTTCAATATCTTGAGCTCTTAAATGTCGGATAGGACAAGGTCACTGTTATTAAAATAAGAAACTGAGGTTTATAGCTCTTAGCTGTACTTAATTGAGGCCAAGATCACTATTTCAAAAAAAAGGAATTAATGATGTGTGGAAAATTGGGAGTTGTTAGGTGATATGTATACCCAGGGTCCTTTATCCTGAAAGTAGCAGTTTAATGGTGACAATATTTCATTGTATCGGACAACAGTCACGTGAGGGTCCAGACTATATTGTTGGACTATTGTTGTAACTGATGCTAACATATATTGTTGGACTATTGTTGTAACTGATGCTAACATATATTGTTGGACTATTGTTGTAACTGATGCTAACATTATTCTGTGACAACTGTGAAATGAAATAAGTTAAGCTTCCTTTTCATGTTCAAAATAATTTGAACTTCATACTAATTTCATAACAGATAAAGGTTAATTTATGTTAGTTCTGTTTTAGACCACTACACATGTGTCTGTAGGTTTGATGTCCTTAATTGATATAGGAGGAGTGTCCTTCTGCTTGAGACCTTTGTAGCTGAGACAGCTTCACAAGAATGACTAATCATTATGTAGGCTGTATGTCTGTCTAAACCTGGCTGCCTTGATTTCATGATTAGATATTAAATTTTAATCTCAGTTTCCTGCTTTTATTATAGAGATTTGAATCCCGTTGCAAGGCTGGGAAATACATTTGATGGAGTAATGCTGGAGTCTCAGTTACTTTTACACTCATTTCATGTGTATATTTATCAGATATTTTGTCAGCAGAGGAATGAATTAAAAAAAAAACAAAGAAGAAAAAAATCTTTGATTGTATTTAGCTGCCATGGCAACTGTAGACAAAGGGGAATAGATGACAGGAAATAGGTACAACCCTTCTGTAATCTCCTGGGGTAGAGATAAGCTGGCAACTGATGAAATATTAAAATGGGTGGTAGTAGGAAGATAAACTGTAGAACAATAGGTTTCGGTGTCAGCAGGCAGATTAGTTGGTTAGTAGTGTTGCCTGCAGGTTTTGGTAT
>CM037781.1:48940197-48990197 GCA_021229015.1 Solen grandis
TATGATATGGACTGATGTTTCTTTGAGACCAGGAGGTACAGAGGCATGTTGGGTATTACTCACCCTTTTATTTTTTGCAGGGTTTCATGTATATTTATATAGGAAACAAGAAATATCTTTAAAAAAGATACTCGACCAGCTTGATGATAAGTGTCTGAATGGTTTAACATGTAATAGATTTTGTTGTTGGTTTAATAGTTGTGTAATTCCTGTGTGAGTGCAGCTCTTTGAAATACCACAGATCCAAATAATTTGTAGTCTTGGTAGAAACTTACCCAAGGAACATTTGTGCCAAAATATTTTGAAATTTAGCCAGTAGTTTTGGAGAAGATTTTTTAAAATTTTACTTAAGACATATAAGGAAAAATAGCACTTTCCTGGCGTCCATGTTTTTTCACGGATTCAAAAAGTTTGAAGAATTATTGTAGACATACACCCAATGAAGATGTGTGCGAAATTTATTTGAAATCTGGCCATTAGATTTTGTGAAGAAGATTTTTAAAGTTTTTCATCTCTGTTGCTATGGCAATTTGAATTCCACATGGAATTCAAATCTTCAAACAACTTTGAAAGGGGACCAACTAAATAACATCCCTGAAATGTTTCATCAAAATTGGTCATGTGGTTAAGGAGGAGATGTTTGAATCAAATGTTGACGAACGCCAGACGACTGACGATGGGCGGTCACATTAACTCACCTCTTGCTGAGGTGAGCTAAAAATAACCAAATCTAGTTAAAAAATCTAGTGATGGCAACTGTAAGGGGATATAACCACCGCAGTGGAGTTTGAGTGTAGCATTGTCTTGTGCATCTCTAACAAGATCGTTCAAATCATGACCCTGGGGTCAAAATTTACCCTGCCCAAGGGGTCACTTGATTTAACATATAAAAAAAACTAGAAAAATCTTCTTCTCAGAAACCACAAGCGTGGAGTTAAGATATTTAGTGTATAACATATGGCCTTATGAACATCTACCAGGTTTGTTTAAATCATGGCCCTTGGGTCAAAATTGGCCCCGCCCAAGGGGTCACTTGATTTAACATAGCTTAAATAGGAAAATCTAGAAAAATCTTCTCCTCAGAAAACACAAGGCCTGGAGTTTAGATATTTGGTGTGTAACATTGCCTTATTGACATCTTTCAAATATTTGCAAATCATGGCCCTGGGGTCAAAATTGGCCCCGCCCCAGGGGTCACTTGATTTAACATAGGCTTAAATAGGAAAATCTAGAAAAATCTTCTCCTCAGAAAACACAAGGCCTGGAGTTTAGATATTTATTGTGTATTATTGCCTTATGGATGTCTACCAAGTTTGTTCAAATCATGGCCCTGGGGTCAAAATTGGCCCTGCCCAAGGGGTCACTTTCTTTTATATAGACTTACACAGGAAAGATTTTTAAAAGATATCCTTGTCAGAAACCACAAGAACATGGGTTTAGATATTTGGTATGTAACATGGCCTTGTGGACCTGAACCAAGTTTTCAAATCATGGCTCTTGGTTCCACCTTATTTTAAAGCTATGACCATCAAAATTTGGACCACAGGTTCAGTTTTTGTTTGTAGTTAAGATTATTTTGCTGTTTTTTAAAAGGCAATGAAGGCAATATTAATCAGGTGACAATTCAGGGCCATCATGGCTCTCTTGTTGGAGTTACTGCCCTTTGTTAAATTTCATACTTATTTTTTGTCCAGAGTATAACTCAGAAAGTATGAAAGCTATAAACTTGAAACTTCACAAGTGGATAGGTATCTAGGAAGAATAGTGTCATGCACAAGAACTGAAACTCTGCACATCAAAATTTGAGTTAAATTTCATACTTTAGTTCTGTCCAGAGCATAACTTAAAAAGTATCAAAGCTATTAACTTGAAACTTCACGGTTGTATATATTTTTTGAGGAGAAGTGTCATGCATGAGGACAGTAACTCTGCACATCATATTTTGGAGTAACTGCCCTTTGTTAAATTTCAGAATTATTTTTTGTCTGGAACATAACTCAAAAATTATGAAAGCTATTAACTTGAAACTTCATTGGTGGACAGGCCTCATGATTGAAAAATGGAATGCACAAGAACCATAACTCTGTACATCATAATTTTGGAGTTATTGCCCTTTGTTAAATTTCATACTTATTTTTTGTAAAGAGCATTTCTCGCACACTATAAGATTTACAACCTTGAAACTTCATTGATGGATAGATCATGTTGGGGAGAAGTGCAGTACATAAGAGAGTAACCCTGCACTTAATATTTTTGGAAATACTGCCCTTTGTTGAATTACATACTTGTTTTTTGAAAACATTACTCATGCACTATGAAACATATAACCTTGAAACTTAATAGGTGAATAGACCTCACAAAGAAGAATTGCAGTTGCACAAGAACCTTAATTCTGCAAATCATATTTTGGAGTTATTTTCCCTTGTTTAATTTCATATTCAATTAAGTTTTGTCCGGAGCATAACTCATGCACTATGAGACATATAACCTTGAAGCTTCATAGGTGGGTAGATGTTATAGACAAGAATTGCAGTACACAAGAGCATAATCCATTTCCAATGTTTCTTGTTGGAGTTTTCCGCTTTTATACAATTTTATTTCCTTTAGATAACTCCAATTCAACTCATGCTATTGAAATTTAATTTCATATATGGAAAGAAATTAATGAAAGAAAGTGTCATGCACAAGGTTTGTAACTTTGGCCTCAGAATTTTTTTAATTATTTCCCATTTTCACAAATTCTTGACCGCAAGATAGCAAAATTTCAGTTATGGAACGAAAATGATGAGAGGAAGTGTCACACACAAGGTCCATAAGTCTGTACGGAGCTTTAACAATATAGTCAGCCCTTTAACTTAAACTATTTGCATATGTCACTGTGTGCCTTAGTGTATATGTGTGTGTGAGGGGAAGGGGGTGGGGGGAGACATCAGTTTTCTATGAAAACAAATCTCTAGTTTAAATTTGAATTTTCACAAAGATCACCTTATGGCTGACTACCATTATTGCTAAAATGAAGTTGATCCCTTGAAAAATAAGGCCCCTAGGGGATCAGCTAGTTTCCGTATATACTCTATATAGAAATTTTAAATATTCTTCTTCTATGAAATCAATGGTTATAATTTTATTTCTTTAAGCAAACATGGCTACTTCATGACTGTCTACCATAATTGCTGAAATGAAATTGATCCCTTGAAAAATGTAGCCCCTAGTGGGTTGGCTAGATTTCTTATATTCTCTTTATTGAAAATTCTACTCTTTTGGAAGTAATGTTCAGATTAAATCTTGTTTTGCTATGTTAACCTCAAGGTATCATACCATAATTGCATAAGTATTTTTGATCCCTTGAAAATTAAGGTCTCCAGATGATAGACTTACTTAAAAATCTCTGTATCTGAAACTTGTATCAGATTCCTGCTGGAAGAAACCAGGTAAAATCAAGAGACTTGAATCATTTTGAATAAGCTGATACACTCGGGTGAGCAATATAGGGCCATATGGCCCTGTTGTTTAGATTAAGTTCATAGAAGAAAAAGATAAAAAAAGCTCCGTACACTTGAACTCTAGAAAAAAAAGTTATTTTTTGTGGCAAAAAAATAAAAAGATGTGATTCTAGTGGTATCATGAGGTTATGAGCTTCATTTCTATTATTTTTATCAGGACACTTCTCTAAGATGTTGAGAATTTTTTTTTGGTCAAAGCAGTATAGTCTGTTTCACCAATCTCCTCAATGTGACTGAAAGACAGTTACAGTGCTCTGTAGTACAATCATCTTTATCCCACTTACTACAATGGAGGAGACATTTTACATTAATTATACAACTTTTCTACATTTTCATTTACTTTTTGTTTTTAATTTTAATTTTAATATCATGTTTGTTTGTTCTTTTAGGATTTTAAAATGAATTTTGGTAATGCATCATATTTTGGGCACAGACTTTAGCTTGACCATTTGCAGAATATGAGAGCAACTGCAGTCACCCATCTATTGTGTTGTGCTGTTTGAGCTACAGCTTGTTTTAGTTTGGCATGGAAGTTTCTATCTCAATACCCATCCATGATATTGACAGAAAAGTCTGAGTATGTTCAGGGGCATTAGACAACCAAGTAAGATGACTCTTGACTGAAATTATTACAAATTATGGTCCCATTTTAACTTTCTATGCCCCGCCAACTCTGTTGGGGGGCAAATAGATTTTCGGTCGGTCCGTCCGTCCATTTGTGTGTCCATCCGTCCATCACACCTCAGGTTTACCTTAGCATTTAGCTTTTTTTCTAAGAAGATGATCTCACGTCTTTATGAAACTAGGTACACATGTACATCATAATATGATCTTTTAAAATTTATGCAAATTAATGGCTGTGACTTATATTTCATGGTTGGATGAACATTGAAAAATTGATTGTTCTGGCTCAGGTTTGCCTTTGCATTTAAGCTTTATTTTTTATGAAGATGACATTTTGATGAAACTAGGTACACATGTACATAATGATATGATCTGTTTGATATTTATCAGATTTATGGTACCTTTTTGGTTGGAAGGAAAATTTTCCAATTTCCTTTCCCTCAGTTTTTTTTCTTTTTAAACACATTTTAACGAAATTTTTATTATTTATGCAAAGTTATAGTTGTAACCCATTTTCATGGTTGGATGAACTTGGTATATTTGGTTGTCTTGCATTTGTGTTTAAGTTGGGTTTTTTTTCTATGAAGATGACTTTACATCTTCATGAAATTTGACATTCATGTACATCATGACATGGATTATTTACTAGTAGTACATTATTATATAGTCTTGAAAAAATACAAGCAAATATTTAGTTCTGACCTTATTGGCGGGGCATTAGTGTCTCACAGACACATTTCCTTGTTTTGCAAGATACTTTCATGCTCATATCTCTGTAAGCAGGTGTAGCTTTGATTTGAAACTTCATTAACATGTTAAATTGTTTCAGGCTATTATAACAAATTATTTGGACTGGACTTGATGCAAATTAAAATCACTGTTTGACCAAGACTTTTAAGCTTTTGTGATCACTTGATTGTCCATCGTGCGTCAACAATTTCAGTCATCTTCTCTTCTGAAACTACAGCAAGGATTTTCATCAAATTTTGCCAAAATAATACTTATGATAGCCTAATGCAAATTCCTAATTTTTTTAATTCTATGAAAAACTCAGGTTTCCATGGCAACCAGAAGATAAAATCTTTAGAATGCATTTTCTCAGAGAAATAATGGACTTACAGATTTGATATTTGGTACATAGCATCAGCTTATGCTCCCTTAGCATCAGTGCAAAATTTGTGCACCTGGGGTCACAATGGGCCATGCCCAAGGACCACACCTGGATTTTTGTATAGAACTAAATAGGAAATTTTCTTGAAATATCTTCTCTTCTGAAACCACTCCATGGCTTATGTAAGCCTGTCTTATTATATATAAGGTCCTTGATTTTTTTTCATTTTTAATTGGCAGCAACGTACTGGGTACCTTTGGAAACCACTAGACGGATTTTCATCAAATTATTTTCCTCAACATCAGTGCAAAATTTTGCCCCTGGGGTCACAATGGGCCATGCCCATGGCCACACCCAGATTTAAATATGGAACTATATAGGAAATTCTTGAAAAAAACTTCTCTTTCAAAACTAGTTCATGGATTTTCACCTTATTTCACTAAAACGATACTTATGTTAGCCTTAGGCTAATTCCTATTTTTTCTTGAATTTCATGAACTTTAGTTGCCATGGCAACCAGAAAGCATAACTTCAAAATGCGTTTTCTCAGAAACATACAGACCTACAAATTTGATATTTGGTACATAGCATCAGCTTCTGGTGCCTCAACACTATCAACAATTATATGCATCAGGGTTTACATGAGGACACTCCTGGGACCACACCCAGATTTTGTATGGAACTATTTAAGGAAAACAAACAAATTTTTACTTCTGAAAGCATTGGTTGAATCCTGAAGAACTTTTGTTGTCATGGCAACCAGAATGCATAACTATAAAATGCCTTCTCTTAGAAACATACAGACCTACAGGCCCTGCCTCAGGGGTCACTTGATGATACCAGGTGAGCAATCCAGGGCCATCATGACCCCATTGTTGAAATTAAAAATTGCCAGATTTCACTTTGTTTGCATTCTAGAATCTTTTCATAGTTTCATCAACAATGTTTAAAGCCATAATCTCTCAATCAAGTTTGACCACAGGTACTGTTTGGTTTGTGGAATTGAAATGATCTCATAGATTATGTATTCAGTACAACTATGTTATAATTTAGTAACTTGTACAGGCAACGAAGGCAGTTTTTCTCAAGTGAGCGTCTTCAGGGCTATCTTGGCCCTCTTGTTTTTAATTTGTTTTAAAGTCTAATGTATATTTTATCAAGGGAGGAGTTTATGAACAAATGTGAATTTTCTATTTTTCTGAAAGTGCTCAAGGTGAGCTATTTTGATCACCATGCATCCATTGTTCCCAGTCAACAATATGCTTTCAAAGACATCTCCTCTGAAACTGATTAAACTTGGCCTGATTGATCCTTATGTGGCCCTTCACAAAATGTGCTAAAATAAACTGGATCCATGCAGAACTTTGGTTGCCATGGCAACCAACATAATTTTATTTTAAACACTTTGGAAATGAGCCCACAATGGGTTGTACAATTTCCTTAAATACTCAATATAAAAATTTAAAAATCTTCTCCTATGAACCCAATGGTCAGAGTTTAATTTCATTTGGCACAAATCTTCACCTCATAGCCCTCTAGCATAAAAGCTTAGATTATGTTGATCTCTTGAAAAATGAGACTCCTTTCAGGTTGGCTAGTTCCTTATAATTATATTCTTTATAGAAAACATAAAAAGTCTTCTTTGAAACCAATGGTCAGGATTTAATTTCATTGGACACAAATCTTCACCATGTAGCCCTCTACCATATTTGTTTAACCCTTTCCCTCATATAGACTCATTTTGATGCACTCAATAGGTACCACATAAAGCCATATCTGCAGAAAACCACAGTTAAACCTTACCAAATTTAATTACAAAATCCTCATTTCCAGACCACTGAGGAGCAGCGAACACCATAAAACCTGATCAGCCTGTGAGTTACTCGCAGGCTGATCTGGTTTTATGCTGTCGCATAGGTCTTTTCATGGTGTCCTCTATGAGGGAAAGGGTTAAGTAAAGTTAATACTCTGAAAAATAGGCCTCCAGGGGGATTGTTTGCTTATGTAATCTTTCTGGAAACTTTAGCATTCTTAGTGTCTGAAATTGCTGATTGTAACCAGGTAATATAAAGTGACCTGAATTGTTTTGAATAAGCTTAATGGTACTCTGGTGAATGTTTTAAGGCCACCATGGCCCTCTTGTATAATAGAGTGTCTGCATACTAAAAATTAACAAACAAAAAAGAAATGGTCCAGAGATGAAAAATAAAAAAAAATAAAATAAAAAATGGGTTGTAGTCTATGAGAGATATAAAAAAAATATTGCAGGCAGCAGACAAAATTTATGGCTACTAGAAACATAATATTTTGTTTTTGGCCAAATAAGAAAAGCCCGTCTGTTGATACTCAAGATGCGATGTAGCAAATCTGTCTCTTCACTCTGCTGACAACCATCGGGATGTCACAGAACAAAATATCATCACCAGTGTGAAATATGCCTGGGGAGCATGTGGTTTGGTTATTAAAGGGGTCACAGCAGGTTGTGATTCAGTGGTAAGGAATCCAATAATCAATAGGAGGGAACAGAGAGAACCTGTTACAGCACACAGAGAATCCCTGCCCAGCAAGGGGTCTGGATAAGGGGTCCCCATGTAATACTGATATAATGTTGTGAAAGGGCTTGAGGAAAATTTTCCAATATGGAAGTTTTGAATGTGTATTGCCATAGGGGATTTAATTGCTGTATTTGGAGCTAATGGGAACTGAAGGGTGTCAGATGGGTTTTTGTGTGAAGCTATTTATATCACAGGAAGTTGGAGCGGGAGAGATAATTTGGATTGACCTTAAATAGTTGAAACATAAAAATAATATATGTATGTCCTCAAGTGCTCAGGTGAGGCATTGTGATCGGCCTTTGTTCATCAATTTTTGTGCTTCGTCAACTTTTGCTTTACATGACATCTCCCCCTTAACTGCTGAGCAGGTTTTGATAAGACTTTACAGTAATGATCCTTAAGTTGTACTGAACAAAAAGGCTAAAATCATTCAGATCTGCCAAACAAGATGGCCTTTAGAGCTTAAAATAGAAAAATCTTTAAACATCTTCTCCTAAACCACTCAGCAGATTTTGACAAAACTCAATAGGGATGATCATTAGATGAAACTGCACAAATTTTTTTTAAATCTTTCCAGTCCTCCTACCAAGATGGCCGCCAGAGCTGAAAATAAAAAAATCTTTAAAATGACATCTCCTCCTAAATTGCTGAGCAGATTTTGATGAAACTCAATAGGAACGAACATCACATTCAAGGGCAGATAACTCAAACAGTAGGACGGTGACCCCCAATGTTTTTTTTATGATTCTCATTAATCATGCAAAGTTTAAAACAAATCAATTGAACAGTTTAAATTTTCCTTCCTTGTGTATATAGAAAAAGTAGCAAACTGTCACATACACCCTTAATATTGCTATTATCTCCACTAGTGACCAGTACTTGATGGATGTCCCTCAAACTTCACAAATCAAGGGCTGATCATGAAACAGTACTAAGTGCATGTAGAAGTAGAGGGAGATGAATCTGAGTGTAGCAGTCAGTCCTCCAAATGTGTTTATCATCATGAAACCAGTCAGCAGAAATAACAATACCTTGTGGGGCTTAGGAAAAATTATGTTTGACAGTAATGTATAAGCATGGCAGTATTCCACTATTACTCTGGATGCCCAAACATGTCACTGAAACCTCATTTGTTTATCATCATACCAGCTACTGAGACAAGAGCAGTTTATTTTGTATGTGGCCATATTGGCTCCTGTTTTAACTGACATGAATTTTAGGATTCTGTTAAACATTGTCATTTTTCATAACTTTTTGTTGAGATTGTATTACTACAGAAGGGAGAAGATTGAAATTTCATATCATCTCAAGTCACTGGCAATGTTTCATATTTACTCTATACTATCATTTTTACATAATCATAATATTTGATTTATATAATGGATTTATCTTTATCTGTATATACTATCCACCAGTGGAATAGTCGGGCACATCATTATCAGACTGCTCTTGTTGATAATGATTATTGATGACAAGAACTTAGCTTATAGTATCAGTAGCAATAAAAAAATGAGCTAGGATTTTGGTGAAGTCTCAGCTTTCAATAGAGGTTTAATGTGACAGAAACAACATGATGTCAGAAGTGACTTCTATAGGCTCTTGGACTGTCACTCTCTGTACAAGACAAGGCCATAGTCGGCATGCAGAGTATTGATTCTAACAGTGAAGTATGTATGGTTGTCTATATAATTCTACAAGAGACATTGTCAACAAGTAATGCCCTTCTAAAGTAGATAAATATAGCTTGTCACTGCTTCTGATTTTACAATCCGTGTACAGGGATAGGCCTAGGTTGCAATACATAAATTAGTATAAATATGTTTATGAGCATATGCATTGAAAACAGTTAATTGATGTTTTGATCCCTGGCTACAACATGTTTTGATGCCTGGCTACAATATGTTTTGATCCCTTGCTACAAATTAAATCATACAAAGTTGAAGTTTTGGTCTTACCAATTATGAAATAAATTTTGATCATCTAAATTTTGTGGTTGACCAGTTCTGATCAAAATGATACTGACATTGATTCCAGTTATGATGCAGTCTAATGGAACTTTGATTATACCATTGCAAATGTGCTTCAAGTCTGATAAGACCAATAAGATGTCAAAATAAAGTTTCATTTTTATCATGATTAAATGGAAATTGTTAATCACACAAAATTTACCTGTTTCTCTATCAACAGGGTCGTTCCCGGGACCCCAGGAGACGAGCCACTGTCGGGTATTCCCATCACAACAGGTCAATGGAGTATGAGGGCACAATGTCGGAGGTGGATGGTCCGACATTCCAGCGGGGCGGATTTGTCAGGACGAGCCTTCCCGGTCCCCGGAGTCCTCAGTCAGTTCTAGATAAACCACCAGGTGAGCAGATCTTAATGTCCTCAGTCAGTTCTAGATTAACCACCAGGTGAGCAGATCTTAATGTCCCCAGTCTGTTCTAGATTAACCACCAGGTGAGCAGATCTTAATGTCCCAAGTCTGTTCTAGATTAACCACCAGGTGAGCAGATCTTAGTGTCCCAAGTCTGTTCTAGATTAACCACCAGGTGAGCAGATCTTAATGTCCCAAGTCTGTTCTAGATAAATCACCTGGTGAGCAGATCTTAGCGACCAAAGTCTGTTCTAGATAAATCACCTGGTGAGCAGATATTAGTGTCCCAAGTCTGTTCTATATAAACCACCAGGTGAGCAGATATTAGTGTCCCAAGTCTGTTATAGATAAACCACCAGGTGAGCAGAGCTTAGAGACCCAAGTCTGTTTTAGATAAATCACAAAGTGAGCAGAGCTTAGAGACCCAAGTCTGTTCTAGATAAATCACCAGGTGAGCAGATCTTAGTGTCCCAAGTCTGTTCTAGATAAATCACCCGGTGAGCAGATCTTAATGTCCCCAGTCTGTTCTAGATAAACCAACAGGTGAACAGATATAAGAATCCCAAGTCTGTTCTAGATAAACCACCAGGTGAACAGATATAAGAGTCCCCAGTCTGTTCTAGATAAATCACCAGGTGAACAGATCTTAATGTCCCCAGTCTATTCTAGATAAACCACCCAGTGAGCAGATCTTAATGTCCCAAGTCTGTTCTAGATAAACCACCCGATGAGCAGATCTTAGTGTCCCCAGTCTGTTCTATATAAACCAACAGGTGAGCAGATCTTAGTATCCCAAGTCTGTTCTATATAAACCAACAGGTGAGCAGATCTTAGTGTCCCAAGTCTGTTCTATATAAACCAACAGGTGAGCAGATCTTAGTGTCCCCAGTCTGTTCTATATAAACCAACAGGTGAGCAGATCTTAGTGTCCCAAGTCTGTTCTATATAAACCACCCGATGAGCAGATCTTAGTGTCCCAAGTCTGTTCTATATAAACCAACAGGTGAGCAGATCTTAGTGTCCCCAGTCTGTTCTATATAAACCAACAGGTGAGCAGATCTTAGTATCCCAAGTCTGTTCTATATAAACCAACAGGTGAGCAGATCTTAGTGTCCCAAGTCTGTTCTATATAAACCAACAGGTGAGCAGATCTTAGTGTCCCAAGTCTGTTCTATATAAACCAACAGGTGAGCAGATCTTAGTGTCCCAAGTCTGTTCTATATAAACCAACAGGTGAGCAGATCTTAGTGTCCCAAGTCTGTTCTATATAAACCAACAGGTGAGCAGATCTTAGTGTCCCAAGTCTGTTCTATATAAAACCAACAGGTGAGCAGATCTTAGTGTCCCAAGTCTGTTCTATATAAACCAACAGGTGAGCATATCTTAGTGTCCCAAGTCTGTTCTATATAAACCAACAGGTGAGCAGATCTTAGTGTCCCAAGTCTGTTCTATATAAACCAACAGGTGAGCAGATCTTAGTATCCCAAGTCTGTTCTATATAAACCAACAGGTGAGCAGATCTTAGTGTCCCAGGTCTGTTCTATATAAACCAACAGGTGAGCAGATCTTAGTGTCCCAAGTCTGTTCTATATAAACCAACAGGTGAGCAGATCTTAGTGTCCCAAGTCTGTTCTATATAAACCACCCAGTGAGCAGATCTTAGTGTCCCAAGTCTGTTCTATATAAACCAACAGGTGAGCAGATCTTAGTGTCCCCAGTCTGTTCTATATAAACCAACAGGTGAGCAGATCTTAGTATCCCAAGTCTGTTCTATATAAACCAACAGGTGAGCAGATCTTAGTGTCCCAAGTCTGTTCTATATAAACCACCCAGTGAGCAGATCTTAGTGTCCCCAGTCTGTTCTATATAAACCAACAGGTGAGCAGATCTTAGTGTCCCCAGTCTGTTCTAGATAAATCACCAGGTGAACAGATCTTAATGTCCCCAGTCTATTCTAGATAAACCACCCAGTGAGCAGATCTTAGTGTCCCAAGTCTGTTCTATATAAACCAACAGGTGAGCAGATCTTAGTGTCCCCAGTCTGTTCTATATAAACCAACAGGTGAGCAGATCTTAGTGTCCCCAGTCTGTTCTATATAAACCAACAGGTGAGCAGATCTTAGTATCCCAAGTCTGTTCTATATAAACCAACAGGTGAGCAGATCTTAGTGTCCCAAGTCTGTTCTATATAAACCAACAGGTGAGCAGATCTTAGTGTCCCAAGTCTGTTCTATATAAACCAACAGGTGAGCAGATCTTAGTGTCCCAAGTCTGTTCTATATAAACCACCCAGTGAGCAGATCTTAGTGTCCCAAGTCTGTTCTATATAAACCACCCAGTGAGCAGATCTTAGTATCCCAAGTCTGTTCTATATAAACCACCCAGTGAGCAGATCTTAGTGTCCCAAGTCTGTTCTATATAAACCAACAGGTGAGCAGATCTTAGTGTCCCAAGTCTGTTCTATATAAACCACCCAGTGAGCAGATCTTAGTGTCCCAAGTCTGTTCTATATAAACCACCCAGTGAGCAGATCTTAGTGTCCCAAGTCTGTTCTATATAAACCAACAGGTGAGCAGATCTTAGTGTCCCAAGTCTGTTCTATATAAACCACCCAGTGAGCAGATCTTAGTATCCCAAGTCTGTTCTATATAAACCACCCAGTGAGCAGATCTTAGTGTCCCAAGTCTGTTCTATATAAACCACCCAGTGAGCAGATCTTAGTGTCCCAAGTCTGTTCTATATAAACCACCCAGTGAGCAGATCTTAGTGTCCCAAGTCTGTTCTATATAAACCACCCAGTGAGCAGATCTTAGTGTCCCAAGTCTGTTCTATATAAACCAACAGGTGAGCAGATCTTAATGTCCCAAGTCTGTTCTAGATAAACCACCCGATGAGCAGATCTTAGTGTCCCAAGTCTGTTCTATATAAACCAACAGGTGAGCAGATCTTAGTGTCCCAAGTCTGTTCTATATAAACCAACAGGTGAGCAGATCTTAGTTTCCCAAGTCTGTTCTATATAAACCCAGTCTTTTCTAGATAAACCACCAGGTGAACAGATTCTAGTGTTTCTAGTTAGGGCCAAGTCATTGCCATAGACTTTGGTTTGGAGGTGGTGAGAGCTAGTTAAGTTACCTTCTTACTGAATGAACCCTTTTAACTATTGTTTTGAAACCTGGAACATCTCTATATGATTATTGCCACCTCCACCTGTTAAAAAAAAGGGCTTGTCATGGATTTTGACTAAATTCTGTCCCTTTAAATCTTAGAATCTTTTTTTAGATTTTTCCAACCACAACACCTTTTCACGGAACCCTTTGAGGTTTTGCCTTTGAAAACATGTTTCTGTCCATAACCCCCCCATGTTGGCAAAAGTACATAACTCTTGTCACGGATTTTGACATAATTATGCTGCTTTTTCTAATCTTGGACAAGCTTTTCATACCAACTCTTTTTAGCTTACCTGAGCACAACGTGCTCATGGTGAGCTGTTGTGATTGTCTTTTGTCCGTTGTCCATCCATGCATGCGACGGGCATCAAAAATTTCCTTTAAACAACATTCTCCTCCTAAACCACTGAATGGATTTTGACCAAACTTCTCAGAAATCATCCTCTATCAAAGTTGTTCAAATTATTTTGATTGGTTGAAAAAGTATGTCACAGGAGCTAAAAATTGATTTTAAAAATGCAAACTTTGAAAATCTTCTTCTGCAAAACTGCAAGGCCTAGAGCTTAGGTATTTGTTGTGTGGTATTGTCTAGTGAAACCTCTACCAGATTTGTTCAAATCATGACCCTTGGGTTAAAATTGGCCCCGCCCCAGGGGTCATTTGATTTTACATAGGCTTATATAGGGAAAAAAATAGAAAAATCTTCTTCTCAGAAACCACAAGGCCTGGAGTTCAGATATTTGGTGTGTAGCATTGTCTAGTGGATTTCTTCAAATTTTGTTCGAATCATAGCCCTGGGGTCAAAATTGGCCCCGCCCCTGGGTCACTTGATTTAACATAGACTTGTATAGGAAAATAAAAAACAACTAGAAAATCTTCTCAGAAACCACAAGGCCTAATTTTTTGTAACATGGCCTTTAAAAAAAGGGACAAGGCCTGGAAAATTTGGTATGTAACATTGCCGTATAGACATCTATCAAATTTGTTCAAATCATGGCCCTTGGGTCAAAACTGGCCCCGTCCAAGGGATCACTTGATTTTACATAGGCTTCTATAGGAAATATATGTGGTATGTAGGTCACTTGGTGCCAAGTAGGTACATCAACCTCCCAAATACAGCTTTATAAGAGATCTGCTGAGTATTTTCTTTTTCAGTTGACATACTAAATACTTCAAAAAAGAATTTGGGCAGCTGTATAATTCAGCATGGAGATCATAGGCCTTTTTATTCACCTCCAATAATTGTTGGGTCTGGATGTTCAATAGAGCTTTGAATATAAATCATTTGTTGTTGCAGCTATTTTCAAGGACAAAAGGCTGTTTCCCTTAGTCCAGGTAAAGGCAGGCCAGTGTTAACATGTCTTCTGCATGTAACATGCTTTGTCTGTACATCAGGTTACCTTGTCAATTGAGATTTTAGTTCATCCAACAAAATGTCTCCCTTTAAATGTTACAAATGTTACGTACAGCAGTTTTCTCTTATCTAAAGTGTATGCACATGTCCAATATCATTTTTTTTAATCCCCCGCCGCAAAGTGGAGGGGGGTTATAGGAATGGCATTCGTCCGTCCGTCCGTCCATCCGTAACGTTTTCGTGTCTGCTCCATATTTCCTATACCGCTTGAAGGATTTTCGTGAAACTTGCCACAAATGTAAACCTAGTTGAGACAATGTGCAGAACACAGGTGGCAGCCATGTAGGCTCAAGGTCAAGGTCACACTAGAAGGTTATGTGTTTGAACCTTCAATTTTGTGTCCGCTCCATATCTCCTATACCCCTTTTAGTTTTTTCATGAATCTTGCCTCAAATATATATCTAATTGAGACGATGTGCAGAACATAGGTTGCAGTCATGTTGGCTCAAGGTCAAGGTCACACTTGAGGGTCATCTAACCTCTATTTCCTTACAATTTCGTCCACCATATCTCCTATACCCTTGAAGGTTTTAATGAAACTTGCCAAATTAAATATTGAGACGATGTGCAGAACACAGGTGGCAGTCATATAGGTTCAAGGTCAAGGTCACACTAGAAGGTTATGTGTTTGAACCTTCAATTTTGTGTCCGCTCCATATCTCCTATACCCCTTTTAGTTTTTTCATGAATCTTGCCTTAAATATATATATAATTGAGACGATGTGCAGAACATAGGTTGCAGTCATGTCGGCTCAAGGTCAAGCTCACACTTGAGGGCCATGCGTTTGAACCTTCTATTTCCTTACAATTTCATATCGCTCCATATCTCTATACCCCTTGAAGGATTTTAATGAAACTTGCCTCAAATATAAATATAATTGAGATGATGTGCAGAACATAGGTTTCAGCCATGTCGGCTCAAGGTCAAGGTCACACTTGAAGGTCAAGTGTTTGAACCTTCAATTTCAATTTACAATTACTTGCCTCAATTATAAACCAAATTGAGACGATGTGCAGAACACAGGTTGCAGTCATGTTGGCTCAAGTTCAAGGTCACATTTGATGGTTCAGTGTTCATTCCTGGATATTTTTGTTTCCATGCTATATTTTCTGAACAACGGAAAGTTTTTCATAAGTCAACTACATCAAAATGTTGGCAGAAGCAGGGCAATTTCCATTAGAGGAAAAACATGTCTCCTCTGTCAGCGGCGGGGGATATAGCTGTCCTTTGGACTGTCTTGTTAAACTAGTGTGTTTTCTTTGTTAAGTATCATGAGCATATTTTGCTATACAAATGATGACTTAAGAATATGTTTGGTTGAATGTTAAAATAAACCTTTTTTTTGTATTTGATTTTAAGCTAAATAACTTTTCATGTCATAAATAATATGACCAATAAGAAGTAGAATTTAAAGTATGACTTAATTGGAATCACTGAATATTTTTTTTATTGGAAACACATATGCACCAGTTGAGATTAATTTTTAGCTCATTAAAACAGTTGATTTATTGTCATCACTCCAATGTCATCGTCATTGTTGGCATTGGCATCATGTTGTGGTGAAAACTTTAACCTTGTCCATAACTTCTAAACTTTTAAACTGTCTGTCATCAAACTTAGTCACTATCGCAAGGGCTACATTCTCATTAAGGTCCATAACTCTTAGGTTCATTTTAACCTAATTTATCTCCCTCTTTAAAGAAAAATAATTAACAAACAAGCATTGCCATCCATATCAATTCTCTTGTTTTAGAATACAGTTAAGCCTGCCACCTGTTCTAAAACACAGCCACTGTGTAAAGCAGGCATCTGTACAAATCAGACAACCTGTTTAAAGCAGCCACCAGTACTAATCGTTAAACAGCCACCAGTATTAATCATTAAACAGCAACCAGTACTAATCATTAAACAGCCACCAGTACTAATCATTAAACAGCCACCAGTATTAATCATTAAACAGCAACCAGTACTAATCATTAAACAGCCACAAGTATTAATCATTAAACAGCAACCAGTACTAATCATTAAACAGCCACCAGTATTAATCATTAAACAACAACCAGTACTAATCATTAAACAGCCACCAGTACTAATCATTAAACAGCAACCAGTACTAATCATTAAACATCCACCAGTATTAATCATTAAACAGCCACCAGTACTAATCATTAAACAGCCACCAGTACTAATCATTAAACGCCAACCAGTACTAATCATTAAGCAGCCACCAGTACTAATCATTAAACAGCCACCAGTACTAATCATTAAACAGCCACCAGTACTAATCATTAAACAGCAACCAGTACTAATCATTAAGCAGCCACCAGTACTAATCATTAAGCAGCCACCAGTACTAATCATTAAGCAGCCGCCAGTACTAATCATTAAACGCCAACAAGTACTAATCATTAAGCAGCCATCAGAACTAATCATTAAACACCAACCAGAACTAATCATTAACACAACCAGACTTATCTTCAACCAGTCTAATCTTAAGCAGGAACCAGTACTAATCATTAAGCAGCCACTGGTACTAATTAGCCTACCTGTTTTAAGCAGCCAATTCAATCAACCCTGTTTAGCAGTCTAAGCAGCCACCAGTACTTATCAGTCTACCTGTCTTAAGCAGTAACCAGTACTTATTTTAAAGCAGCAACTGGTACCAGTCAGCCAACCTGTTTTAAGCAGCAGCCTGTTTTAAGTATCCAGCTTTAAGATTTAGGGGAAATGTATTATACAATTAACCTCAGCAGCTACCTGTGCTAATTGGCCACCTGTCCCTAGACTGACTTCTTTAGACAGTTTGGACTGTATCGTACCTTGCAAAAACTCTGATAAACAATTTTATATGTGACAGAGTCCATCTCTGCTACCCTGACATGTTTTCTTCTACTTGCAGGTCTTGTGTTCTTAATATTTCGTGATGAAACAAAGAAAGCATTATTACCTAATGAGATTACCCACCTGGATACAGTGAGGGCACTGTTTGTCCGCTCATTCCCTGGCAAACTTACCATGTCTTTCCTAGAATCTCCAAAGCGCAAGATCTACATTCTAGATCCTCGGACCAATATATACTACCAACTGGAAGATCTCAGGTAAAAATTGTTGATGGGTATGTCTACATCACATGACAGACTGTTAGAAACTATAGTGACTGACAGGCATAGTGAAAATTAAATCCCTTCTATAATAAACATCTCTTTTTTGTACTACGAGGAGACTACCATCTTGTTTTTGCGGATGGTCGATGGTGCACAACAAGTGAAAATGTTCTATTAGTCTGCTGGCCAGGTCACACCTTAAGTATCCACATGCATTGCATTCTTACCTAGATGTTTAATATAGCTGATAAAAAACATAACCATAACAATTTACAGGCACTATATACAATAATTAAGCTAAAATATCAGTTTAACATATGAAATATACCCATAGACTTTGCCAATATGGCTTCTCTAGTTGGTAGGGTAAAGTTTGGGAAAATACAAAAAAACTGTATTGAATATTGTGCACACCCCTTCTTCATAAATGAAATATAAGTATAAAAAAAAAGTCCACTATATATGGTACTTTACAGTATCCGACTATCATGGTGTATAGTGATCAGACAACAGAGATAAAGAAGTTCATCAGGTTTTAGGAAGAAGGTTATTAGTATATAGTGAGTGATATTTATAGATATGTACAGCCTGATTTGATAATGTATCAGTGGCAAAAAGCATTTGGGTATCATGCAATAAACCTGAAGCAGCAAAAAATCTTGGGTGTATGGAACTAATGGATGTGATAAGCAGTTGGTATGCTGTATGTGTTTGCACTGTAAGATATGTCAAAACAACTGAGCTTGCTGTTTAGATTTTTTAAGCTGACATCTCCTACTTATTTTTACTCTAAGAAGAACCAAATATACATGATATGGATACCCCCAATACAGATGGGGCTATATTCACTTTTTGTGATTAATTCTGGACAATGTGACAGCAATCCACTTTTGCCATAATAAGTGCACGATATAGGTAGATATTTGTAAAAAAATAATATGACCACAAATAAAATGAGATGTGAATTATTAACGAAAAAAAAACATTATTTTGTTTGATACTTTGTCCCTATTTTTCCATTCTCTTGTATCATGCTTAGCCTCAATTATAGGGTATGATTCAATTTAGCACGTCAGTTGTATTGTATCATTTGATGATCTGTCAGTTGTATCATGTGATGACAGTTCATTTGTATTGTTTCATGTGATGCCGGTCAGTTGTATCATGTGATAATCTGTCAGTTGTATCATGTTATCTGTCAGTTGTATCATGTTATCTGTCAGTTGTATCATGTGATGATCTGTCAGTTGTATCATGTGATGACAGGTCAGTTGTATCATGTTGTCTGTCAGTTGTATCATGTGATTTGTCAGTTGTATCATGTTGTCTGTCAGTTGTATCATGTGATCTGTCAGTTGTATCATGTAATGATCTGTCAGTTGTATCATGTTGTCTGTCAGTTGTATCATGTGATTTGTCAGTTGTATCATGTTGTCTGTCAGTTGTATCATGTGATGATCTGTCAGTTGTATCATGTGATTTGTCAGTTGTATCATGTGATGATCTGTCAGTTGTATCATGTGATGATCTGTCAGTTGTATCATGTGATGACGGGTCAGTTGTATCATGATGATGTCAGTTGTATCATGTGATGACAGGTCAGTTGTATCATGTGATCTGTCAGTTGTATCATGTGATGATCTGTCAGTTGTATCATGTGATGATCTGTCAGTTGTTTCATGTGATGACAGGTCAGTTGTATCATGTGATCTGTCAGTTGTATCATGTGATTTGTCAGTTGTATCATGTGATGGCAGGTCAGTTGTATCATGTTGTCTGTCAGTTGTATCATGTGATTTGTCAGTTGTATCATGTGATGATCAGTCAGTTGTATCATGTTGTCTGTCAGTTGTATCATGTAATGATCTGTCAGTTGTATCATGTTATCTGTCAGTTGTATCATGTGATGATCTGTCAGTTGTATCATGTTGTCTGTCAGTTGTATCATGTGATGATCTGTCAGTTGTATCATGTGATGATATGTCAGTTGTATCATGTGATGATCTGTCAGTTGTATCATGTGATGATCTGTCAGTTGTATCATGTGATAATCTGTCAGTTGTATCATGTTGTCTGTCAGTTGTATCATGTGATGATCTGTCAGTTGTATCATGTGATGACAGGTCAGTTGTATCATGTGATGATCTGTCAAGTTGTTTTATGTTATAACAGGTTAGTTATATCAATGATGACATGTGAACTGTATGAAGTGATGACAGGTAAAATGTCTTGCATCATGTGTTGTGATGTTGTTCTAAGATGGCAGTTGGTAGTTTTGTTTGTATTGTCCAGTATTTACCAATCTTTTTTCCAGTATTGACCAGTCTTTTATATTTCCCAGCCTTGTCCAGTCAGCTGGCTTTGTCCAGCACTGACAAGTCACTTGTATTGGCCCATATTGATTAGTTCTGTCCACTGCAGGGACATCAAGGACCGGACAGTGCTGCGTATCCATGAGTGTGACAGTGCAGAACCCCAGCGGGTCATGGAAAAACCTGAGGTGCGCGGACGTACGGTGCATGTTCCTCCCGGCTCTCAGGGTTACTATGGCAGCACACCATCCTCCGCCATCACCAGCAAGGTGGGTCTTTGTGGCAGAGGAGTCTTGCTGATATCTGTAATTTTTTAAAAGTGTTTATGTAAATGATGCATTTACTGTACTTCAGTTGGGTAAATATAAAAGAAATACCACTCTAGTTGAGGCAAGTGTAGACCAATCATTATCAAACTTGGTCATGATAATTGACACAATAAATAAAGCCATTACTTTATATAGACTTAATTTGATGCCCTGAAAAACAGAGCTTCTTTAAGGAGCTGTCTGATCAGTCTTCTTTCTTCATGATTTGTATTGACATTTTGTTGCTTAATAAATATATGGCCAAACTGTGTCACAAAAATTACTCAATGAAATGGGACAGGAACAAATAACTTTTATGCCCTACCACCCTTTTGAGAAAGGGGTGTATAGAATTGCCCTTGTCTGTCTGTCTTTGTCACAGAATCTTGAGTCCAATATATCTTCATATCTGCATATAAACCAAAGTAAAAAAAAAAAAAAGAAAAATGAGGCTCCCAAGGGGTTGGCCAGTTTCCTTATATACTCTATTATAGGAAATTTATAAAATCATCATCTTTGAAACCAATGGTCAGTATTTAATTTTTTTTTGCACAAATGTTCATCTAATTTTTTCCTACAATATTTGCTAAAATGAAGTTGATCCCTTTAAGTTGAATCCCCACAGCGTTGGTTTTAGTTTCCTAAGGAAGATAACCAATATTCTATTTGAATACTCGGAATATAGAGTATTCATTAACTCCCTTTATTAAATTCATTTTTGTTAAGTTGTCATACATATAAATATCATTGGAACTGTTTCAAATGGTTTGATTTAATTAATTAATGGTATAAGTTTCTTTGAGAACCAGCAGTGTGTTTTAGATCTTTTTAGCTCACCTGAGCATGTGGACCTCTACCAAGTTTGTTAAAATCATTACCCAGGGGTTAAAATTGGCTCCGCCCCAGGGGTCACTGGAGATACATAGATAAGAAAAACTAGAAAAAGTCTTTTTGTCAGAAGCGAAAAGGCCCGGAGTTTAGATATTAAGTAAGTAAAATGACCTAGTGGACATTTACCAACATTGTTCAAATCATGGCCCTGGGGTCAATACTAGCCCCACCCCATGGGGTACTTGATTTTGCTTAGGCTTATATATTAAAACTAGAAAAATCTTCTTGTCAGAAACCACAAATTCCCGGAGTTTAAATATTTAGTATGTAAAATGGCCCATTGTTCATTAATATCATGGCCCTGGGGTCAAAATTGGTCCCGCCCCAATTGTCACTTGATTTTACATAGACTTAAATAGGAAAAACTAGAAAAATCCAGATACCAAATGATCAGGGGTTTAGATCTAGGGAATTTAACATGGCCCAGAGAACCTGAACCAAGTTTTCAAATCATGGCTCATGTGTCAAAATTGGTCCTACCCCAGGAATCACTTGATTTTTTTGTTGCTGTACTTCTTTATGGATTATGTATTCAGTATGTTTGTTTTAATATCTTCATTGGATTGCTTCAGTGTCTGTTTAAGTGGATGGACTTTTCATTGCGTTGTTGACCTTTGACCTAATTTGATTTAAAAAAACAACAAAAAAAAACAAAAAAACATAGAGTTACATTTAAAGGCATATGCAGTTATTTTCTATATAGACAAAGAAGAAAAATTAAAACTAGCCATGATAATCGATGGGCTTGATTTTGAGTTATCTGCCGCTGAAAGTTGGTTTTTTGCTCTTTTTTGTCACTTTCAAGGGCAGATAACTCAAAATCAAGCCCATCGATACCTTATTTCACATTATTGTATGTTATTTCATTTCCAGTCATTATGCACATATTTTTCACTATGCTTCCGCAAATAAAGATATCGTGTTTTTTTTTGGAGGGGGGGGGGGGGGGGGGGGGGGAAGAAAATTTCTGTATATATGAGCATGCAACTAAAAACTCATTTTTAGGGGCATATATCTCAAAAAGAACAAGAAATATCTTTAAAAAAGATATTCGGTGTAGGATGAAAGAAAAACGAGATTTCCAGTCTTCTGGAACAATCCCAGGAAAAGCGCGCGAAAGACCAACGCACAACAAATTTAGTACGCTCTAGAAATAGTTCAGTATTTTTTCTATGAAATATACTTTTTGGAAAAAATTATATCTGTAAATAGGCTTGTTTGATATTTGTTCATATCATTATTGCATATGACAATTATGATATAAAAGCGTTATTAGTTGTTTTGGTTTTGGCGAATTAATTTTCAATGAGAGCATCTTGGCAGGCTGGAAGAATTCAATATACATAGTAATTAAGGGGTTTCATGTCATAACACGGTGGATTCTTTTTTGTTGTTTTAAATCATTTTCACAAAGTAGCATTCCATAATTGATGGAAAAGGATTGTATTTAACTTACTGAAATCACTTTCATGTTTACATCAAAAAGAAAAGTAATAATACCAAGCTGAATGATATATACAAGCTGCACCCCTTATTTACAATAATGTTATAGTCCATAACGATGCGTTAACCAATAACAGGAGTCCTTTTATTCAGCTTAGAATTATTTACCGCTGTTACGTACATTTGATTGGTTTAAGATGCGAGTTGAAATCGAAATTATACAGCTACGCCGAAAAAAGGTGAAGCCCAGTTATTTTCCCATAAATTTGTTTCTAGTGTAATTTTCTATAATCATGCAAAGTTTTAGAAAATTATCATGGTTAGTTTTAATTTTCCTTCTTTGTCTATATAGAAAATAACTGCATTGTGCGCATATGCCTTTAAGATACTAAAGCTGTTGAATATGTACACAAATATTGTCTTTGGTTAAATATGCTTTTAACACAATTCTACAGTTTTAAGACAACATTTTCCTATCCATAAGCTTAGATCTATCTACCAATAAGGTGCACTTTTATAAAAGTACACAGACGAAGCGCAAATGCATTATGAGAGTATTACTATTATAAGAGAGGTACTATTATAAGAGTGGTACTATTATGAGAGTGGTACTATTATGAGAGTGGTACTATTATGAGAGTGGTACTATTATAAGAGAGGTACTATTATAAGAGTGGTACTATTATGAGAGTGGTACTATTATGAGAGTGATACTATTATAAGAGTGGTACTATTATGAGAGTGGTACTATTATGAGAGTGGTACTATTATGAGAGTGATACTATTATGAGAGTGATACTATTATGAGAGAGGTACTATTATGAGAGTGATACTTTTATAAGAGTGGTACTATTATGAGAGTGGTACTATTATGAGAGTGATACTATTATAAGAGTGGTACTATTATAAGAGTGATACCATTATAAGAGTGATACTATTATGAGAGTGGTACTATTATGAGATTGATACTATTATACGAGTGATACTATTATGAGAGTGATACTATTATGAGAGTGATACTATGATGAAAGTGATACTATTATGAGAGTGATACTATTATGAAAGTGATACTATTATGAGAGTGATACTATTATAAGAGTGATACTATTATGAGAGTGATACTATTATGAGTTTGATAGTATTATAAGATTGATACTATTATAAGAGTGATACTTTTATGAGAGTGATACTATTATAAGAGTCATACTATGATGAAAGTGATACTATTATGAGAGTGATACTATTATGAGAGTGATACTATTATGAGAGTGATACTATTATGAGAGTGATACTATTATGAGAGTGATACTATTATGAGAGTGATACTATTATAAGAGTGATACTATTATGAGAGTGATACTATTATGAGAGTGATACTATTATGAGAGTGATACTATTATAAGAGTGATACTATTATGAGAGTGATACTATTATGAGAGTGATACTATTATAAGAGTGATACTATTATAAAATTGATACTATTATAAGAGTGGTACTATTATGAGATTGATACTATTATGAGAGTGGTACTATTATGAGATTGATACTATTATGAGAGTGATACTATTATGAGAGTGATACTATTATGAGAGTGATACTATTATGAGAGTGATACTATTATGAGAGTGATACTATTATGAGAGTGATACTATTATGAGAGTGATACTATTATGAGAGTGATACTATTATGAGAGTGATACTATTATGAGAGTGATACTATTATGAGAGTGATACTATTATGAGAGTGATACTATTATGAGAGTGATACTATTATGAGAGTGGTACTATTATGAGAGTGATACTATTATGAGAGTGGTACTATTATGAGAGTGATACTATTATGAGAGTGGTACTATTATGAGAGTAATACTATTATGAGAGTAATACTATTATGAGAGTGGTACTATTATGAGAGTGATACTATTATGAGAGGGGTACTATTATGAGAGTGATACTATTATGAGAGTGATACTTTTATGAGAGTGATACTATTATAAGAGTGATACTATTATAAGAGTGATACTATTATAAGAGTGATACTACTATAAGAGTGGTACTATTATGAGTTTGATACTATTATAAGATTGATACTATTATAAGAGTGATACTTTTATGAGAGTGATACTATTATAAGAGTCATACTATGATGAAAGTGATACTATTATGAGAGTGATACTATTATGAGAGTGATACTATTATGAGAGTGATACTATTATGAGAGTGATACTATTATGAGAGTGATACTATTATGAGAGTGATACTATTATGAGAGTGATACTATTATGAGAGTGATACTATTATGAGAGTGATACTATTATAAGAGTGATACTATTATGAGAGTGATACTATTATAAGAGTGATACTATTATAAAATTGATACTATTATAAGAGTGGTACTATTATGAGATTGATACTATTATGAGAGTGGTACTATTATGAGATTGATACTATTATGAGAGTGATACTATTATGAGAGTGATACTATTATGAGAGTGATACTATTATGAGAGTGATACTATTATGAGAGTGATACTATTATGAGAGTGATACTATTATGAGAGTGATACTATTATAAGAGTGATACTATTATAAGAGTGATACTATTATGAGAGTGATACTATTATAAGAGTGATACTATTATAAAATTGATACTATTATAAGAGTGGTACTATTATGAGATTGATACTATTATGAGAGTGGTACTATTATGAGATTGATACTATTATGAGAGTGATACTATTATGAGAGTGATACTATTATGAGAGTGATACTATTATGAGAGTAATACTATTATGAGAGTGGTACCATTATGAGAGTGATACCATTATGAGAGTAATACTATTATGAGAGTGGTACTATTATGAGAGTGATACTATTATGAGAGTGGTACTATTATGAGAGTAATACTATTATGAGAGTGGTACTATTATGAGAGTGATACTATTATGAGAGTGGTACTATTATGAGAGTGATACTATTATGAGAGTGATACTATTATGAGAGTGGTACTATTATGAGAGTAATACTATTATGAGAGTGGTACTATTATGAGAGTGATACTATTATGAGAGTGGTACTATTATGAGAGTGATACTATTATGAGAGTGATACTATGATGAAAGTGATACTATTATAAGAGTCATACATAAGATTGATACTATAACAAGTGTGATACTATTATGAGAGTAATACTATTATGAGAGTGGTACTATTATGAGAGTGATACTATTATAAGAGTGGTACTATTATGAGAGTGATACTATTATGAGAGTGATACTATGATGAAAGTGATACTATTATAAGAGTCATACTATGATGAAAATGATACTATTATGAGAGTGATACTATTATGAGAGTGATACTATTATGAGAGTGATACTATTATGAGAGTGATACTATTATGAGAGTGATACTTTTATGAGAGTGATACTATTATGAGAGTGATACTTTTATGAGAGTGATACTATTATAAGAGTGATACTATTATAAGAGTGATACTACTATAAGAGTGGTACTATTATGAGTTTGATACTATTATGAGAGTGATACTATTATGAGAGTGATACTATTATGAGAGTGATACTATGATGAAAGTGATACTATTATGAGAGTGATACTATTATGAAAGTGATACTATTATGAGAGTGATACTATTATGAGAGTGATACTATTATGAGAGTGATACTATGATGAAAGTGATACTATTATGAGAGTGATACTATTATGAAAGTGATACTATTATGAGAGTGATACTATTATGAAAGTGATACTATTATGAAAGTGATACTATTATGAGAGTGATACTTTTATGAGAGTGATACTATTATAAGAGTGATACTATTATAATAGTGATACTATTATGAGAGTGATACTATTATAAGAGTGATGCTATTATGAGAGTGATTCTATTTTAAGAGTGATACTATTATGAGAGTGATACTATTATAAAATTGATACTATTATAAGAGTGGTACTATTATGAGATTGATACTATTATGAGAGTGGTACTATTATGAGATTGATACTATTATGAGATTGATACTATTATGAGAGTGGTACTATTATGAGATTGATACTTTTATAAGAGTGATACTATTATGAGAGTGATACTATTATAAGAGTGATACTATTATAAGAGTGATACTACTATAAGAGTGGTACTATTATGAGAGTGATACTATTATGAGAGTGATACTATTATAAGAGTGGTACTATTATGAGATTGATACTATTATAAGAGTGATACTATTATGAGAGTGATACTATTATAAGAGTGATACTATTATGAGATTGATACTATTATAAGAGTGGTACTATTATGAGAGTGATACTATTATAAGAGTGATACTATTATGTGATTGATACTTTTATGAGAGTGATACTATTAAAAGAGTCATACTATGATGAAAGTGATACTATTATAAGAGTGATACTATTATGAGAGTGATACTATTATAAGAGTGATACTATTATGAGAGTTATACTATTATGAGATTCATACTATTATGAGAGTGATACTATTTTCACAGGTTCATAAAGCTCACTATTTTCACAGGTTCATAAAGCTCAAACACTGCCGGTACATATGCAGCATCCCATCTACATGTCACATGATGATGTCACACAGTCCCCGGTCAGAACCAGCTATGAAAGGTCAAGGTCATTGACCCCTGACCCTTCAAGGTCATCAAACTATGCTCAAAACCCCATATATGGTCGCATGGGCATCTCACCTGAGAGACCCCCACCCCCTCAGGACAGGGTGGGGCCTCCAGACAGACCCCCAACTTTGAGAACTATCCCAGAGAACCATCAGATGATAAATGGAAGCAAAAACGGGGACATGTTCTCCTACATGGATGGGTTACAGTATCACCAAGCCCCAGGGGCACCCTCGCCCAGCCCCCTGGGGTCAAGATCATACCAGCGGCAGGCTATGTCCCCACCAGCAGTACCCACAGGGCCTAGGATTGAGCCCGGACGGAGGGCATTCTCACCCCCTCCCAGTCTCCAGAATTATGATTATATACAGGTGAATATGGTAAAGATATTGTTTCAACAAACTGGAAATTTCCTTTATATTTCAACAGACCAGGAGTTTTTTAATGCTGATTTTAAATCAAACTGTTTTACAAAAATCAGGTATCTCCATTGGGTAAAGATTGTTTGATGCTTAATACCCTGTATCTTATTATAGTCATTGATGATATTGAAGATATAAGTTTTCCACCAGTTAATTAATAACAACCATATGTTTATTAGAACAATACCTTACTATTAAATTAATAAATATTCTCAATAGTAATAATTATGTCAAAACATATTGGAATCAAGTGCTGTTTAGTAGAGGGGTATTTGCATTGAAGGTATATGCTGCCTTCTATTTCAGGTGGTTCCCAGCAGCCAGACTCCGCCAGGTGCACCCCAGGGTGCCAGCCTGTACATGGCAAAGGGGGTTCGGGCCAGCACAGTGGTCACCCCCCAGAGAGCCACCGGAGCACCACCCCACCCCTCCTCCACGGCCACACCCCAGCAGCAGTCTCCTGCGGGGTTACAGCCCTACACTGTCCCATCCTCCTCTGCTGGACCCCAGCACTCCTGGCGTATGTTGATACATTTCACTGCATGTCATTCTGTTTAACCCCACCTACATGTCATATGCTCTGCCAGTCTAAGGATTGGGATGATGCAAGTTCCGCTGAAGCTGCCCTCAAAATTTATAGTTACGTCTTTATCCATCTGTCCCATTTCCTAAGTTACTCTATTTCAGCAACAACTGGTCAGGATACACTGGAACTCATTAAGATGCGTCATGACAATGTATTCTGAAATGAAAACAAAAACAACGTCTCTTAATCAGGCGGCTTAATTCACCTGACTGTTTGTCCCTCACCACATTTGTCCACCCTCATACTTATCATATTTATTTTGTGTTAGATGATTTAGCAGACTTATTAAGCTTGACTATTCAAGAATACTCATGTGAGCATTGACGTCAAATGGTGTTGCCCTAGTGGTTAAGTAGAGTACAGTGGGGCTTTCGTTCATGTTGGCAAACGAACCGCACGATACACGCACGATAAACGCAAACGAACCGCACGATACACGCACGTTACACGATAAACGAACGAACGAACGATGCATATACACGTTTGATGCACGATACACGATGCACGATACACGGACCGCACGAAACGAACGATTGCAGATAGGCACGGTAGCGAGGTTAATCGATTTACTCGGTTTTTTTCGCCCAAGTGAACAAGGCAATTAATCAATTTATAAATAAAACCATCATTAAAACTAACACATACACACGAAAAAAAACAACGAATGTTCTATAATAGGAAGTCACATGTTCTAAATCGTGTCGAAATTACAAATAATTGTTGTTACACATTGAATTTATTAGATCTATAACGATCCTATGCTTTGAACAATTATTTATTCGCGCCAAGCGTCATTGGTAACCGCATAATACGATTTAATTGCTTATCTTACAGCAGGTGAAGTGATCTCCCTTCGTACACAATACAGGGGAGACCACTCTACGTAGTTAACTCATTATTTTTATTAAACATGAATCGATATAAGACTTAAATTGTAACAGACAACGTAAGTAAACTACAGTTAAATGTTGCCATGCGGTGAGTAACCACTTAACTGATTTTCAAAAGCTGAAATTCTAATGCTGGCTTTTAAGGAAGCGTTGAACTCAAAATATATCGTGCGGAACGATTCACAGAGAACGGCATAACGGTGAGTAACCCACTTAACATTCAAAGAAGCCACTGTTATGAAAAGCGGTAGAATATAAGTTTCACAGTAATTAATAACAACCATGTTTTAGACATACTATATAAATGAAATATTCTCATAGAAAATTATGTCAAAACAAATTGGAAACATGCGTTAGATATCATTAGATATCGCCTCACGGTCAACCAGACGCAGAATCAGCACGATACACAGCACCGATACACGACACAAACTATACGCCAACACACATCGAACCCAGCATGACCCCAGCCCTGTTACCACCTCATTCTTTTACTGAACCCTTTGCAGTATAATGCTTTGAAACTTTGAAAACTTATTAATGACATTGTATCATCACCACCTGTAGGCAAGAGTACACAACCTTGTCATGGATTTTCACTATATTACTTCTTCTTGGACTTCTTTTAGCTCACCTGAGCACTTGTGCTAAGAAAGAGCATTTGTGACCAACTTTTGTCCATCATGCATCATCTGTTGTACATCA
Organism: Solen grandis; assembly: GCA_021229015.1. Lineage (NCBI taxonomy): Eukaryota > Metazoa > Mollusca > Bivalvia > Adapedonta > Solenidae > Solen > Solen grandis. Next base: position 48,970,269 of record CM037781.1, read on the forward strand.
TCCATTGTCAACAATTTCTTGTGAACACTCTGGAGATCACAGTTTTGGCCCATTTTCTTCTTGAAAATTGGTCAGGATGTTTGTCTACATGTTCAAAATTGGGTGATGTGGGATCAAATCTTTTATTTTGTAGAAGAAACTTGTGAACACTCTAGAGGTAGCTTGTAGCTTTACCAATGTTTTTCAAATGGTTCCAGTCATTTCATATGTAGGTCACATGAGCTTCAAATAGATGTTTAAAAATCTTCTCCTCAAAGGCCTAAAGCTAAGATATTTAGTTTCCAGCATTGTCAAGTGGACCTCTACCAAGTTTGTTCATATCATAGTGCTGCAGTCAAAATTGGCCGCACCCTAGGGGTCACTTTTTTACTTAGAGTTTTATAGGTAAAACTTGAAAAATCTTCTTGTCAGAAACATCAAAGCCTGGAGTTAGGATATTTGGTGTGTAACATGACCTAGTAAAGCTCTACCAAGTTTATTGAAATCATGGCCCTGAGGTCAAATTGGCCCTACCCCAGTGGTCACTTTGTTTTGCATATGCTTATATAGGAAAAACTAGAAAAATCTTCTTTACAGAAACCACAAGGCCTGGAGTTTAGATATTTGGTATTTAACATGGCCTGGTGGACATCTACCATGTTTGTTCATATCATGCCTCTGGGGTCAAAATTGGCTCTGCCTCAGGGGTCTTTTGATTTTACTTAGATTTGTATTGGAAAATAAAAACAACTTTAAAGATCTCCTTGATTCGGAATTTAGAGATTTTGTATGTAACATGGCCTATTGGACATCCACCAAGTTTGTTCAAATTATGGCCCAGACTTTACTCAGACTTATATTGGAAAAAACATAAAAGATATTCTTGTAAGAAACTACAAGATCTGGGGTTTAGATACTTAGTATGTAACATCCCCTAGTGAACCTGAATCAAGTTTTGCAAATCATGGCCCTTGGGTCAGAATTGGTCCCACCCCAGGGGTCACTTGATTTTATAACTAAGACAATCAAAACTGGACCACAGGTACAGTGTTTGTATGGAATTATGATTATATTGCTGTACTTCTGCATGGATATGTATTCATTATAACTTTGTTGTAAAATGCATTAAAGGCAATATTTCTCAAGTGAGTGATTCAGGTCAATCTTGGCCCACTTGTTTCAATGAACCATTCCCATTATGAAATTTTGATAATGCAGAGATTCGTATTTTGTCTATTAATGAATCTTTATTTTATTGACAATCACTTTAATAGCTGAGTGGGCTGTCTTATGGACGGTTCTTGTTGTGTATGTCTAGCCTCATAATCCACAAACCATAATGTAGCACTAAGAAATAAATAGATACTTTGTTGAATTTATCCTTTTTATTTTTCCAAAAAAATTTAATTTAAAAATTTTTTTTTTAAAAAAAAACATAACATGGTTTATAAGATTCCTTAATCAGAACATATACTCTTTTAAAAGGTGTTAGTAAATTATAATACAATACAATAAAAAATATGACTTTTGTGCAATTTTTTGAATGAGAAATTTTTAACTGTATTTTCCAGGTGAGAGATCACCAGTGGGCAGACATTCCCTGACCCTGTCAACAGCCCCCTACAGTGGGGCCAAGGGGCAGCAGCAAAGGTCACAGAGCTATCGGGTTGCCCCGACAATAGAGAGAGATGCTCTTCTTACACGCCCAAGGAGTATGACCCCATCTCCCATGGATATTGTAGAACCTGACACAACCAGGTAAATGCATATACATATACAGGCAGACATGCACACATACACACCAAGGTATAGTCACAGGACACAAAGTCAAACAGACAGTCAGACATACAGGCACACATACACACCAAGGTACAGTCACAGGACACACAGACAGACAGGCACACATACACACCAAGGTACAGTCACAGGACACACAGTCAGACAGACAGGCACACATACACACCAAGGTATAGTCACAGGACACAAAGTCAGACAGACAGTCAGGCAGACAGGCACACATACACACCAAGGTACATTCACAGGACACACAGTCAGACAGACAGGCATACATACACACCAAGGTAGAGTCACAGGACACAAAGTCAGACAGACAGTTAGGCAGACAGGCACACATACACACCAAGGTACAGTCACAGGACACACAGTCAGACAGACAGGCACACATACACACCAAGGTATAGTCACAGGACACACAGTCAGACAGACAGGCACACATACACACCAAGGTATAGTCACAGGACACAAAGTCAGACAGACAGTCAGGCAGACAGGCACACATACACACCAAGGTACATTCACAGGACACACAGTTAGACAGACAGGCATACATACACACCAAGGTAGAGTCACAGGACACAAAGTCAGACAGACAGTTAGGCAGACAGGCACACATACACACCAAGGTACAGTCACAGGACACACAGTCAGACAGACAGGCACACATACACACCAAGGTACATTCACAGGACACAAAGTCAGACAGACAGGCACACATACACACCAAGGTAGAGTCACAGACACAAAGTCAGACAGATAGTCAGACAGACAGGCACACATACACACCAAGGTACAGTCACAGGACACAAAGTCAGACAGACAGGCACACATACACACCAAGGTACATTCACAGGACACAAAGTCAGACAGACAGGCACACATACACACCAAGGTACAGTCACAGGACACACAGTCAGACAGACAGGCACACATACACACCAAGGTATAGTCACAGGACACACAGTCAGACAGACAGGCACACATACATACCAAGGTATAGTCACAGGACACAAAGTCAGACAGACAGTCAGACAGACAGGTACACATACACACCAAGGTACAGTCACAGGACACAAAGTCAGACAGATAGGCACACATACACACCAAGGTACAGTCACAGGACACACAGTCAGACAGACAGGCAGACATATAGGCACACATACACACCAAGGTACAGTCACTGGACACACAGTCAGACAGACAGGCACACATACATACCAAGGTATAGTCACAGGACACAAAGTCAGACAGTCAGACAGACAGGCACACATACACACCAAGGTACAGTCACAGGACATGCAGTCAGACAGACAGGCACACATACACACCAAGGTACAGTCACAGGACACACAGTCAGACAGACAGGCACACACAAGACAGACAAATAGTTAGATATTGAAGTTCCTACACAAGTCAGACCAATAGATAGATACAGGAAGTTCTTACACAAGTCAGACAAATAGTTAGATATTGAAGTTCCTACACAAGTCAGACCAATAGATAGATACAGGAAGTTCTTACACAAGTCAGACAAATAGTTAGATATTGAAGTTCTTATTCTGACACACCTGTAGCTCTCAAAGATCAAAGGCATTTATTTCATGTAAACTAAATATTGATGTTAATTCTAGTCTTGGTTTGTTTTGAAATGCATCTATTGAAGTCTGCTATGTTCTGTGACAACATTGATCATTATTTTTTTAATTGTTGTTGCTGCAGCTACATATTTTGCATTGATAGTCATTTTCCAAACTTTCTGCATCTTAGACTAAAATGCAAGTTAGCACTATTTGACAGGCAGTATAAATCAAAAAGACATTAGTGCTTAAAAGAGATAGTTGCTTCACAGTGTGAAAATGGTTTTGAATAAATAATGACACAAAGTCTACAGAGATGCCAGGTTTAGTGATGTCACTGCCATCTTGATGCATTTTGATAACTGGCAAAACTTGAGTAAACTATACTGACAGGCAAGTATAGAGTAGTGGTGCTTAAAACTTAACATGCTTGTAATTCTCATAATTGCTCATTGAAGGAAACGTTTTCTAGGAAAAGATAGTCATCAAAAATGAAAAATTGATTCTGTCTTGGAAGGTCCTGTGGAGGCATACTGCTACACAGAGCCTAAGTTTGGGTATCAGCATCAAATTGAAATGGAAAACATGTGCTCAATATTTAACAGAATACTTATCATTAGCAACTTTGATTGCAATTGTTAAAAAAAAAAGAAGGTGGCAGTATTATAAATAAAAAAGTTCACTTCTGACTTCTGATATTGCTATCAAACATTTTGTCAGACCATTCAATTTTCAGTATAACGTCCTGGAAAAGGTGAGCATAGCACATCAGCTGTTATCATTATACCCCAAAGTCACAAAGTGAATCCTGTGTACTGTTCCAGCACATCTCTTACCAACACATGCTATCCCATATGACATGAAATGGAATATCATTATATATTGTGTAGTAGGGCTAGTCACCACCTTCATTGATAGCTTTAGTTTCTTCAAGTTGGAGTTAAGTATCTTGCTGGATTAGATAAAATGGTATATCCATATTTCATCACCTATAACTATTCCTGCTAAACAACTTTGCTCACATTTATTATACTTATCAATAATTTTTTATGCCTTTCTAATCCTGATTTGTTCCTGCTTATCGAGGAGCAAGTTTTCTGTAGCCCCAGTCTTTCATGCAATATCTTCAAACTACCTGACATATGAATGCCATTTACACCTCCTGTCTCATGCACTGTATTTTGTACATCACACAGGCTTACCTTTCCCAGGGACTTTTTCAACTGACTCCTGAACTTCTGTTAAATGCTGCACCCTTTTACAAACTACTATACAGGTTATTAAGCATCCTTTTGATAAATTTTCTGCAATTGGTATGATATTCTGACTCTGGACATCTTAGCTTTGCCCAGATATTATGATACACCATCTGCAGAGACAATTTTTCCTCCATATTGCAAGCTAAGTTAAACTCAATTGTTTGTGTTGTAAATCCTCGGTGCAGCTTGCACACGGACCATATGCACCATGAAATTTGTCACCAATCTAATTGAGAGGTTTTAAATTCACACTGTATGAAAAAAAGATGTGTGTTGTTATCCTTACATTAAAAGACATATTTCACAAACTCAAGAAACAGCCCTTATATATAACTAGATCACTAGGATTTGTTCTTGAAATTGCACATTAAATATAGGACAGAAAAGTTTTATGTTGGTTTAGAAGCTCTACATATAGATGCATTTCTTCCATTCCCTGATTCCTTTAACTACTGATGAATATATTTTTTATTACATCAGTTTGATTGAAGAAATGTATCCATTGCTTACATTACTAATAGTGTTGACTTACCATTTCCAGGGATCGTATTGACAAGATGGAACACCAGCTGGCCAGCCTGGCAGCCTGGGTCCAGACCGCGGTCATCCAGTCCGGGGCGCCCTCCAGTACAAAGAGTACAAGCACCAACAGCGTCACCTCGGACACCAGCCCTTGCCTTGACTCCACCAGCAGCAGTAAGTACACAGGGCTGCCATATTGCATCTGGGAAGGCATTGTGGAATTGCTGATGCGGGTGATATACAGTATATTGCCAGTTGTTTTTGTTTTATTGTATTGGCATTTTCTATCAATGCGGGGGGGCATATTGCTTTTGGTTTGTTTGTTTGTCTGTCTATATGTTTGTCACAAAACTTTTAACCTTGACCATAACAGAAGTCCTTCCACCTACAGCTTCCAAACTTCACAGATGAATGCATCTTGATTTGTTTTACCCACCTGTTGACCTTGACCCTCAAATGACCTTGACCCCTTGGGTCTAAGGCCCCCACAGGGGCATTGCATTAATTCGAACATAAAGTTTTTTCTTTTATTTGGAGCTATGACATACATGTATGTAAATCTCGGGCAGCAACATCTAGTGGTTTTGTGCATGTGATCCTCCTACCTGAACCAATCCAGGGTTCAGTTCTTGGTCACGTTTGTGAGAGGGTACAGTGGTCACCTGTCCAGACACATGGGTTTTCTCCAGGCTCTCTGGTTTCCTCCCACAATAATGGCCACATACGCTGCCACCAGAACCATTGAGAGTGATTTATATTAGTTTTAAGAACTTGGTTCATAATCGATGTAAATCAAATAAAGTTTAAACTAGCTGAACTGATCATGTGTTTGGATCCCAGAGTTGCAGGTTTAAACATATTGTCTGAAACCCTATCTGCACTGACCATGTGTTGAATGTTCAGCGGCGGAGTAATAAGTTAACAGGTACTCCAGCTGGGGCCATTCAGTCACAATATGATTAGCATCTTGAAATGGCTGGAAAACACGTAAATTTATCCATAGCTTAAAAAGACTAGAAACATGCAGAATGGTTTAGTGGTTGATTTTCAATGATGGTGGGGGCAAACTTCCAAGGAAAAAGTACAGAATCCAAGCCAGGAAACACTGTGCTAAATTGTGAGACTTTGTTTCCCATTGAAGGTAGAAATAATGTTGAAACCAATGGAAATAATACATTTTGTAATCATGTTGATGTGATCTATTAATCATTAAGTCTCATTTATGTAGCTGTGTGATGTGTTTAAGCTTGTGAACATTAATCAAAACATGCTATTGTCCCTTCCCCTCATTGCCAGGAAGCAAGTTTGGACATTAAAGTAATATGATTGCTTTTAAAATAATTGATTTTTTTTCTTTGGTGTTCTGGAAATTATTTAGTATTTGGATGATAAGAATTGTGTCTAAGATACAAATAATAAAGTTATTTAATCATTTTTTAAGCTTTTTTTTAACTTGTTCATTTTGCAACACATGCACATTTTCCCATTATCAGGCATCTATAGTGCAATGTCAGCTTTTGCTTTAAATGATACCTTCTAAACCACTGATCAGATTTTAATAAAACTTTACAGGAATGTTCCTTGGGTGGTACTGTGCAACGATAGCTAAAATGATTCCAGTCTGCTGAACAAGATAGGCACCAGAGCTAAAAATAGAAATAGGTTTCCACAGTTTGTTTGCACTATATTAACTTATCTATATGTATTTATTGCTGAAATGTCTCAGACAAGTTTAATTAAGGTTGATATTGCCCCATTTGGTTAGGAGTTATGGCCCTTGTATTATCAAAAAAAAAGCAAAACTTCACTTTCATTTGTCATTTTTTGCAGTAAATGACATCTCCTAAACTGCTGAACAGGTTTTGTTGAAACTGAAGAATGGTTCTTGGGTGGTACTAAACAAAAATAGCTAAAGCTGACCAAGATGGCCACCAGAGCTAAAAATAGAACTGTATTTAAATGACGTTTCCTCCATAACCTCTGGTCAGATTTTGATAAAACACAAAAGAACATGATTAATCCATATCAAGTCCAGTTGTCCATATCATCACATTCATTACAGAGTTTTGACTCTTTGCTTTTTAACTTCTACATTAAATGTGCAATTTCATCCTTAATTAGGCATTTTCTCTGTAGCAATTGAATTCAGGTTATTGATTTAAGGCCACAATGGCCCTCATGTTGATATTGCTGGAGGTTTACTCCCCAGACATTTGCCCTCTTGGACATTTGCCCCCCCCCCCCCTAATTGCTTTGGCAGACATTTTTCCCTCAATATTTTATAGCAGGAGGACATTTACCCCCTCAGTGTTTTATAGGGGAGGACATTTGCCCCCCCCCCCCCTTCTACTTTTGATGGGGCTGAGAACAATTTATTTTTATGCCCCCCCTTCGAAGAAGAGGGGGTATATTGCTTTGCTCATGTTGGTCGGTCGGTCCGTATGTCCGTCGGTCCATCGGTCTGTCGGTAGACCAGACCTTGTCCGAGTGATAACTTAAGTTCTATTTGACCTTTAAGTCTCAAACTTCATGTGGTTGTTGCTCATGATTAGTAGATGACCCCTATTGATTTTGGTGTCATTACCTCAAAGGTCAAGGTCACAAGGTCACATGTTGTGTATGTATAATACCAGACCTTGTCCGAGTGATAACTTAAGTTCTATTTGACCTTTAAGTCTCAAACTTCTTGTGGTTGTTGCTCATGATTAGTAGATGACTCCTATTGATTTTGGTGTCATTACCTCAAAGATCAAGGTCACATGTTGTGTATGTATAATACCAGACCTTGTCCAGTGATAACTTAAGTTCTATTTGACCTTTAAGTCTCAAACTTCTTGTGGTTGTTGCTTATTAGTAGATGACCCCTATCAATTTTGGTGTCAATACCTCAAAGGTCAAGGTCACAAGGTTGCATTTGGTGTATGTATAATACCAGACCTTGTCCAAGTGATAACTTGAAGTTCTATTTGACCTTTAAGTCTCAAACTTCTTGTGGTATTCTTGTGATGTCAACATCCAAAGGTCAAGTTCACAATATCACATGTTGATATATTTTCATTATATAAATGTCTTGCCAAAGTGATAACTTCTATTTTATTTTTACTCTTAAGGTCCTAACCTCATGTAGTTGTTGCTTATAAATGTAGAAAACCCTGTTTTCAAATTAATAAGTTGGATTCTTATAAATATTTTGTACGATTTAAGCACTGTCTGACTAATAACTCAAAATCTCATTGTGTCTGGTTTTATTTCAGTAAATGTTTAGTTCCACATTTTAGCACATTATATTTTCACTCAATTTTTTGAAGTTTGAGAATTTTTTGTGACAAGCCAACATTATGAAGGCAAACTCCTTGCATGTTATATAGCTATATACATATTATGGCATATGAGGGGGGCATATATGTTTCACAAACATTTCTTGTTATATTCTTTAAATTCTTTTTTAGTTATAATGATAACAACTCTATTCAGTTTAGAAGTACAGAGGGGACATGGTGTTTTTCTTTTTTATTATCTCGTTATTAGTTGCTTTTTAGCTTGCATGAGCATGTGTTGTGTTTGTCCGACATGCGTCGTCAACATTTTGGCTTGTTAACACTGTAGAGGTCATTTTTTTAGGCCAATCTTCATGAAACTTGGTTAGAATGTTTGTATCCACAAAATCTTGGACAAGTTCCAAAGTGGGTATGTGGGGTCAAAAAGAAGGTCACAAGGTCAAATCTTATAAAAACCTTGTTAACACTCTAGAGGCCACATTTTTGTCCAAATTTTCATGAAACTTGTTAGAGTGTTTGTTTTCATAAAATCTTGGACAAGTTCAAATGTTGGTCATGTGGGCCTTGTTAACACTCAAGAGGCCATATTTATGGCCATATCTTCATGAAACTTGTTGGGAAGGTCTGTTTCCATAAAATCTTGGACAAGTTCGAGTTGGGTTATGTGGGGTCAAAAAGTAGGTCAATATGAAAAATGTAACATATGTTGCTCATTTATAATCAGGTGAGCGATTTCGGGTCACCATGGTGCTTTTTTTTTTTTTTTCTTGGCCACAAATTAGACAAGTGTGTTTTTCTTTTTAGCTCGAATATTCGGAGAATATGAGAGCTATTCTACTCGCCCCGGCGTCGGCGTTGGCAGTCATATCTAGTCATCTAAGAAACCAGTAGGTGTATTGCAATCAAACTTCACACAAGTCTTTCTAGGCACAAAACAAACCTAGAGAACCAAGAGGGACAACTCTTGATTGAATTTTACTCATGTTATGGGCCTTTTTCAACTTAGAAATTTGCGTTAACATTGTTGGTTAAAGTTTTTGTGCAACTTAGTCCATGTCATTTCTCAGTAACCACTTGGAGTATTGAATTTAAACTTCACACAAGTCTTTCTTAACATGAAACCAACCTGCAGAACCAAGATGGACAACTCTTGCTAGAATTTGATTCAAGTTATGGGCCTTTTTCAACTTAGAAATTTGCATTAACATTTTTGGTTAAAGTTTTTCTGCAATTAAGTTAATATCATAACTCTGTAACCACTTGGTGTATTGGATTTAAACTTCACACAAGTCTTCCTAAGCATGAAATGGACCTGAAGAACCAAGATGGACAACACTTGCTAAGAATTTACTCAAATTATGGGCCTTTTTCAACTTAAAAAATTGAGTTAACATTTTTGGTTAAAGTTTTTCTGCAACTAAGTTAATATCATTACTCAGTAAGCACTTGGTGTATTGGATTTAAACTTCACACAAGTCTTCCTAAACATGAAATGGACCTGCAGAACCAAGATGATCAACTCTTGCTAGAATTTTACTTAATTTATGGGCCTTTTTCGACTTAGAAATTTGAATTAACATTTTTGGTTAAAGTTTTTTGCAACTAAATTAATGTCATTACTCAGTAACCCCTTGGTGTATTGGATTTAAACTTCACACAAGTCATCCCAGACATGAACCTAACCTGCAGAACCAAAATTTTAATAAATTTAATTGATTAAATTAATTTTATTTTTATTAATTTTTCTTAAATTCAGTTTATGATTTTTAGCTCACCTGAGCACAAAGTGCTCAAGGTGAGCTTTTGTGATCGTCCGTCGTGCGTCGTCCGTCAACAACAATTTGCTTTAAACGACATCTCCTCTGAAACCCTGGACAGAATTTAATGAAACTTGGCAGGAATGTTCCTTGGGAAAACTACTGGCCAGATTTCAAAATAATTTGGTACAGATGTTCCTTGGGTCAACCTCTACCAAAGTTGCTAAAATTATTCCGATCTGTAAAAAAACATGGCCGCCAGGGGCGGGGCTTATTTGCCTTATATGTATATAGAGAAACCTTTAAACAACATCTCCTCTGAAACCACTGGACAGAATTTGATTAAACTTGGCAGGGATGATCCTTGGGTAACCTTCACAAAAGTTATAAAATAAACTTGATTCATGTAGAACTCTGGTTGCCATGGCAACAAAAAGAAAAAATGAAAACTTTAAAAATCATCTTCTTCAAAACTACTGGTCAGATTTTAAAAAAAATTGGTACAGATGTTCCTTGGGTCAACCTCTACCAAAGTTGCTAAAAATTTTCCGATCCGTAAAAAACATGGCCGCCAGGGGCGGGGCTTATTTGCCTTATATGTATATAGGGAAAACTTTAATCAACATTTCCTCTGAAACCACTGGACAGAATTTGATTAAACTTGGCAGGAATGATCCTTGGGTCGACCTTCACAAAAGTTACTAAAATAAACTTGATCCGTATAGAACTCTGGTTGCCATGGCAACAAAAAGAAAAAAAATATGAAAACTTTGAAAATCATCTTCTTCAAAACTACTGGCCAGATTTTAAAATAAATTGGTACAGATGTTCCTTGGGTTAACCTATTTATCTCAGGTGAGCGATTTAGGGCCATCATGGGCCTCTTCAAAATAAAGTTTTTAAAATAAATTATTATTATATTATTTTAATATTATTTTTAATTTTTAATTATTTAATTAATTACATTTAATTACTATTTATTAAATTTAATTAATAAAATTTCTTAAAATCTTAGTTCTGCCGGTTTGTTGCATGTCTGCTAAATTGAGTCACATAAATTATTTTAAAGCTGCTTTAATACAATGGTATTGCGTCACTATCAAATACCCAAATAGTCGAGTATGCTGTCTTTCGGACAGCTCTTGTTGTTTTTAGTAATTTCTCATGGCCATGAGTTAGCAAGATTTATTTTTGGTTTTTATTTTTTTAGTTATTATCTTGTGGCCATGAGATAAGAAAATAATAAAAAAAGAAAAACACCATGTCCCCTCTGTGCTTCTGTTAATCAGTACCAGAAAAAACAACAACAAAAAACACTGTTTTTTGAACTTGTACAGGCCCAGATCATTCTGTACTTATGAATTCCGAAAAATTCCGCTCTTATTCTCTAATATACTCTTGATTTTATCAAGTAATCTTAAATCTTAACATTGATAAAAAAATTACTTTAACGTATCGGACATTAGTTAATTAATGATGCGGATGGTACATGCGGTATGCCAAGTTTGAGCAAAGTGATGACAAACAGAGACTTGTTCAAGAACAACATACAAGCTATGAACCAATTAAATGGAGATAAGTGTGAACTAATTAAAGGCAGATTATAAACAAAACATATAATTATTAGTTATCATTTATTGACTATGTCACACAGATTTTGCCCCTTGTACAAACACATAAAACAAGGTGATTATTTATAATTAACAATCAGGACTCGAGGCAAAGTCAGCAGAGGGTATTATCAATTAGCGACAATATAGGGAGTCGTTAACTCTCAATCATTTCATAAGTGCTAATAATCAATAAAGAGTTGATATGACACTTTAAGTCAAACACTGTAAAGTGGTCATCTTTTCATTCCATGATTAGCAATTAAGGGGCAAAAAAAGTAAGGGGGGTTGCAAATGTCCACCCTTTCGAAAATTGTAAGTTGAAGGGGGGCAAATGTCCTCACCATAAAAAACACTGATGTCCACCCATGCAATAAAAATGAAAGGGACAAATGTCTGAAAGGGCAAGTGTCCGAAAGGGCAAAGTCTGGAGGGTGGGGGCAAATGCCCTAAAATCTTCTGTGATATGTATTTGTTATCTTCATTAACTGATGAGACAACTCCTTTGGAAGATTTTCCATTTAATCACATGGCATATTATAAGCATGATGGGGAAAAAGCTTAACAATAGTTACATATCAATTTTTCACAGTGAAAAGAATCTATGGATGAATATTCTGTCAGTATATTTCTCACTTTACTGTTTATAAATACACAATGTGTTTTTTTGTCTTAAACAAACCTTTCCAATAATCAGAATGGTTAAATGACCTTTGCAACCAGTTCTAATCATTATTTCCTTCAAGCAAGTCAGTTTTATACTTACATAAATATTTGGAAAAAAACAAAACCTATAATGGTCAGTACTTTGTTTTCATTCAGGGCCCTGTATGTTTTGAAATTTAAGTGCATGACCTTCATACCAGTGACAGTTTGACTGACCAATGTTTCCTGCATTTGTTTGTCTTGCAGAAGTTGAGCGTTCCGACTCCCTGGAAATTAAAGGTACCACTGCTTTTTGTCTCCACTTCAGTTGCATTATTTGTGATAGCTTCATTTATATTCTTGTCATATTCGTTAGAAAATTTAAAGTCATATCACTGGCTTATGTCCATGAAAGAAGCGAATAATTCCGAGAAAACATTTCAAACATGAGTTACTGTAAAATAAAAAGTGACATTCAGTTTGATATATGTACATTATAAAAAGATGTATTAATGTGAAGAACTGCTTGAATGGGAAAAGTAAAAATGAATACGTTTGTAAATGAAATGTTAAGTCAACTTCATCACTTCAAAATGTTTAGTGACATGTATTATAACAAAATCTGAAATTAATATAAAATAAAATGTAAGTATCAAAGTGACTACTCCTGTAATGTTGCTGATGTACATCTGCTAGCAGCAGCTGCATGTCAACTATGTATGTTCATATACTGGATGCTAGGTTGTTATTGGTAAACTACAATTTATGTAGGGATGGACATGTATAAAATTTACGTGTACCAGTCCTGCTGGCAGAGTAGAGTGTCTGCTCCAGAATTGGGAGGTCTAGGGTTTGACCCTTGGCAGTAACATACCAAAATTGTAAAAAATGATACTGGTATACATGTAGCTCCCATGCTTGGTTCTCAGCATATAAGGGTAGTTCCAGGACTGGTCTGTCCAATGTCAGGATAATGTGACTGGGTGTGGTACATCACATGTCTACAGCATGATACTGCAGTGTGGCAGCACCAGCCTCATGTTGACATAGTCTCCAAATAAGCAAAATTGACAGGACGTTAATAAAAAATAACCAACCATGAACAATTTATTTGTTGTAATTTATTTTTAAGATTGGAACACATTCTTTGGAGTTGGTTATAAAGGTCATTTGTAAGCTTACTTCACTATAGCAGTGATCTAACTGATGAAAGTTTCAAGTAATTGTATCCTTTCTCTGGCAGGTTTGACAGACTTTGGCTCAGATGGTACCGCTGCTACCCTGTCACATGACATGAAGACAAACATCCTAGCAATCAAACAGCAGGCTGACGCCCTGCGTGCTGATCTGCACAGTCTCCGCAGGCTGCAGCAGATAAACAAGGAGTCTATACTAGAGACTGTTGACGATGCCTGGAAAAAAATACGGGTGTGTACGCTGGACCTTACCAGGTCTTGTAAAGTTCTGTTCTTCTCATGACTAGATAAACTGTTCTCAAATAGTTCTACAAACCCATGTGTTCTTTTGTGTCAACCAATGATCACATGATGTCCCAGAGAAGCTGTTGGACAATTCCAGGATTTCTGTCCATATTTGTGTTTTGAAGAAGAAGGCTTCTGTGTCAGAGTGGTTTGTGTTTCAGTATATATTAGAACTTTTTGTTTTTGATTCTCAGTACTCTTGATCATATATTTTATAACTTTTCTCATTACTGTAAGACATAAAACTTATAAAATATGGGAGTAAGATGACCAGTCAGATGTTGATGGTGGAGGCCATGTTGCCATCATTTACACGTTCCATTTCAGGAGGCTCTACGGTCTGTGCCTGGTGCAGAAAATTTGCTGATTCGGCAACAACGAAATGAAGTGGATGTGATGTACAAAATCTACCTCGAGGATAAGGCACAGGCAGAGAAGGAGCTTCAGTAAGTGTCATTCCTCTTATACCCCTGGTCACTTTGTATATCCTTTATATAGTGCTGTTTCAGGACTCAGGTGACTACCAATATAGCATGGTTGTTCAATATTTACAAAAGTATATTGTTCAATGTTTACAACAGTGAATTGTTCAATATGTAGAACAGTAAATTGTGCCATTTCAAATTTAGACCCAGATGGTCTAGGGGCCTGGTTGCCAAGGACATACAGGTAGTTTGATAACGACTTCAAAGAATTGCTCAAAAATTGTATAGGATAGACTATCTAGGGACTTGGTATGGAGCTTGAGGAATCCCAAATCAAATGTTTGAAGAATCTCCCAAATATTTATATAGGATAAGAAGGACTTAATCAAAGGACTGAGCTTTGCCACATCGAGGAATTGCGAGACCACTGTACTTTTGAAGCCCTATATATATCCATTTTAAACTTGCTACATGTTTTGAGACTCAAAAGACCAGTCCATATTCCTTTTCATAACTCTAGCCTTTGATTTCAGAAAGTTATCCCCCTTTTTCACATTGAAAAATTTCAAAAATCTGCATTTCCTTGAATATTTCTGGAATCTATTTATGCATTTGATTAAGACTTTATTGTTAGTTTACACAAAACATTCCATAATTCTTTCCCTTATATTGACATAATTGTGCCCCTTTTTACTTAGAAAGTGCAGCAGATTGTTCAGTCCCTTCAATGTTTTTCTTCTAAATACTTTTGAACCTATATAGAACCTATACAACTTTAGTAAAGTCTTACAGAACACACAAACATGTATTTATAAGTCTTTATTTTTTTTTTATGTATTGAAAAAAATATGCCCCTTTTTTGCACATTTTTTTCCTATCGAAAAGGAAGTTTTAAACAGAAGTTTAATTCAGTTGGTTGAGCAGCTTGGATCTGATATTGACTTCACTAACTACCCAGCTGGAAGTTGTTGCATACCCAACATGCCTGTATACTACTCTGACCCCCACCTGATCTCAGTCCACATGAAAATCTCGTATAAAACATACTTTCATGTACAGTACGGCTCGCGTTCAAGTTGGCACACGGAACGCACGTTACACGCACGTTACACGGACACGGAACGCACGTTACACGCACGTTACACGGTGCACGTACGTTACACGTTTGGTTCATATACACGATGCACGATGCAAACGCTGCCGGCTTATTCGGTCAACTCGGTTGTTTTCGTCCATAGACGACTTCTCTATGCGTCATTAGTTAATAAGAGAACTAAAGAAGGAATCAAGAGACAAGCGATCGTATTAAATTCTCGTTTTAGATTTATAATAACTACATGTAATTGCTAGTAAACTTTATATTTCATGTTTGTTCTTTTAGATACGTCGAAGATCTGAAAGAAATGATTACTTTTTTATTCTCATGTACAATGTATGAATGCATACTCCATTCAATGCGTATGATCTATTTTTCACACTATCATTAAAGTTTGGGAACAAAATTCCATATATAATCAATAAATGAAACATCAAAGGAGTTTCCTTTTTATTTAATTAATTACCGATCTGGCCATTTACCGAAACAAATCTGAACACAGAATTTAAAAAATCGTATCGTATTGTTGGTAATCTATAATTTTAGCCACATATACTAGCTGTAGTTGTTTTCGTCCATAGACACTTATCATTTTTTTTTCTAATTCTTTTAATAAGAAAACGAATAGAATTGACGATTATACGAATCTGTGTATACAATGTATGATTACTCATTATTGGAAGACAGACAAAACAACCAACCCCAAATGATTTTCAAAAGACGGATAAAAACATTCAATAGTTTTAGGAGTGGAAAAATCGAGCCCATTTTATCTTTATAATTACCTGTACCATCACCAGGATATGTATGGAAAAGCGAGTATTTAAAGTTATGCTTTCGGCAATTAATTCCTAATTTCCTATCAGTTTATCGAATAAATTCAAAAAACGCAATCGATCAATAAGTTCATCTTATTGAGTTTTTCCTTAGATAGATGAAAGCGAGTAGTTATAATTATGCTTTCGGCAATTAATTCCTAATCATTTATCAGTTTATCGAATCAATTTAAATACGCAATTCATTTAAATAAGTTTATCCTATCGAGTGCTTCCTTAGGTAGATGAAAGGTTTAAGTCTTGGATGTATTCGTTGCGGTTATAACGTGAAAATTAAATTTAATTAGTTAATAATGAGCATGATAGTTGAAGTTTTAAATTCATTGTATATACATCACATCTAGGCTAATGAGAGAGAGAGAGAGAGAGAGAGAGAGAGAGAGATGGCGGAGAGAGAGAATTACACATAAGTCGTCAAACGTTAAGTTACATGTACCGGGCCAAGGTGACGATTTACGTATAATCCGAGTCCAGCTACCCAGTCTGACACCTAACTTCTTCAAATGTACTCTTGGTCTTGGGTGTCAAAATTAAATATTTCCTGTGCATAGATTGTGTATCGTGTCAAACTGGAATACACAGGAAGTCCCTGCTAAACGACACAATGTGCCACCAGCACGATAGAGGCCAGCAAATTTTGAGTTAAATTTTACCTGTAAACGGAATAAATAGTGGTTATAATATTCGTGAGGACTGAGTAGACCTAGGAAATCGGTAAGTCGTATTTTATTATTAATTTATATAAAGTTGAAGCAATGTGCATTATGAAATATGGTATATCCAACAGCATAAGTTGTATCATTTCACACCAGATGCACATGTAAGCAGTTGTTTTTTCATGCATAAAGCAGGACGCAAACACACATGATAATATGTGTTTTTTACCTCGATCAAGACTCATTTCCATCAGGGTTCTAGTACAATAAGCCGAATGATTTTACACCGTGACATGTTACAGTTTAGAAATCTATATGTTTATGTCCATCTCGGACAGAAGTTTTTAACAGCTGAACGGTTAACACGTTACACACGATATAAACGATGCTACACCGACCACACGTTGAGAATGTTACACGGTTACACGGTACACGCACGCACGTTACACGCACATTACACGGACACGGAACGCACGTTACACGCTAAAAATGCCAACTTGAACGCGAGCCGCACTGTATCATTAAAGCAGCACGTTCACAGATTGTCCATGACTAAGATTTTGATTTTTAGCACAACCTGCTCATGGTGAGCCATTGTGATAGCCTTTTGTCCGGTGTCCATCGGTGCGTCCGGCATCAACAATTTTCTTTAAACGCCATCTCCTCTGAAACTACTGGGCCAAATTTGATAAAATTTGCCTGTGATGTTTCTTGCATGAAGCTTTACCAAAGTTGTTCAAAATGGTTCTGGTCCCTTGCATATCTGAATCACGGGAGTAAAAATAGATTTTTAAAATGAAATCTTTTAAAATCTTCTTCTCCGAAACTGCAAGGCCTAGACTTAGATATTTGGTGTGTGGCTTTGTCTTATGAACGTCTACCAAGATTGTTCAAACCATGACCCTGGGGTCAAAATTGGCCCCACCCAGGGGTCACTTTATTTTACATAGGCTTATATAGGAAAATCTAGAAAAATCTTCTTGCCAGAAACCACAAGGCCTGGAGTTTAGATATTTGGTGTATTACATGGCCTTATAGACATGTACAAAGTTTGCTGAAATCATGGCCCTGGGGTCAAAATTGGCCCCACTCCAGGGGTCACTGATTTTGCTAAGATTATATAGGAGAGTTTTTAAAAGATTTTGTCAGAAACACAAGATCATGGGTTTAGATATTTGGTATGTAACATGGCCTTGTGGACCTGAACCAAGTTTTCAAATCCTGACTCTTGGGTATAAATTGGTCCTGCCCTAGGGGTCACCTGATTTTATAGCTATGACCATCAAAATTTTGACCACAGGTGCAGTTTTTGTGTGCAATTACAATTATTTTGCTGTACTTCTGCATGGATTCTGTATTCAGTTTGACTGTTTTTTAAAAGACAATGAAGGCAATATTAATCAGGTGAGCAATTCAGGGCTGTCATTGGCCCTCTTGTTAATTTTAACTATACATGTGTATTACGTCTATCAGTACCCATCTGCAGATGCAGGGTCACCCAGTGTAACCATCCATGATTGTAAAAAAAATGGGTGGTTTCCCCATCACAAGCAGTACCATTACAGAAACTATATTTAGAATTATAAACCTTATATTTAGATTTTCTGTTTGCTGACACTTAGCTGATCACATTCACTCTTGCACTGCACTAACTTCATTGCAACCCTGAACTTGTGAAAATGCCATTTTGCGGAATGTATCACGTGGTACCACAAGCACCAGTGCCTTGGGGAAACCATATTGTATATTTAACCAATTTTGCATTTACGAAAATAGTGTTTTCCCATGAATAGTGACCTACAACAAACTATTGATTTCAGTTAAGTTATTGTCAATAATTGAATTTTAGTTCTGTTAAGTGTGACAAGGCCCTTTTAGGTAGGGGACTTCTATTGTTTGGCAATAGTCTCACTTGCTCAACTTTTCTGTGTTGGATAAGGTCAATTTCTCTATAACTGTCAAACATATTCACTTGAAAGTTGGAATATTTGATCACTTTCAATGTGGGAATAAAGATTTTCTATACTGATCATTTAAGAAAATTTTTAGCCCTTCTTGAAACATAGAATATTTCAAGTCAGTGTTTTCCATGCAAGGTCTTATCCCAGTAAGTAATAATGCTAGAGGATTGAAACTTCCTACATGTGTTACCCAGGTGGACAAGTGGTTAGAGCTTCCGCCTCGGGAGCTGGAGGTTGTAGGTTCAATCCCTGGCCACGCCATATCAAAATCGTAAAAAATGGTACTGTTATAGCTCCCTTGCTTGGCACTCAGAATATAAGGATACAGTTGTAGTTGCAGGACTGGTTAGCCTGGTGCCAGGATAATATGACAGGGTGTGGTATCATGCCACATGTCTACAGTGTGATACTGCACTGTGGCAGCACTATATCTGTCTCTAGTAGAAATCATCTCCAAATGACTGAAATACTGTCGGTGGGACATTAAACCCAACAAACATCAGGCTCAATACCTTATGTCACATGTTTTGTATGTCAACACTGTCATGGGACAGCTCTTGTTTTAATAAAATGTTTTCAAATGGGAAGACAGCCTATTTAAGTCGAGATAAAATCCAGAGTATTAAGGAAATTATGATAGGATTGTCACTTGGTGGTAACATGCTGGTCATGTGATCCTCAGATCTGTATCACAGAAGTCACTGGTACACTGTTATAGTAAGATCACTTGACTGACATATGATTAACAAATGACTGTCACATGACTATCATATGACCAACACATTATTAACAATGACCATCACATGACTATCTCATGACCAACACATGATTAACATATTACTGTCACATGACTATCACATGGCCAACACATGATTAACAAATGATTGTCACATGACTATCACATGGCCAAAACATGATTAACAAATGATTATCACATGACTATTCCCAGGGACCTGGAGCATGCAGTGGAGGAGCTAAGATCGGACGTGTTGTCGCGGCAGTGTCGGGTCAACATGAGTGACGTTGAGGGGATGGCACTGGTGCTGAGCC
>CM037781.1:48990297-49040297 GCA_021229015.1 Solen grandis
ACTATGGATAAATTCTGTTTGAAACAAGACTACAGCTAGGTGCATAAAAGGGAAATATCAAACTTATGTCACTTATATCCATGCCATAAGTGATCAACATCTGATTAATGAATGTACAGCGGTTATAGATTTAGCTTCCTATTTCACATGAATGGGGATTTATTTCTATAATCAGCTTTGATAACAAGCTCTCCTTCAACTTCAGGTACTTCTACACATAATATCCCTTTACGTCACAGTATAAATTTCTGTCCACTTGGCTTATGGCGATTTTTAGCATTTTTTGAAATGCTAATACTTGTAAGAAGTATAGCCATCTGTTTACATTTCCTGGGAAATTTCCCTTCTTTACCATGACAAAACGATCAAAATTAGGATATTTCTTTTTTTTATTTGTCAGATATATTTTACTGTAATGAAAATTTATGCATTTTATTATATTAATTTTTAATAGCTAACTGATAATTATTATATTAATTTTTAATAGCTAACTGATAATTTTGCACCCTTAAACACATAAAATGTTCCATGTTACAGTGGTGCTATCGTATCGGTTGTCAAAAACAGCGTATATCGTTTGTATTGCATCGTATCGCATAGTATACTCAATCGCATCGTAACATATTGAATTGTATCCAATTGCATCCAATCGTATTAGACATAATGAGCTGGATCGTATCACATCATAACGTAAATCGTATATTGCACATCGCATAACATATATCGTATTGAATCACTCTAAGATTTTTGGCTAAGTTTCGGGACACCCTTTATTTTTTTTTCTTTATTTTTTTTTTCCCTTGTTTTCATTAGAAAATAATCATTCATCGTGTCTCTAAATGTGTATTAATTATGTATCAAAATATATATTATGTAGTTTAATCTTATTATTTGTTAAGTTATAATAACATTCTTTTACTTTTTATGTAGTGGTGTATACATGTGTAGTGGCCTATGTGACTTTCTACAGCAGATGCCATGCGTCGTTAAGCAATTTAATGCATGTGTGAAAAATGTGTATTCGAAAGCATTATATTGGTATTCAAGTATACGCTGGGCTACATTCAGTTCTATAAGTTAACTTGATGTGTTTGATCAAAATTTACACGATTAGCATGTCTGAAAAGTAACAATTTAAATCTGACCTAATTACTCATAATCAAACTCCGATTTTGTCCAAGATGTTGCTTCCGTGGAAAACTTATTTTCTGGGACCTTTTCCTTCTGTAGTATTTGCTCTTATTAAATACATTGAAAAATAATCGCAAATTACGTATATACCTACATTGTAGTTCAAATATGCATTTTTTTTTTTATTTCCTTCTTTATTTATCCCCCCCTACTCCCCCTTCCTCTCTCTATCCACACATGCCATCATTAAAATCTCTCTCTCTCTCTCATTAGTTCCAATAAGTAATATAATATCAGGAAGTATTGGATTCAAAACTTTACCGGGGCACATTCCTCCGGTGATCGCATCAAACCAGTTGTATAAAATTTGTACCAGATTTGCCATTGTCTTGCACTCGGCAAATTGGGGTTGCTATGGAAACTCAGTACTGGTTCTACCCAGGAACTTGTCTCCCGTGTATCATTTGTTGCTATTCCCCGGACACGTAAAAGAACCTATGAGTCTTTTCACGAAATGAGCTAGGGTATCGCATCCGGACTCCCTCATATCTAACCACTGTCTATTCCGATGTTTTTTTGTTTGTTTTTTGTTGTTGTTTTTTTTTCAGCAAAACAACAACAACAAAAAAACAGAAGAAGAAACAAGAGGCCCATGATGGCCCTAAATTGCTCACCTGAGATAAATAGGTTGACCCAAGGAACATCTGTACCAATTTATTTTAAAATCTGGCCAGTAGTTTTGAAGAAGATGATTTTTTAAGTTTTCATTTTTTTTCTTCTTTTTGTTGCCATGGCAACCAGAGTTCTACATGGATCAAGTTTATTTTAGTAACTTTTGTGAAGGTTGACCCAAGGATCATCCCTGCCAAGTTTAATCAAATTCTGTCCAGTAGTTTCAGAGGAGATGTTGTTTAAAGGTTTCTCTATATACATATAAGGCAAATAAGCCCCGCCCCTGGCGGCCATGTTTTTTTACGGATCGGAATAATTTCAGCAATTTTGGTAGAGGTTGACCCAAGGAACATCTGTACCAAATTATTTTGAAATCTGGCCAGTAGTTGTGAAGGAGATGATTTTTAAAGTTTTCAAATTATTTTTCTTTTTGTAGCCATGGCAACCAGAGTTTTTCATGGATCAACTTTATCTTAGCAACTTTTGTAGAGCCTCACCCAAGGAACATTCCTGCCAAGTTTCATTAAATTCTGTCCAGCGGTTTCAGAGGAGATGTCGTTTAAAGCAAATTGTTTACGACGCACGACACATGACGATGGACGAAGGGTGATCACAAAAGCTCACCTTGAGCACGTTGTGCTCAGGTGAGCTAAAAAACAGGACCCCTTCATAAGAAGATTAACATACTGCTTTTGAGAATAGAGGCATGCGTTTTTAGTACAAGAGGGCCAAGATGGCCCTAAAGACGCTCACCTGAAAAAATTGCCTTCATTGCCTGTACAAGTTACTAAACAGTTACTGTACTGTTACTGTACAGTTACTAGTTGTACTGTCAGAATACATAATCTATGACATCATTTCAGTTCAATGAACAAAACAGTGCCTGTGGTTAAAATTTGAAGTCATACTTGACTGAGAGATAGTATGGCTTTAACACACAAATCTAAACATTAAAAGGGACATAACTCCTGAACTGTGGCCTTTAGTGTGTAAACAAGATATTTCTAAGATTTGACCTATTGACCTACTTTTCGGTCCGGCCCGGCCCATTTTTAAAAGGGTTCAAGATATCATCAAGACAAACATTCTGACCAAGTTTGAGGAAGATTGGATTAAAATTGTAGCCTCTAGTGTGTAAACAAGATTTTTCTAAGATTTGACCTACTGACCTACTTTTTGATCCAACCTGACCCATTTTCGAATGGGTTCAAGATATCATCAAGACAAACATTCTGACCAAGTTTGAAGAAGATTGGATCAAAATTGTGGCCTCTAGTGTGTAAACAAGATTTTCTAAGATTTGACCTACTGACCTACTTTTTGATCCAACCTGACCCATTTTCGATAGGGTTCAAGATATCATCAAGACAAACTTTCTGACCAAGTTTGAGGAAGATATGATCAAAATTGTGGCCTCTATGACCCATTATCGAAAGGGTTCAAGATATCATCAAGACAAACATTCTGACCAAGTTTGAGGAAGATTGGATCAAAATTGTGGCCTCTAGTGTGTAAACATCAAAATTGTTGACGGACGATGGACGACGGACAACGGACAATCAAGTATCCCAAAAGCTCACCCTGAGCTATGCTCAGGTGAGCTAAAAATTACCCATCCTTATATCAACGTTTACAAAACATGAATGTTATTACCGGCACTAACATGTCAGAAAACATGAAAGATGGTGGCAGGCCTATTGTGAGAACATTATCAAAGAAAGAACCAGGGTAGCTTAGTCAAAGACTGGTCCTATTATAATTAATATTCATACAATAAATTACAAGTAACTTAGAATAACTATGTGTATATACATACATACATACACTATAGGGCGTTTTAGAGTATATATTCACAACATTGCGAGTGAACATAAAGTGTGACCCTTAATACAGAAAACTCAAAATTCTTCATCCTACCAAGGAGTGCCTCGAAGACAACAGGAATCTACCAGACAACAACAACATGACTACCAATTTCTGCCATTGATTAATTTGATTTATATCTATCTATTCTATTTTATGCACATTATATCATTATTATATTATTATTTTAAAATTAAATATTCATGATAGAAATATTATATTCCGAAGAGGAAGACATTCTTTATATCAGTATATTTCTATACCGAATCTCACTGATTATATTAATAGTAATTTTTTTTATTTCTTTTTTTTTTTACAACTGGGGTTCTTTACAACTAAAAGACTAATGGACTTTTAAAAAAATATAGTTATCATATACGAGCGAGTCTTAGAGTATTTTTATGATAGATAAAACAAATAAAAATATTTTGATTGTTAAAACAGTGAGTAAAATATAGCGACAGTTATTTTATAGGAACAAATAATTTGTACTTAAGTTTGAAAGCATGGGACCACTTTAGAAGTTGTTTGCAGATTAATTAGATTTTCTGCTATCTTCTTCGGAGAAAAATGGATTTGAGGGCAAAACACAAGACATAGAAACAAATTTGTTTTGTAAGTACGTTAACTGTTGCTTAGTTACTGATTTATTTCTCTCATGCCTTCCCCCTGTATAGATGTCAATCTAGCAATTTAAATTTTATATCAAATTTTTTGCAAAACTTTACGCTTGACCACAAACATGATGGCATATGGCATTGGGCACGTATACCTGCTAAAAGTCAGGAACTATGTATAAGATGCGAAAGATTCGGCGACCTCTTCACTAATTTCTTCTCTTCGAACGAGATGGCCTTCCGGCCTGCGTTGTTGTTTTTTTATTAATTAATTGTTTAAAGAAGCATCAGTGCGGGTATCTCTTTCTCTCTACACATAAAGTGCATGTTACATGCAGTTGTGCATGCATCATTACATTTTTTTCAGCTATTTGACAGTTAACCAGAAGTTCTCTAGCACATGCTATACTTCTATGTGTTGGTTCACAAGCACTCATTGAGCGGTCGCGATCTTATATGAAAGGGCATGGACCAATTAGCACATAGATTAGCGCGAGTACTAGATGATGTTCGTAAGATTGCATTATTGATTTAATGATTTCCTGCAAGAAAGTTCAAAATTTTTGAAGGACCTGTCCAATAAGGGGACAGGACAAAATCACATGCACGAAATTTAAACCATAAACATTGAATATTGTCCAATATGGATAAGACTTAGTCTGTCTAAATAATAATAATTTAATATGTAAAAGGCAAAGCCTCGAAGCGAGCACAAATTATATTGTCTTGACATGGCATGGGTTTATTACTGCCTCTAGTAGTCTCTTTTGATAGTACGTGCTACTGGACTTTTCCTAGAGTATCAAGTTCACCATAAGAAGACAAATCCTCATCATTAGATTAAATATACTCCCGAATGCATCAATATATTTCGTTCAAATGTAATAAGTTATCAATGGTAATTGAAAACAATCCAAAACCAACTGTCCAAAACCAACAACAGTCAAACTACTTCCAAAATGGCGTCTTCAGTTGTCACTATTGAACTCAAAATAAGTCTGTCACATGTAGTGGACATAAAGAGATAATATCTATAAACAAAAGTTGTAATGAAGTTATGTGTTCTTCGTAACAGCACATATTAGTATGTAAGATTTAAGATGATCCAAATAAGAACAAAAAACATAATCCTCATAGTGGTCATACGTCTGGGGATACAATTGTTTTTCCAGAGCTTTGTACCCCTTCATATAGAGAGTCCTACAATTTTGTGGATACATGGCCTATTTTGTGGGTAAAAAAACCTACAGGGAATATATGGGCATGCTGTATTGTGATAATTGTCAAGTGTGAATTTTGTTTTAACAACAACTAAAATTAATGACTTCTGTATATAGGATTGCTGAGAAGTGCATCAAACATGCATTATTTTAAGAACTGTTCTGTTTTTAAGTGAATCCAACAATCGTTAACGGTTGCACCCCTAATATATCGCAGAGTGTAAGCAGGGTACCAAATTGCAATTGCTAATGGTCACCTCCACTGAACGCATGGCAGCTGTTGGCTTACATAAATCTGTCATCATCTGCTAGCTGACAGTTATCAGTAGATTTAACAGGTGGTTTGGAAAAAAATTGATAAAAGAAGTATAAATGAAAATGGTATTAATTTGGTACCTTTTTATTAAATGAATGTTTTTATCTTTTTCCTTTACATTTAAGAAAAAAAAAATAACTGTTTGGAAACAAGGATTATTGGTGTTTTTTTCCCTGTCAAGTTATGCTCGATGTGAAATATCGCGTTAATGTAAGTTGCTTGATAGTACAAATATGGTCCCCGATAAGTTATAGGATCGATGGCTAGACAAACCTAGAGACCCCCTTCCCCTTACAAAAAAAAGTCCTGCATTTTGCAGAACAGAAGTGAATTAATTCAATTAATCCTCACACTTAATGGATATATGAACACATCAACTTGGAGAGGATAAGCAATATAAACCAAACTTGTTAACAATAGACTTCTTTGTAAATTATGTAAGACTTTATTTCATTTAAAAAGACTAGGTAATAAATAAAAAGAAATTGTGTTTTTGTAACAGGAGATAAAGACATAAACATAATCAAACAGATGGTCACTAGATTGAATAACAACTTATATATAGTCAATTGCATATTTACAGGAAGGCATGTTTATCCAGACCTGATTGATCAAGCATTAAAAACAAAAACAAAAAAACAAAAAAATGCAAATTTATATAAAAGAATTGTGTTTTTTACCAATAACATGACCAAAATTACATCTTAAATACTTTAACCAAGCCCATGCATATAAATTACCAACATACAAAATAACCATATGATTATTTCAGGGTTGAAATATGATTTTATGAGTGGAATTTTGTCTGTTGTGTAAACAGAAGGAAAAAGTGGAGAGAGTGAGAGAATATGTGGGTCTTACTGTGACACTGGATCATAGATGAAAATATCTAAACGACATGCATAGATAAACTTCATCTTTAATATAAGAATCTTCCTGAAAATCTTTTGGAGCTTGACTTACTTTATTAATGAGAGAGATTTCTAATCTACATGTAGATGCACAAGATTTATCATAATGATAAAGCAAAATATACTAATAGGTACAATTAGATCCAAAAGATTTTTGAGAAGAACCTTTGAGGTCTATGCATGTTTTTTATATCATAAATGTCACAGTGACTGACACATAATTATATATGTTGCCCGTCTCGAGCTGCGCTCGCTATAAACAAAGCAGACAAATGATTTTGACAAAGGCAAGGTCGCACAAGTAACCAAAGTTTGCAACGTCATTGAAATATGCTTTTTTTTTTTGCTTTTTTTTTTACTGTAACAAAAAATGTTTCTGTTAGAAAAAATTAATTTACATTTCAAGTGCATTTATCATTTAAAACTATTTGTTCAATCTATACATATACAGTAAATCCTCACGAAACGGCACCTCTAAGGAACAGTTACCTCTGAGGAGCGACAGTTTTATTCCCCCCTGTCGTTAACAATGCATTTTTACCTCTAACAAGCAACACCTCTTAGCTACGGTAAACGGCACACAGTAATTATTCCCTACAGCTATTTTAACCTCTGATGAGCAACACAGGTAAATCCAAAATCTATTTTTAGATGCAGCAGCGTCACGCATGTTATAGCTGATAATGACTTGATCCCGGCTGTTCACAGGTTTAATGTGATTTATTACACCTTAATTTGGGTACCACCTGTTTTGTGAAAATCAGAACAGCCATGTTTTTTGATGTTTGGAAAACAAATAGGCATAAAAGAACGGTCGGAACGTATGGTTCCTAGTGGGTGGGTTAAGGTTTGGAAACACAAAGGAAAAAATGAATTCTCATGTATTGTGTGCATCCCTTCTCGGAAATTGAATGTGCACAATACATGAGTGTTTACGGTATGCGTTACTGTAGAGCTCGCTTTGCGAGACAGGCCAAAGGCCCATCACGAGCTGTGCTCGCTATCACAGCTTTTTGGATTGTTTGACATACATGCAAATCAGAAAAAAAATCATTCACAGACGAAGAAAATACTAAAAAAAAATAATTTAAAATAGCAGCTGATTATCCGAGTTCCTCATTAAAGTTCATAATTTAATTCATATATTCAATCAATCAATAACTTTGACAGTAACTTAATATATACTGGAAATACAATAAAAAAAAATTTAAAGCTTACAAAGTTTTGTTAATGAGAAAAATAGATACAATATTTCTCTCTCTCTCTCGTTAGATACTTTAATACCTTAAATATCATTTGTAGTATTTGTACATTTTATTTAGTTTGATGGGTTAATGTAGAACTTGAAAAAACAAGAAAGTCAGTAGAACTGACAGATGCTCCCCGAAGAACGTCATTGTTACAAATAAGGCCTTGGTCAATGGGTGGGAGGATATGTTGAAATCCCCATTCCTAAATCATATCTATTCTCCTCATCAGATGAGATGTTTTACCAACTCTAATTTGGAGACTTAGTAACAGTTTACTATTTAATATGATAATACGTGTTACTCATCAGATCTTTCATTGATTTTTTTTAAGTTTTTATACTACTAAAAATTAAGTCATACATTTCAATGTGTGCTCATATCAAAGAGGTTAACCAACACTCTTGACATATGACTGGATATTTGAAATAGTGTATAATGGCCTAAACAACAATTAGCAGACATGATTATGATTGACATTACTAGCATATTGAATTTTGTGGGGTTTTGTTTAAATGATATCTCCTGTTAAATTAGGCAAATGACATGAATATTAGTCAACAACATGGTAGTAGGGGCCATAACTCTCTTAAAAATTGAGGAACCAGGTCACGTCGACGATATGCGTATCTACTCTTGGTAATAAAGCTTCCCATAAAGTTTCATTGAATTCAAGCCATTAGTTCCTGAGAAATAGCCCTGACAAGAATCATGCAACATGAACTATAGGCAAAAAATCAAGGGGCCATAACTCTGTGAAAAATTGAGGAACCAGGTCACGCCAACGATATGCGTATCTACTCTTGGTGATAAAGCTTCCCATAAAGTTTTGTTGAATTCAAGCCATTAGTTCCTGAGAAATAGCCCGGACAAGAATCATGCAATATGTACTATAGGCCAAAAAGTCAATGGGCCATAACTCTTTGAATAATTTAGGAATTGGGTCATGCTGACGATATGCGCATCTCCTCTTGGTAATAAAGCTTCCCATAAAGTTATATTGAATTCAAGCCATTAGTTCCTGAGAAATAGCCCGGACAAGAATCATGCAATATGTACTATAGGCCAAAAAGTCAAGGGGCCTTAACTCTGTGAAAAATTGAGGAACCAGGTCACGCCGACGATATACGTATCTACTCTTGGTGATAAAGCTTCCCATAAAGTTTTGTTGAATTCAAGCCATTAGTTCCTGAGAAATAGCCCGGACAAGAATCATGCAATATGTACTATAGGCCAAAAAGTCAATGGGCCTTAACTCTTTGAAAAATTTAGGAATCGGGTCATGCTGACGATATGCGTATCTACTCTTGGTAATAAAGCTTCCCATAAAGTTTCGTTGAATTCAAGCCATTAATTCCTGAGAAATAGTCCGGACAAGGAAAGTGTGACGGACGAACGGACAGACGGACGAAGCGGCGACTATATGCGTCACCTTCGGTGAGCATAAAAATACTCCAAAAGATATTGTGTTAATTAACACATTTGGCAGAGTTCTAGATAAACTATCAGTAAATTACTGTTATCATTTGTTTTTATAGTGATTGTTTTCATTACACGTAATCGTAAAAAATATATTTATAGATAATCTTCATTAAAAAAATCTTTCTCTCATTACATATCTTTAACGTTGGTCTCGATGGAGATCACAGAGTCCATGGCTTTTTCAGTGGGACTGCAATTTAGTTTGTTCCCATTTCCTGTCACTCGCTATATTTATTTCAGATGGACAAACGGTTTACTACTTATAGGTGACGATAAATATTGTTAACAACATGAAGTTTTTGCATATTCCTGAACTTGTAGTCAAATCAAGCTTGCAGGTATAAAAAATGTCATGTAAACTGTGCTTACCGTGAATTGCATAACGTGGATCGTATGGTATCAGATTATAAACGCATTGTATCGTATCGAATCGTACAGGTAAATCAAACTTGCTATCACACATCACATACCGCAGACCGTATATTGCATATCATATATTGTTCGTATTTCAATCGTATATCAATCATATTTTTTGCCAACTGATACAATAGAACCACTGTAAAATGTGTCACACATTACTATTACAATAGCCAGCAAAATATCACAATTATACAGAGGTAGCGAAACCAAAGGTGGCAAAACAAACATATTTAAATGGATTTAAATTCAATGTAAATTTTATTTTTAGATAATAATCCAAAACAGCGTTATACTTTATATTTTTAATTTGGCACGAAATTTTACATATAAAACTGAGAGTAATGTAAACTCTTATTCTTTCAACACCAAAGAAGGTGTCATAATCGCTGTTTTTGTTAGCGAAATTCTGATGCAAACTCTGATGTTGTATTATCTAGTTGGATTTGCTTGATTGATGTTTCTTCCTTGCAGTTTTACATTGTTTTCATTCAAAAATAACTTTGATTACAAGGACTTGCTGTACGATTAAAAAAAAAAGAAAAAAATTCTACACATAAATATCAACAAGGAATATTGGACGCCATTTTGGCGAGGGGTCACCTTGCTTCAACTCTTATTTTTTCAATTCTTCAGAGGAGGAGATGTCATTTTAAGCAAATTTTTTACTAATGATGGATGACAAACGCACGCTGATCAAAAGGTTACCTTAAATATGTTGTGTTTTAGTGAGCTGTCAGTTCAGGTCACTTCATTTGACCCGATTACCTATAGCATATAGTATATCGCAGGAAACTAGAATCCTCTACTTAAGGGCTCATTTTTCAAGGTATCAACTTTCTTTTAGCAATTAAGGTAAAGGACCATAAGGTGACCATTTGTGCTGTGTGAAATTCCTTGTGACCATTGGTTTCACAGGAGAAGAATTTTGAAATTTTCTATATAGATTATAAAAGGGAACTAGCCAAACTCCTAGGGGCCTCATTTATCAAGAGATCAACATTTTTATGGCAATAATGGTAGACAGTACTGAGGTGACCATTTGTGCCAAATGAAATTGAATTCTGGACATTGACGGAATTTTTAAAAAAAAAAAAAAACTCATTTGGTTGCCATGCAAACAAGAACTCTG
The DNA here is from genome assembly GCA_021229015.1 of Solen grandis. Taxonomy (NCBI): domain Eukaryota; kingdom Metazoa; phylum Mollusca; class Bivalvia; order Adapedonta; family Solenidae; genus Solen; species Solen grandis. The sequence goes on from CM037781.1 coordinate 49,001,306, forward strand.
CATCAATCAAGTTTATTTACCATTTTTAATGGAGAGACACCAAAAGATCATTCATGCAAAGTTTCATTAATTTCTACCCAATGGTGTCAGAGAAGATATCCTTTAAAGCAAACTTATGACTAAGTGTGATACATGACACAGACGATAGATGCAAAGTGATAACAAAATAGATTACCTTGAGCATGTTGTACTCTGGTGAACTAATTAATAATTTGGGTGTGGACATACCAAGAAATATTGAGCATGGAAATACTTCTAGCTCTAAGGCACTTACCAACATTCCTGACCCTATTAGGCTCCAAAAGGGTAATACTCTCTGGTTTCTTCTTCTTCAATGTCTTCGGTGTGCTATCCCCTCCCTTCAGCCCACCTATTAGGCCAAGCTTGAATGTTTCTTCAAACTCAGTAAAGTTGATCACCTGGAACAAACCTAGGCACATTGTGAAGCTAGCATTTTCCACTTGCCTTTTTTATTTTGCGAAGTTAGTCTAACATTGAAATATATTTGAATCCTGCTATGGGCTAGTGCAGCCCTGCTTTCAGTTACAGTTGCTAACACTGGCACTGTTAGTTGTAATTTAAAAGTGAACTACAAAGAAAATTTTATTTTTGATTTTTCCATTTTCATAACATAAATCATGAACATACTAATTTTTGCCAAAGAAAATCTCTTACAGTATGTTAAATGCAGATATTGTAAGCTGCTGGGCAGTGAAGACATTTTTGGGTCACCTGACTCCTATGACATCATTGACAGAGCAAGTGTCATTTGCCTTCCTAATTTCATATAGATGTATGTTATAATAAATATTATTTAAAACATTTTTAACACACACCTCATATTTGTTTTTGGTTTAGTATAATGTTAGATATTTTACTAAGTTGCATCTGTGTAATTATCAGCAAATTTGATTAAAAAAGACCTAGAAATGGATCCATAGGACATGTATGCCCCTGCCATTATGTTTTATTAGATGATTTTTTTGTCAGTGAATATGAAAACCTGGAAATGAGCGCTGTGACCCTGACCTCAACCAAGTGATGTGACCTTGACCTTCAAGCTAGCAACCTGTATTTGTTTTGTGACACAGTGTTTGTCCTAAGGATCCCTCCTTGTGCCAAGTTATTTCAAAACATGACTATCCACAACAAAGATACAGCCCATACAGGACTGCTTACACAAATTTTAAACTTAACTGACTGCTGTGACCTTGACCTTAAAGCTAGCATCTTGGTTCTTGTTTGCATTATATCATATCCTAGGGATCGTTTGTGCCACGTTATTTCAAAACACAATCATTCACAACAATGTTACAGCCCAAACTTGACTCAAAGGTCAACCAAGTGCTGTGACCTTGACCTTCAAGCTAGCAAGGTGGTTCTTGTTCGCAACACATCATTTTGTCCTAAGGATCACTTGTGCCAAGTTATTTCAAAACACAATCATTCACAACAAAGTTAAAGATGGGACACAATTCTAAGGTCAACCAAGTGCTGTGACCTTGACCTCAAGCTAGCAACCTGGTTCTTGTTTGCGACACATTGTCTAGTCTTAAGGATCACTTGTGCCAAATTATTTCAAAACACCACTATGTATAACAAACTTACAGCTAGGACAAGACTTTAAGGTCAACTGAGTGCTGTGACCTTGAACTTAAAGCTAGCATCCTGGTTCTTGTTCGTAACACATTGTCTTGGTTCTTGTTCGTAGCACACTGTCTTGTCCTAAGGATCACTTGTGCCAATTTATTTGAAAAAAAATCAATCAAGACCAAGCTTATGGCTGGGACACAATTTTAAGGTCAACTGAGTGCTGTGACCTTGACCTTCAAGCTAACAACTTGGTCCTTGTTCGCGACACATTGTCTTGTCCTAAGGATCACTTGTGCAAAGTTATTTTAAAAAGTGACCATACATACAATGTTACAGCTGGAACACTAATTCTTGCACACACACAAACACACACACACACACTAACACACACACGGACAGGTGTAACACTATATGCCCATTGCCATTTCATGGTGGGGGCATAAAAAATGTTATATTAGAAAATGTTATATTAGTGATTATGAAAATCAGATAGAGAGTAAAGTAATAAGTTAAATTCAGAGAAAAGCATACATTAACATTCAAAAGTTTTCAAGTGAATGGAAGTTAAATTTTTCAAAATTTGATTTTGATTTTTACCACCATGACCTGGTGTATTCCAGGAAATTGAGTTTACTTACACAATACAGCTTTTCATCATCCAGGTCAGCAAATACAGTTCCCTTCACCTGTTGGGGCTTCATAGGGGTCCAGTTGAGAACAGGGAGCCGGTATTTGGTCTGAATCTTTTTCTTGATTGTCATCGCTGGCAGCACAATATGCAGATAAAAATGATTTTTTTTTTTTTTTTTTTTTTTTTACAAATAATACCTGTCCTGAGATCAAATAAATTTAAAATCACTGCAATGATTTTTTTAATGAAAGGACATCATTACCGTAAGAACTCTAAATTTAGAGACACTCTTGGTTTTTGAGAAAATAATTATTTAACAAGTACTTTAAATCTGGTATTTTTTTACTGACTCTAAAGTTTTGGGACAAAAGTTATTCCATAATTACCACTTACCTGTTAAATTATTCTTTACACTATTATGCATTTTCATAAAGCTTTTTAGAAGGTGGTGAAATACACTCTGCAGTGATATTTACTTATAAGTAGGTAAGTCTTATTGGTTCTGCATTTTAATTAACCAGAGAGATACTTCGATTGATTGTCTTCAATTCCCATCCCCTACCCATGACACTTTGTCTTTTACATAAGAAAACAAGGCTTTGTCAGTATTGCAAGCAATAGAGGAGTCCCCAACCGGTGAACCCCCTCCCCAAGATAGAAACAACTAGATTTCATTCGTTGATACAAATGATAGGACTTTCTGCAACATTTTGAAATGTAAAGATTAATACCGTTAGAAAGAATATATATTAAATTCCCTACAGGTCACAGCCAAGAAATTGCATAAATATTTAATATTTCAAATCATAACGTACACGTGAACCAAGTTTCATTAGGAAAATATTACAAAAGAGGACCATATGGCCCTAGATTACTACCAAGAGTAAATAAGCTTATTTTAAACATTCAAGTCACTTGAATTTACCTGGTTTCCTTCAGCAGTATCTAAATCAAGTTTAATATACTTAGAATTCTTAAGTCAGTCAATATTTCAAGGAATCAAAAATGTTTGAGCAATTGTAGTAGAAGACCATGAGATTAACACATGTGTAAAATAAAAATTCAGAGAAGAAGATTTAATAAAGAGTAAATTAGAAAGCAAGTCGACCCCCTATGGGCCTCATTTTGGAAAGGAACAATTATGGTAATGAAAAAAAAAATTGAAATTTTCTACAGAGTATAAAAGAAACTAGCCATCACCCCATGGGCCTAAACTTTCAAGGGATCAACTTCTTTTTAGCAAATATGGTACAGGGCTATAAGATGACCACTTGTGCTAGATGAAATTAAATTCTGGCCATTGGCTATATAGAAGAATAAGTTTGAAATTTCCTGTATAGAGTATAAAAGGAAATAAGACAACCTCTATAGCCTCATTTTTCAGGGGATAAACTTTATTTCTACTAATCTTGACCAAATTCTTTATTATATCTGAGAAATGTGGGTTTGAAAAGTTTTTAGTTATCAATTGAAATGGTTTTAACAAAGGTCACTGTGACCTTGACATTTGAGATCATAGGAGGTCATCTACTAGTCAAAACCCTAAACCAATACAAGTTAGAAGAATGTGGGCTCAAACAGTCTAAACTTAACTAGAAATGATTTTCTCATTAAAGGTCATTGTGGCCTTGACCTTGTGACCCTAAACTGAATAGAAACCATCTTCTAGTCATGACCTCACACCTTATCAAATGATATATGTTGACTCAATGGTTCTTAAGATATAGATCCGATAATTTTCACATTCAAGGTCACAAAATAGGGGTCATCTACTTCCCATAACCAAACACCATATCAAGTTTGAGGAATATAGGTTCAAGTATTTTAAAGAAGTGGTCTACAGATGGAGGGACTGACCAACTGAAGGACAAACTGATTGTCCAATATTTGCAAAACGATATGCCTCCTCTTCTTTGAAGGGTTGGTGGGGGTGGGGGAGGGAATAATAACAAGACAGAGACTTACCTCCCGGGTATGCAGCATGCCCAGCCCCAGGTGGAGGGGGTGGGGGTGGTGGACCCATGCCTGGTGCAGGCGGGGGTGGGGGAGGCGGTGGGGGTGGAGGGGCAGCAGGTGCAGGAGGAGGGGGAGGTGGTGGAGGAGCCGGGGTGGGCGGGGCAGCCCCAGTGGGTCCTGCAGCTCCTGCTCCAGCACCTGCTCCTGTAATATAGAACAGTGATTGAGTATTTGATGTCTGATAACTGACCTTATCTCCATAGCAAAAATTCTGTGTTCCAAATAGCACCTGCTCCTGTAATATAGAACAATGATTGAGTATTTGATGTCTGATAACTGACCTTATCTCCATAGCAAAAGTTCTGTGTCCCAAACAGCACCTGCTTCTCATAATCAGACAAGAGCTGTCCGAAAGACAGCATGCTCGACTATTCGGGTATTTGATAGTGACGCAATACCATTGTATTAAAGCAGTATTAAAATAATTTATGTGACTCAATTTAGCAGCATGTTCTCTTTAATTCTCAATAAAACTCAGGTCATAATTCGAAAAAAAAATCAAGGAAAAGTTCATCTTTCGGACAGCTCTTGTTAAATTAAATATTATTTAAATTAATATATAATAGTTATTGTATTAAATAAAAAAAGTTATGGCAATTTTTTAATTCTCTATAAGTATTTAATAATTACTATTAATTTAATTAATTAAATTTAATTAATTAAATTTATTAAGATTTTAGTTCTGCAGGTTTGATTCATGTCTGGGATGACTTGTGTGAAGTTTAAATCCAATACACCAAGGGGTTACTGAGTAATGACATTAATTTAGTTGCAAAAACTTTAACCAAAAATGTTAACGCAAATGTCTAAGTCGAAAAAGGCCCATGATTTAAGTAAAATTCTAGCAAGAGTTGTTCATCTTGGTTCTGCAGGTCCATTTTATGTTTAGGAAGACTTGTATGAAGTTTAAATCCAATACACCAAGTGCTTACTGAGTAATAATATTAACTTAGTTGCAAAAAACTTTAACCAAAAATGTTAACGCAAATTTCTAAGTCGAAAAAGGCCCATAATTTGAGTAAAAATCTAGCAAGAGTTGTTCATCTTGGTTCTGCAGGTCCATTTTATGTTTAGGAAGACTTGTGTGAAGTTTACATCCAATACACCAAGGGGTTACTGAGTAATGACATTAATTTAGTTGCAAAAAACTTTAACCAAAAATGTTAACGCAAATTTCTAAGTCGAAAAAGGCCATAATTTAAGTAAAATTCTAGCAAGAGTTGTCAATCTTGGTTCTGCAGGTTGGTTTCATGCTAAGGAAGACTTCTGTAAAGTTTAAATCCAATACACCAAGTGGTTACAGAGTTATGATATTAACTTAGTTGCAGAAAAACTTTAACCAAAAATGTTAACGCAAATTTCTAAGTTGAAAAAGGCCCATAATTTGAGTAAAATTCAATCAAGAGTTGTCCCTCTTGGTTCTCTATGTTGGTTTTGTGCCTAGAAAGACTTGTGTGAAGATTGATTGCAATACACCTACTGGTTTCTTAGATATGACTGCCAACGCCGATGCCGACGCTGACGCCGACGCCGGGGCGAGTAGAATAGCTCTCATATTCTCCGAATAGTCAAGCTAAAAATGATTGTTAGCCATTACTATAGAAGAAAAAGAACAGCTACACCAGATGAAAGAACAGAAATTGTTGAATGAAGGTCCATATGCATTTATTGTAATTTCAAAAGTTACAGATATTCATTTAGAGGCAGTCTGTCAGTACATTATTTAACTAAGTAAGAAGGCAAACAAATTACATTTCTCAAAGCTTACCATGATACGTTATAAATAAATTTTAAGTGTAAATCATTTCAGGTCCTTTTTATATGTATTGCAGAAGAATGTAAAATAACAGATACATGAGTCACCTTTTGAAAGAGGCAGACAGAAACTAGAAATGTGTCCACAGGACATATATGCCCTCACCTTTCACTTTGTTAGTAACAAGGATGACAATACCCAGGTGCACTGAGGTCCAAACCCTGAATAATATATCCATGAAGTTTCAAGTTTGTAGTACAAATACTTTGAAGTTACACAAACATAAAAATCATGTTTTCACAAATTCAACCCTGTCAACGGCGATGGTGATTCGATGAAAATATCCAGGTGCACAAGTTTATGTCCTGAATAATATATCCATGAAGTTTCAAGTTTGTAATACAAATACAATTAGAGTTATGTCAGACATTCCAAAAAGTTCCTGTTTGTCTGCTAGAGTTTTTAGCAACAATATGTACTATATACACATATGACTGACCTAAGTGTTGAAAATTCATTTAATTAAATCAGGAATCAATAGATAAAGATATGGTAAAAAAGTGTTAATAACTTAATAAAATAAATTAAATAAATGATAAACAATAATGAAATCTTGTTGTTTGAGTTTGGTCCTATAAAGTTAACTTTGGTCCTGTGAATCTTGTAAAATTACAGGACCAAATGTCCTGTGATCCCTAAAAACTTTTCTGAGTGTCTGTTATGTGTGTCACAAATATAGAATTCAATATTTTCACAAAGTCAGGGCCCGTAACTCTGTCAACAGCAACGGTGATTCAATGAAAATACCCAGGTACACAAGATCATGTCCTGAAGAATATATCCAAGAAGTTTCAAGTTTGCAGTACAAAATCTTTCCAAGTTATGTGCATCAAAAACGTAAAATTCCATATTTTCACAAATTCTAAGGCCTGTAACTCTGTCAATGGCAATGCCTATTCAATGAAAATACCCAGGTGCACAAGTTCATATCCTGAACAATATATCCATGTAGTATCAAGTCTATAGTACCAATACTTTCAGAGTTATGCATATCAATGTTTTGCAACAGACAGACGGACAAAGGTAAATCTATATCCCCCCCCCCCTTTTGGGGGGGTGTGGGGGCATTACAAAAGAGGGCCATATGGCCCTAGATCACTCACTAGAGTTCATAAGCTTATTTAAATTCATTCTTTTTAAGTGGTTACTTACAGCAGAATCTGGTTTCAAATTCAGATTTGAATAATCAAACGCCCCCAAGAAGTGTTAGTGTTTAACCCCAGTAAGACAAGGTGATCAGTCTGCTGAAGAAGTACATAGTACATGGATGAAAGCTCCAGGTTATAGCTTTCTCAGTTTTTTGTGTGTGAAATTGAAAAGTGTATCAAACTTGATAGAATGACTGAAGTGACCACACAGATTAACCTTCATCAGAATTTTCTATATAGAGTATTAAAGGAAACTAGCCATTATGATCATTCCTACTGAGTTTCATCAAAATCTGCTCAGCAGTAAGGGAGATTAAAGATTTTTAGCTATGGCGGATATCTTGTTTAGCTGAGCAGAACTATTTCAGCTATTTTTGTGCAGTATCACCCAATAATCATTTCTTTTGAATTTAATCAAAATCTACCCAGCGGTTAAGGAGATGTCGTTTAAAGATTTTTTCTAGTTTTAGCTCTGGTTGCCATCTTGGTTGGCGGACCAGAATGATTTTAGCTATTTTTGTGCAGTATCACCCATTGATCATTCCTATTGAATTTCATCAAAATCTGCTCAAGGGTGTAGGAGATGTTGTTCAAAGCAAAAGTTGATGATACTGTGAAATCATTTTATTTCATGGGGATGAAATTTCATGGATTTGGTGAAAAAAACATGTTCGTGGGGACAAGAATTTGTGGATTCGTGTGTTAGAATTTTTTTTTTTTTTTCCGACATTCTTTGGACATTGATTTGAAGATCTTTACAAAATTTAAGTTGAAAAGAATGCAGCGTAATATTGGTCATAATATGTTAATGACACGGCATTTAGTATATGTATTGCCTAGGATAAAAACCGAGGTCACCACAGTTGTGGCACAGCATGATATCCCGGACCCACTTGTCATCAACTGGGGCTAGATCGGATGTCATGTAGTGCCTGGGGGCAAGTGGACAATGGGTGCACAGCAGGTGTCAATCAGTCAAATCACTGTGTTATATTGGCCATAATGCAGAGTGGATCTCTCCTATCCATGCAGCTTATCTACGCAGGAACTTGAAGACACTCGTGTACTCACAAAAATTATGACACAATTTGTAATGAAGCAAAACTTCACAAATGAAAGGATAAGACAAATGATATATATATACATGTACATATGCATGTATATATTATAAAACTATGTACCATGAAACACGACTAGTACAGCGACCGCAGTATACCGCAGTATACCGGAGTACGGTAAATTATGGTGGAAACCAACTCAAAATTAGTTGCAGTTGTACATTAAACACAATTAGTAACACAACTAACATTATGAAGTTTTGTTTGGGGATTTGTTTTTTTGCCTTTTAATACATTATATTCCAGATTTAACATAAACTTTATATATATTATTGAACTCAATTTACTCGAGTCTGTTGGGTATGGGAGAAGGTCGTCATTATCGGCGAGCTGTTTGACATGATAAATGAAAACTTTTCATGGGGACATGAATTCGTGGATAGTGGCGTCCACAAAATCAACGAAAATTAATCCCCCACGAAATATAATGATTTTACAGTACACAAGACAACAAAGGCAAAATGCACAATACCTCACTTAAGCATGTCATGCTCAGTCATAAAATTAAATAAATACTATCAGTAAATAATCTATATCATGGTGTACATATATGTCAAGTTTCAGGAAGATGTGAAGTCATCTTCATAGAAAACTAGAGATCTGTTTTCTTAGAACACTGATGTCTCCCCCCATCCTCTTTCACACACACACACATACATTGAGGCACACAATGACATTTGCTTTGAAAAACTATATCTACCATGAGTTCAGTTACAATAGCTAACTTTTGCAAACAAGAGGGCCATGATGGCCCTGGATCGCTCACCTGGTATCATTAGGCTATGTAAAATCAAGTGACCCCTGGGGCAGAGCCAATTTTGACCCCAGGGTCATGATTTGAACAAACTTGGTAGAGGTCTATTAGCCCATGTTACATACCAAATATCTAAACTCCGGACCTTGTGGTTTTTGAGAAGATTTTTCTAGTTTTTTTTCCAAAATAAGTCTATGTAAAATCAAGTGATCCCTGGGGCGGGGCCAATTTTCACCAGATATCTAAACCCAAGGCCATGTGTTTTCTAGTTTTCTAAAAAGAAGAATTTTCAAGTTATTTCTATATTAGCCTATGTAAAATCAGGTGACCCCTGTGGCAAGGCCAAATTTGACCCCAGGGCCATGATTTGAACAAACTAAGTATAGATCCACTAGACAATGAATGATTCATGATTTGAACAAACTTGGTAGAGGTCTATTAGCCCATGTTTCATACCAAATATCTAAACTCCAGGCTTTGTGATTTCTGAGATTTCTCCTATATTAGTCTATGTTAAATCAAGTGACCCTTGGGGTGGGGCCAATTTTGACCCCAGGGTCATGATTTGAACAAACTTAGAAGAGATCCACTAGACAATGCTACACACCAGGCCTTGTGGTTTCTGAGAAGATTTTTCAAGTTTTTCCCTATATTAGTAAAATCAGGGACCCCTTTGGTGGGGCCAAATTTGACCCAATGGTCATGATTTGTAAAAACGTGGTAGAGACCGAGTAGACAATGCTACATACCAAATATCTAAACTCCAGGCCTTGTGGTTTCTGAGAAGAAGATTTTTCAAGTTTTTTTTTCTATATTAGCCTATGTTTAATCAAGTGACCCCTGGTGCTGGGCCATTTTTGACCCCAGGGCCATGATTTGAACAAACTTGGTAGTGATCTACTAGACAATGCTGCACACCATATATCTAAACCCCAAGCCTTGTGGTTTCTGAGAAGAAGATTTTTCAAGTTTTTTCTATATTAGCCTATGTTTAATCAAGTGACCCCTGGGGCAGGGCCTATTTTGACCCCAGGGTCATGTTTTGAACAAATTTGATAGAGATCCACTAGACAATGCTGCACACCAAATATCTTAACTCTATGCCTTGTGGTTTCTGGGAAGAAGATTTTTCAAGTTTTTTTCCTATGTTAGCCTATGTTAAATCAAGTGACCCCTGGGGCAGGGCCTATTTTGACCCCAGGGCCATGATTTGAACAAACTTGGTTGTTATCTACTAGACAATGCTTCACACTAAATATCTAAACCCCAGGCCTTGTGGTTTCTGAGAATAAGATTTTTCAAGTTTTTTTCTATATTAGCCTATGTTAAATCAAGTGACCCCTGGGGCGGGGCCAATTTTGACCCCAGGGTCATGATTTGGACAATCTTGGTAAGAGTCATAAGATCATGCTACATACCAAATATCTAAACTCCAGGTCTTGTGGTTTCTGAGAAGAAGATTTTTCAAGTTTTTTTCCTATATCAGCCTATGTTAAATCAAGTGACCCCTGGGGCTGGGCCAATTTTGTCCCCAAGGTCATAATTTGAACAATCTTGGTAGAGAGTCATAAGATCATGCTACATACCAAATATCTTAACTCCAGGCCTTGTGGTTTCTGAGAAGCAGATTTTTCAAGTTTTTTTTCCTATATTAGCCTATGTTAAATCTAGTGACCCCTGGGGCGGGGCCAATTTTGACCCCAGGGTCATGATTTGTACAATCTTGGTAGAGAGTCATAAGATCATGCAAATATCTAACTTCTAAATAACGAGGTTTCTGAGAAAAAGATTTTTCAAGTTTTTTTTCCTATATTAGCCTATGTTAAATCAAGTGACCCCTGGGGCGGGGCCAATTTTGACCCCAGGGTCATAATTTGAACAATCTTGGTAGAGAGTCATAAGATCATGCTACATACCAAAAATCAAAAGGCTAGTCCTTGTGGTTTCGGAGAAGAAGATTTTTAAAATTTTCATTTTTAAAATCTATTTTTAGCTCCTGTGACCTAGATTTTTGACCAATCAAAATAATTTTAACAACTTTGGTAAAGGGCCCTATAATGAACATTCCTGGGAAGTTTTATCAAAATCCAGTGAGTAGTTTAGAAGGAGATGTTGTTTAAAGAAATTGTAGACGATGGACGGACGGACGGACGCACGCACGAACGACGGACAAAAGGCGATCACAAAAGCTCACCATGAGCACGTTGTGCTCAGGTGAGCTAAAAATGACTTGAAAATAGGAATACATTATTATTTTTCACATATAAAAGAACAATTAGGATGACAAGCAACAGGTAAGCCAGTGTGGGTAGAGTACAAAACATCTGCAAATGTTTGTAGTCAAAAATCTGATTGTTTTTAGGCCTGTTGTTTAATATTCTTTGAATTTTTATGGTAATTACGTCATCAGTATTCATGGAGTAAATAGCTAAAGGGCTGGCTATATTGATCAAGCTTTGCCCAGAATTATGGACCTTGTGTGTGACACTTCCTATCATCAATATCTTTCCATAACTGAAATTTCGTTTCAACAGGAGTCATCTTGTGGTCAAGAAATTGTGAAAAGAGGGAATAATTCCAAGACTAGAATCGCTATTGCGATATCATCGGTTTTCGCAAAAGCAATTCCATTCAGTTCACGAGTCACATGTTTCGAAAAACATATTTCTTCGTTCAATGGCTTTTTGAATACTGTTGAATACAGTGATCTTTCAAACATTTTTGTCGCAATGTTTAAGCAGACTTTTTACCAAGAAGAATACTTTTAAGTATTACCTGTCTGTAATGTAGTCGCTAACTTGAAAACTTTTTTTACAGACTTCGGGTACTGCAACATTATATGTGTGTGTTGCTTTATGAGGGTGACATACGACAATTGTACTCGATAAACAACAATTGCAAACGACACACAACAGTATAAAATGACACGCGACAATGCGATATGCCACTTAACATTATAACGAACTAATGTCGCATTGAATTACTATCATTTTCATGAAATATCGCATAAATATTTTAGTGTTATTTCAAATTGATGTCACCAAGGAACAGAATGCAAAAAATTGCATAAAAATCAGACTTTAATTATTTTTGTAATAAAGGGTGATTTCAAGCCAAGCGCCCCTAGCAGCAAAATGAGAAAGAAAATTGAGTAAAATTTTACTATTAGGTACCTAGAAATGCAGCAAATGGTTTAATGAAGCATACAAGTCGCACTAGTCGAACATTCTATTCCTTATATATCACAATTTGAAGCATAAAAACTGATTTACAATTGTTCTAAATAGGATCAAACTTTGGACTGCCGTAAAATGACCAAATCAAGTCCGATCTTCAAAAACTAAACATCACTGGAAAGGGCTATTCAAGAACTAAAACTTCTCTTATATACTTTCAATAAAATATTTTTATTTTGGAGCTATTTGGAGCCGAATAAAAACACAATTATCGTAATATGACCTTGACCTTTGAAATTTCATTTTAACTTCTTAATTGTGACGCCCTTTCAAATATAACAATACATAACTTGTGAAAATATAATGAAGAATGAACTAAAAATAAAGTCAGGAGCGACAAAAAACTTCTTTTCGAAATTTTAATTTTTCCTAAAATTTAGTGAAATTTGACCGTTTCTAGAGGACAAACCATGCATTTCTTAAATTCGCTACCCCATATATTTTGTGCGTATATATCTTGCAAATCATTTGCAGCAAACAGAATTCTTCTATCTGATGTCTAACAAAAACGGATAGGTTTTTCGTACACATACCCTCATCTGCACAGTTTTTCGCGAGGTTCGAACTTTCAACCTTCCGTTGCTAGCTCAAAAAGTTTCAGCCACTCATACCTAGAAACTATCATATTTTATTAGGCTATCAACAAGAAACATAATGCAATAAACCGCATTTGGATCAGGCTTTAACTTTTTGAGTTATAAGTAGAAGAGTGCTTTCAAGCTAAGCGCCCCCTAGCGGCAAAATGAAAAACAAAATTGATTAAAATTTTACCATAAGGTACCTAGCAATGCAGCAAATAGTTCAATCAAGTACGCAAGTCGCACTAGTCGAACATTCTATTCCTTATATATCACAATTTGAAGCATAAAAACTGATTTACAATTATTCCAAAAAAGGATCAAACTTTGGACTGCCGTAATATGACCAAATCAAGTCCGATCTTCAAAAACTAAACATCACTGGAAAGAGCTCTTAAAGAACTAAAACTTTTGTTCATATACTCTCAAAGAAATATTTTTAGTTTTTGAGCTATTTGGGGCCGAATAAAAACACAATAATCGTAACATGACCTTGACCTTTTCAATTATTTTTAAATTATTTAATTGTGAGTTCCTTTCAAACATAACAATACAATACATGTGAAAATATCATGAAGAATTAACAAAAAATAAAGTCAGAAGCGATAAAAAACATGTTTTTAAAACTTTAAATTTTCCTAAAATTTAGTGAAGTTTGACCATTTGCAGAGGACAAACCATACATTTCTTAAATTCGCCACCCCATATATTTTGTGCGTATATGTCTTGCAAATCATTTGCAGCAAACAGAATTCTTCTATCTGATCTCTAAGAAAAATGGAAAGGTTTTTCGTAGACCTACCCTCATTTGCACAGTTTTTTGCGAGGTTCGAACTTTCAACCTTCTGTAGCTCAAATACTTTCAGCGACACGTACCCTCGAAACCTATCATATTTTATTTGTCTATCAACAAGGAACAGAATGCAAAAAACCGCATTTGAATCGGACCTCAAATAAGTGAGTTATTAGCCATTAATAAATTTCATGCAAAACGCCCCCTGGCGGGAAAAGTAAGACATAAATGAAAATTTTCTCAACGTTAGGATCAAGTTCAAATACGTGGTAATAACTGATTAAAATTTCATACATGTGACTTTTTTCTATCATGGTGATATGCCGTTCACAAAAAAAGGTTAGAAAAATAATTAAAAACTAGAATCGCAATCGCGATATCATAGGTTTTCGCAAAAGCAATTCCATTCAGTTCACAAGTCGCATGATACGAAAAATATTTCTTCATTCAATGGCTTGTTAATAATGTTAACAGCGATCTTTCAAACACTTTTGTCGCAATGTTTAAGAAGACTTTTTACCCAGAAGAAGATTTTTGAGTATTACCTGTCAGTTATGTAGTCGCGATATCATCGGTTTTCATGAAAGCAATTCCATTCAGTTCACGAGTCGCATGATTCGAAAAACATTTCTTCGTTCAATTGCTTGTTGATACTGTTAACAGCCATCTTTCAAACATTTCTGTCGCAATGTTTAAGCAGACCTTTTACCCATAAGAATATTGTTGAGTATTACCTGTCAGTTATGTAGTCGCGATATCATCAGTTTTCACGAAAGCAATTCCATTCAGTTCACGAGTCACATGTTTCGAAAAACATATTTCTTCGTTCAATGGCTTTTTTGAATACTGTTGAATACCGTGATCTTTCAAACATTTTTGTCGCAATGTTTAAGCAGACTTTTACCAAGAAGAATACTTTTAAGTATTACCTGTCTGTAATGTAGTCGCTAACTTGAAAACATTTTTTACAGACTTCGGGTACTGCAACATTATATGTGTGTGTTGCTTTATGAGGGTGACATACGACAATTGTACTCGATAAACAACAATTGCAAACGACACACAACAGTATAAAATGACACGGAACAATGTGATATGCCACTTAACATTATAACGAACTAATGTTGCATTGAATTACTATCATTTTCATGAAATATCGCATAAATATTTTAGTGTTGTTTCAAATTGATGTCACCAAGGAACAGAATGCAAAAAATTGCATAAAAATCAGACTTTAATTATTTTAGTAATAAAGGGTGATTTCAAGCCAAGCGCCGCCTAGCAGCAAAATGAGAAACAAAATTGAGTAAAATTTTACTATTAGGTACCTAGAAATGCAGCAAATGGTTCAATGAAGCATACAAGTCGCACTAGTCGAACATTCTATTCCTTATATATCACAATTTGAAGCATAAAAACTGATTTACAATTGTTCTAAATAGGATCAAACTTTGGACTGCCGTAAAATGACCAAATCAAGTCCGATCTTCAAAAACTAAACATCACTGGAAAGGGCTATTCAAGAACTAAAACTTTTCTTATATACTTTCAATAAAATATTTTTTGTTTTGGAGCTATTTGGAGCCGAATAAAAACACAATTATCGTAATATGACCTTGACCTTTGAAATTTCATTTTAACTTTTTAATTGTGAGGCCCTTTCAAACATAACAATACATAACTTGTGAAAATATCATGAAGAATGAACTAAAAATAAAGTCAGGAGCGACAAAAAACATCTTTTCGAAATTTTAATTTTTCCTAAAATTTAGTGAAGTTTGACCGTTTCTAGAGGACAAACCATGCATTTATTAAATTCGCTACCCCATATATTTTGTGCGTATATGTCTTGCAAATCATTTGCAGCAAACAAAATTCTTCTATCTGTTGTCTAACAAAAACGGATAGGTATTTCGTACACATACCCTCATCTGCAAAGTTTTTTGCGAGGTTCGAACTTTCAACCTTCCGTTGCTAGCTCAAAAAGTTTCAGCCACTCATACCTAGAAACTATCATATTTTATTAGGCTATCAACAAGAAACATAATGCAATAAACCGCATTTAGATCAGGCTTTAACTTTTTGAGTTATAAGTAGAAGAGTGCTTTCAAGCTAAGCGCCCCCTAGCGGCAAAATGAGAAACAAAATTGATTAAAATTTTACCATTAGGTACCTAGCAATGCAGCAAATAGTTCAATCAAGTAGTTCAATCAAAAACTAGTCGAACATTCTATTTCTTATATATCACAATTTGAAGCATAAAAACTGATTTACAATTGTTCCAAAAAAGGATCAAACTTTGGACTGCCGTAATATGACCAGATCAAGTCCGATCTTCGAAAATTAAACATCACTGGAAAGAGCTCTTAAAGAACTAAAACTTTTGTTCATATACTCTCAATGAAATATTTTTAGTTTTTGAGCTATTTGGGGCCGAATAAAAACACAAGAATCGTAACATGACCTTGACCTTTTCAATTATTTTTAAAAATTTTAATTGTGAGTCCCTTTCAAACATAACAATACATAACTTGTGAAAATATCATGAAGAATTAACAAAAAATAAAGTCAGAAGCGATAAAAAACATGTTTTTGAAACTTTAACTTTTCCTAAAATTTAGTGAAGTTTGACCATTTGCAGAGGACAAACCATACATTTCTTAAATTCGCCACCCCATATATTTTGTGTGTATATGTCTTGCAAATCATTTGCAGCAAACAGAATTCTTCTATCTGATCTCTAAGAAAAATGGATAGGTTTTTCGTAGACCTACCCTCATTTGCACAGTTTTTTGCGAGGTTCGAACTTTCAACCTTCTGTAGCTCAAATACTTTCAGCGACACGTACCCTCGAAACCTATCATATTTTATTTGGCTATCAACAAGGAACAGAATGCAAAAAACCGCATTTGAATCGGACCTCAAATAAGTGAGTTATTAGCCATTAATAAATTTCATGCAAAACGCCCCCTGGCGGGAAAAGTAAGATATAAATGAAAATTTTCTCAACGTTAGGATCAAGTTCAAATACGTGGTAATAACTGATTAAAATTTCATACATGTGACTTTTTTCTATCATGGTGATATGCCGTTCACAAAAAAAGGTTAGAAAAATAATAAAAAAACTAGAACCGCAAAGCGGCATCTTGGTTTTCGCTTTAACTTGACTAGTAAGAGTACTGGTTTCAACTGCAGACATAATTGATTGATATTAACTTTATTCGAATATTTTTGTTAATTGATCAAATTAAGTCCGATCTTCAAAAACTAAACATCATTAGAACGATCTCTTCACGAACTAGAACTTTTGTTCATATACTTTCTATAAAATATTTCTAGATTGAGAACTATTTTGTGCCGATAAAAATAATCGGTATTATGACCTTGACCTTTGCATATTTTCATCGTTATTTACTATGAGTTTATTTGTATTATTTAAATGCATAAACAGTGAAAAAATGATGAAGATTGAACAAAAATAAAGTCAGGAGCTGCAAAAAAGAAGCAACATATGGATTTACAATTGTTTGATAAAAGGATCAAACTTTGGACTGTGGTAATTTGATCAAATGAAGTCCGATCTTCAAAATCTAAACACCAATGGAAAGATCTCTTCACAGACTAAAACTTTTGTTCATATACTTTCTATAAAATATTTTTAGATTTGGAGCTATTTTATGCCGATATAAATAATAATAATTGGTATATGACCTTGACCTTTGCATATTATGTTGTTGTTTTTTTCTATGAATTTATTTGTTTTATAAAAATGCATAAACAGTGAAATAATGATGAAGATTGAACAAAAAATAAAGTCAGGAGCAGCAAAAAAGAGAAAACATATGGATATACAATTGTTTGAGAAGAGGATCAAACTTTGGACTGTTGTCATTTGAACAAATGAAGTCCGGTCTTTAAAAACTAAACATTAATGGAAAGATCTCCTCACAAACTAAAACTTTTGTTCATATACTTTCTATAAAATATTTTTAGATTTTAAGCTATTTTATGCCGATATAGATAATAATAATTGGTATATGACCTTGACCTTTGCATATTATGCTTGTTTTTTTTCTATGATTTTATTTGTTTTATAAAAATGCATAAACAGTGATATAATGATGAATATTGAACAAAAAATAAAGTCAGGAGCAGCAAATAAGAGAAAACATATGCATATACAATTGTTTGATAAGAGGATCAAACTTTGGACTGTGGTCATTTGATCAAATGAAGTCCGATCTTCAAAAACTAAACATTAATGGAAAGATCTCCTCGAAAACTAAAACTTTTGTTCATATACTTTCTATAAAATATTTTTAGATTTGGAGCTATTTTATGCCGATATAAATAATAATAATTGGTATATGACCTTGACCTTTGCATATTATGTTGTTGTTTTTTTCTATGAATTTATTTGTTTTATAAAAATGCATAAACAGTGAAATAATGATGAAGATTGAACAAAAAATAAAGTCAGGAGCTGCAAATAACCTTAAAAGTCATGCTTTTAAAATGTTGATTTTTCGAAAATATTGGTTAAGTTTGACCGCATACTGTGGACAAACCATGCATTTCCCGAATTCGCCACCCCATATATTTTGTGCGTATATGTCTTGCAGATCATATGCAACAAACAAAATTCTCCTATCTCATCTCTGAATAAAATGGGTAGGTTTTTGGTAGACCTACCCTTATTTCACAGTTTTTGCGAGATTCGAACTTTCAACCTCCTGTAGCACGAAAGTTTTATATACGCAAATTTTTGAAACCTATCATATTTTATTGGGCTATTTACAAGGAACATTGTGCAAAAACCGCATTTGAATCGGACCTCAAATAATGGAGATATTGCTTATTAAACATTTTCATATAAAACGCCCACTGGCGGGAAAATCAAAACAAAATTGAAAATTATCTCGACGTTAGGATCATCTTCAAATACGTGGTTATTACTGATAAAAGTTTCATAGATGTGGCTTTTCTCACCTCGGAGCTATGCCGTTCACAAAAAAGGGAAGAAAAATAAAAAAAAAAAAAAAAAAAAAAAAAAAAAAAAAGAAACAGAACGAGAACAATAGGTTTTCGCACAGCGATGCGAAAACCTAACTAGAACCGCAAGCGGTATCTTGGTTTTCGCTTTTAACCTAATCAACTTGAACACTTTATTTCAATTCAGCCACAATTTTTAATATGAAACAGAACGCAAAGGTTTTTTGAAGACCTACTCTCATTTGCACAGTTTTTTTTTTTTTTTTTTTTTTTTTTTAATGTTAGAACATTCAAACTCCTCTAGCGCAAATATTTCCCCATACCCTATCATCACATCACATCACATTCTGTGGTGCTGTCAACAAGGAACAAAATGCTGAAAACCGCATTCAATTAGACTTTAACGTTTTGAGTTATAGGCAAAAGAGTGATTTTAAGCAAAGCGCACTCTAGCGGCAAAATGAGAAAAAAAAAGATAAAATTTTTACAATTAGGTACCTAGAAATGCAGCAAATAGTTCAAACAAGTATATAAGTCGCACTAATCGAACATTCTTTTTCTTATATATCACACTTTTAAGCATAAAACCTGAATAACAATTATTCCAAAAAAGGATCAAACTTTGGATTGCCGTAAAATGAAAAGATCAAGTCCGATCTTCAAAAACTAAACATTATACGAAAGAACTATTTAGAACTAAAACTTTTGTTCATATACTCTCAATGAAATATTTTTAGATTTGGAGCACTTTGGGGCCGAATAAAAACACAATTATCGTAATATGACCTTGACCTTTTCAATGTTTTTTAACTTTTTAATTTTGAGGCCCTTTCAAACATAACAATACATAACTTGTGAAAATTTCATGAAGAATGAACAGAAAATAAAGTCAGGAGCGACAAAAAACATGTTTTTGAAATTTTAATTTTTCCTAAAATTTAGTGAAGTTTGACCTTTTTCTAGAGGACAAACCATGCATTTCTTAAATTTGCCACCCCATATATTTTGTGCGTATATGTCTTTCAAATCATTTGCAGCAAACAGAATTCTTCTATCTGATTTCTAACAAGAATGGATAGGTTTTTCGTAGACCTACCCTCATTTGCATTTTTTTTACGAGATTCGAACTTTCAACCTTCCGTTACTAGCTCAAAAGCTTTCAGCCACTCATACCAAAAAACTTTCATATTTTATTAGGCTATCAACAAGGAACATAATTCAGTTAACCGCATTTGGATCAGGCTTCAACTTTTTGAGTTATAAGCAAAAGAATGATTTCAAGAAAAGCGCCCCCTAGCGGCAAAATGAGATAGAAAATTGATTAAAATTTTACTGTTTGGTACCTAGCAAAGCAGCAAATAGTTCAATCAAGTATACTAGTCGCACAAGTCAAACTTTTTATTCTTGTGTATCAGAATTTGAAGCATAAAACCTGATTTACAATTATTCCAAAAAAGGATCAAACTTTGGACTGCCGTATAATGACCAAATCAAGTCCGATCTTCAAAAACTAAACATCACTGGAAAGAGCTCTTTAAGAACTAAAACTTTTATTCATATACTCTCATGAAATATTTTTAGTTTTGGAGCTATTTGTGGCCGAATAAAAACACAATAATCGTAATATGACCTTGACCTTTTCAAATTTCTTTTAATTTTTTTATTGTGAGGCCCTTTCAAACATAACAATACATATTGTGTGAAAATATCATGAAGAATGAACAGAAAATAAAGTCAGGAGCGACAAAAACATGTTTTTGAAATTTTAATTTTTCCTAAAAGTTAGTGAAGTTTGACCTTTTCTAGAGGACAAACCACGCATTTCCTAAATTCGCCACCCCATATATTTTGTGCGTATATGTCTTGCAAATCGTATGCAGCAAATAGAATTCTTCTATCTGATCTCTAACAAAAGTGGGAAGGTTTTTCGTAGACCTACCCTCATTATTTCACTTTTTTCCAAGGTTCGAACATTCAACCTCTCCTAGAACAATTTTTTTCCCGTACTCGATGATGAGATTTCCATCATATTTGATTGAGCTGTCAACAAGGAACATTATGTAAAAAACCGCATCTAAATCAGGTTTCAAATTTTTGAGTTATTAGCAAAACAGTGATTACATGCATTGCGCCCTCTAGTGGCTAAATCAGAAAAAAAAGTGAAAAGTTTGACCATTTAGGCACATGTTCAGATAAAGATGACTCCATGCCCAAAATTTCATAGCTGTAGCTTTTTTCATCTGGCCGCTAGGCTGGACACAAAAATGGGTGGAATTGGAAAAATAATAAAAATAAAAAAAAAAACAAATCAACAGAAGAAGAACAATAGGTTTTCGCCCTGCAGAGGCGAAAACCTAAATACTGTGACAATTTCCCATTTTGAATTTGGATAGCTAAAATGTGCTAGCAAGGATAAAAATCCTTGGTAATATGTTTTGCCAAAGTGCCTAAAGGTAAGTTCTAATTCAAAACCTTTTATATCGGTACATTTATTTTATTATAAAGATATATTTTATTCATATTTTTGAAAAGTGCCAATATGGTATTCAAAATAATTTCAGATCGAATTTATACTTAGCTTTACCCATAATTGATTGATCTCCTGCTGTGTTCCAATTGTTTGATTTCCTGATTGGTTTCTCATCATCGCTTTCAAATAAAGCCGACTTTTCTTACCAATGAAGCCGACAATTTTATTACCCTGTCATTTTTTTTAACTAATCAACAATTTCAGGCACTGGGGACCCTTAGTTAAACATCTGGACAACCATGACTTACGCACGTGACTTATGATCTTTTTATAGACATTACTAATTATTTTAAAATCAGCACAAACAGAATAGATTTAAATTGGTAATTTTCCACTCGAGAACGCTTTAAACAACAGAACGTAACTTTTATGTCGATCTCCCCAAAAAGAGAAACTATTCTTTTAATTTGCCCTTTTTTCATTGGAAATCTTATTTATTTCACTGAAATTATGTTTAACTCAAATCAAGTCAAAATGCATCTGCATGAGGCAACAGGTATATGCGTCAAAATGAGTCTACATGAGGGAATGGGTATACGCGTCAGAATGAGTCTACATGAGGGAAAGGGTTAATACAGTTCAAAATGCATGAGATTTATAGAATTGTGTTGAAAAATCTTCACACTTATCTGACTAATTCATGCCAAATTTTGCTGAATCTATTTAATTAGTTCTCTTTTACTTCAAGGTGCAATGTATTTACTGTTATCAATATTTTTTTATCAAATTAAACACATACATTATACAAGCACCCTATACCCTGGCAGATTAGGCACACCTTTTTTTCCAGATATTTCAGGTTTCCAGAAGGGTTACGCCTTTTATGATGATATACATTTTTTTTTTTCATTTCCAAGGAGTAAAATTTACCAGTAAACGATCTCCGAAAACGAATATACTGAGAGCCAATTAATAAGATAATATGGCATTAACACTAAATAAAACTATAATAATACCAGGTTATTACATTTGTTCTTATTAGTTATCCTGCTGTTAAATTTTTGATAAAATGATCGTGAGAAACATGATGGAAGACATTTTTTAATATAAATAAGTTTATTTTACAGGACCTCACTATGTACAGGATGACAGGTGGCATTAGGAACATAATGTCTGTTAATTGGGAGAATTTTGATAGGTGACAATGGTCCCAGTCTGTTATTAAGAACATGGTTGAGTAATGCAATGTTATGAGACCCATACCCATCCTT
Organism: Solen grandis; assembly: GCA_021229015.1. Classification (NCBI taxonomy): domain Eukaryota; kingdom Metazoa; phylum Mollusca; class Bivalvia; order Adapedonta; family Solenidae; genus Solen; species Solen grandis. Next base: position 49,023,722 of record CM037781.1, read on the forward strand.
AATGTAAATGTCTTTTGGTAATTTTATGCTATGTAAATGAAATGGTTCACCATATGATTAGCCACTGTAACATACAGATAGCTTTCAATCAGTCAAAATGTCTGACAGAACAAATTTTAAGTATTTCTTCTAATACCAAGTGATAAGGGATTTTTTTTTTTTTTTAAGAAATGTGATTTTCAATCAATTTTTTAAAAGCTTTCCATGTGTATGAATGCAATAAGTGACATTTAATGTAATTTCACACCAGATTGTATGTTAATATGTCCATAACATGCTATAAAATCTTTTAAAATTAATTTAAATTACAGTCGAGACTGTCATATGTGACCTTCAATTGGACTTCCAAGAAAAGGTCACATATGACAGGGAGTCTTTAAAAACAGTCTCAAAAATTTAAACATTTTTTTATTGAACTGGAGTTCTTTACATAGCTGAATGAGTTAAAAACAGAGATATACATGTAGTTCTATGTTTAATACATTGATATTCAACAAAATCTGTTACACGTATAGATGAATTTATACAAATTATTTTCTGTTTATTGCATAATTTTTACTTATATTTTGTTTCTGAAACAAGGGGGTGGGCACAAAACATGATTTTTTTAAAAAAAAATTCGTATTTCCCCAAACTTTACCCAACCCACTAGAGAAGCCGTAAATTGTTAAAGTCTTATTGTAGGGTACACAATATATGTTTCATACGTAAAATTGATATTTAAACCTGATCATACATACTAGCCTGTAAATTAATGTTTATTTGTGATTTCTATCATGGTGCTTACAAAATCATTGTTCTCTTTTTCCAGGGATGTGTGTATACAATAATAAGTATTGGACTATAACATACAAACAAAAGCATGTTTTAATCGTCATCACTGTGCCTTCCCATAAATGAAGAGTTAGTTTATTATTGTCAATGCATTTAGACGAAATTTTGACAACTTAGTTTCATTTTGGACAGAGCTGTTTGGTTAATGATAATTGTGTACTTCAAATACCCTTTGTTGAGAGACTTGCGAGAAAAACAACAATAAAACTAGGTGTCGGTAGTTTCAGATTATTACTCAAAGCTTTAACAAGGTAACAATGCATATGCATGTGGATACTAAAGGTGTGAAAATAATTGCTGCATTGCACCTGACTTGTGGAAGCAGTAGAACATTTCCACCTGTTGTGCAATTGAACATCCGCAAAACAACCGTAAAACAAGCTGGCTACCTCCGCGTCATACGATTAAAGATATTTAAAAGGTGTTAAAGTCGCTAAATACCGACAAAACAGCGCATTGGGAACAGGTAATTGGGGTCGCTTGTCACATAAGACAGGGAGTGGTTTAATTCAGACCATTTATATTGGGAAATACGTTGGGCGGACTAAAACTAAGTCTGATAAGACAGAGAGTCGTTTAATTCAGAGAGTCGCTCAGACAGTCTCGACCGTACTTTAATTCAGTAGATGTCCAACATTGAGTAGACTGACAATAGACAATGAACAATAGGCTGTCACAAAAGAAAGCAATATCAGAGGATCTTAAGGTCTGGCTTGCTGAACAAGTATTTTTTATTTGAAATAGTTATATAAATTATAGGTATCTGAAATTAAAAAGGGTGATATCCAATACCATTTATTTCAGAATTAATACATTTGTGTTTCCCCATATTCTGTTGTCAGATTAATGTATAGTTGAAACTTCCAGTTGTTAACAATTTCAGATATAGACATTATGAAGCTAGAAAATAAAATTGAAATAAAATTGCTTTGTATAGAATTATGTATTTTTGTGATGTCAGATTGTTTTGAAATAAAACTTTTCAGGGTTCAACACTTACTTTTCAGCCAGGAATCCTGTCAGGACATATGCTTTTCAAATCAGAAGTCTCTGCTTAAATAAGAAGTCCCTTAAATAGTTTTTAATTTAAGTAAAATTCAGTGAAAGATTGTTGGGATATTTAAAACAATATTAAAGTGCACTTCTTTTAAACTTTAATTATGTTTATATTAGATTAAATAGAAGTTTGTAATACTTTTAGATCATTATATCTTTTATGATATACAAATGTGAAAATAATAATATATATATATTTTTTTAATCTCATCATATTTTTATAGGAGTTATAGTCAAAACGTGCCCACTACCAAAACGTACCCAAGTCAAATGTACCCAAATGGAGTCAAAACGTACCCAAATGTTGGTCAAAATGTACCCACCTAATTGGTCATAATGTGCCCAAGTTAAATTATTTTTCTGACTAAAATGTGTTTTTAAAGTACAATTTATATGTTTTAATGTAATGTTCATCAGTTTAAGTTATATGTTTTTATATTATTTCATGAATGCCATCATAAGTATTCCATAACATAAGTTTTAATGATAAACACATCAAAATAAAAAAAAAAAATATTTCATTCTTTCAAACTAATTCATATACCAGAACTAGAAGTTGGGAAAACAAGAATTCAATGTAAGTTTGAAGAGCATAATCACCTCGCAATTAAGGAGGCCATCTTTCACACCTTTATTTATGCTATCAGCACTTAATAAAATGCCACGAGTGAACATGTTATACTTGATTGGTGTAATCTGATTCAATTAAAAGTTGTTTATAATTCAATTAAGACAAGAAGCCGAAACACACAATTTTAGAGATCAAAGGTACCGGTAATCATGTATTAAATTGAAATTGAATTAAATTCAAATTAAGTATTATACATAAATTATAAAAATAATGTTTTAATCAAAAATTAAAATATCAATAATAAATTGTTTGAGAATATTGATATTAATATTTTGATATATCATAAATAAGAAAAAAAATCTTGGGTACGTTTTGACCTAAAAATTGGGTACGTTTTGACCTCAAAAAGTGGGTATGTTTTGGTTTGGATACGTTTTGACTCGCTCCCTTTTTATAGAATGGTAATGCAAGTTTGTCTCAATACATTACCCCATCCACTTAACTATGATCATATTATTGTAAGTATGTCAGTCTTTATTTCAAATAATGTTGTAAAATCTGTATTTCATTTCAAACATTCATATTTTAAAACATTACTAATTAGCTTTTAGACCATTTTATTGCTGTAAACAACAGTTATCAGTTGATGCTTTTTTCTACGATCATACCAAAAAGAAAAAGAAAAGTTATATTCAAACAGCTTTTCACATGCTATGAAAACCACCAAAGGCATTTAAATTGAATTTTAATTATAAATATTATGAAAGAATGATACTGTGTCAAGGTTGAATGCCAGATTTGAAGTATTACAAATATTTGTGCCGATTAGGCTATTCATTTCGTATTCATAAACAGACCCGCAAAATCAACTTTTACTTTCCCAATTAACTTTTTATTTCCAGTTTCAAACTTTGAAAGATTACAACATGTACTGATAAATTATATGTCACACAACAATTGATTTCATTTAATAATTATGATTTCCTCTTGAAAAATCAAGAGTCCCTAGGGAAGGAATCCCTTGCCCATTTTTGGTGTTATCTGGATCGCGGGAATGCGTTAGTGTCAAACAATTACAGCTAAGTTAAGGAAAGGACCGAAAATGCCCGAAATGAAATTAAATGAGATTTTAATCTTTTATCAAAAATTTGGAAAAAAAAAAAAAATTAGGGTCGGCAGCAAAAAAAGAGGGTCAGTCGGGGTAGTGGAAACAAGCAACTTTTTTTTTTGGCCTAAATTACCCTGGAAATCACAGATAAACAACTCTTTTTTGAATTTTCGCCCACATGGCTTTATCAAAAATCATGACGAAGTACAAAAGCACTACATTATTGCATTTTGACTAAAAACAAGTAAGGTGAGCCTTATACCTTGCTGCGCTTAATCTACCTATGTGATTTGAATAATTATCTCATCAAACCTGCACAAATATTGAGACCCCCCTTGGCTGTCCAAAAAATCGAAAAATCCACCAAAATTAGGAAACATTTATGAAGTTTCAAAGTTATATGTCTCATAGAGCATGAGTAAGGCTCTCAACAATATGTCTCATAGAGCATGAGTAAGGCTCTCAACAAAAATTAAGTATGAAATTTAACAAAGGGCAATTACTCAAAAAATATGATGCGCAGAGCTACAGTTCTTGTGCATGACACTTCTCCCCAATGAGATCTATATACATGTGAAGTTTCAAGTTACTAGCTTTGATACTTTTTGAGTTATGCTCTGGACAAAAAAATGTGACAGATGGACAGACAAACGGACAGACAATATGTCTCCCCCATATATATATTGGGGAAGACATAAATAAAATTTCCTTTTAAAAAGAAGGCTTGCCCATTTTTTTTATCAACTGGTCGTTGCTTAACCACCAGCTGTTTTTCTTTGAGTCTTGGTCCCAGGATAACAAGCATTCTGAAGTCCCCTACCAGCAAATAGAAAACTAAGACACACCCCCCCCCCCCCCCCCCCCCCATTCAAGCTGTTTTGTTTTGTTTCATGCCCTTCTTTGAACTTGATCTGTAACTCATGGTGATAGACTCACGTAACAAATATTAGATCAATATCTGCAAGCGCTTAGAAAAAAAAGTCAGGAAAACTGCTGCTTTAAAGAAATTTTGCTAGTCCAAGGCCCGTAATTTTGTCAAAAATCAGTGGACCAGAACAAAACTCAAACTTGATCTGTAACTCATGTTGGTAGACTCACATACCAATTATTAGATGAATATCTGCAAGCCTTTAGAAACAAGTAACTGGTGTTGTATGCAACACATAAAGTCCCCTACCGGCTCCACCTTGACTCAATATGGTAATCAATCCCATTTTTTGCCATATTTTCACTATTTCCGTTACCATAGCAACCACAATTTTAGTCGAAGAACAAAAATAAAATGACGTGCATAATCTACACATTGCCATCTAGTCATATACCAAGTTTCATCAACTTAGCTTGCTTAGTTATCGCGGGATCCCATTTTTGCCATATTTTCACTATTTCCGTTACCATAGCAACCACAATTTTAGTCGAAGAACAAAAATAAAATGACGTGCATAATCTACACATTGCCATCTATTCGTATACCAAGTTTCATCAACTTAGCTTGCTTAGTTATCGTGGGATCCCATTTTTTGCCATATTTTCACTATTTCCATTACCATAGCAACCACAATTTTAGTCGAAGAACAAAATAAAATGACGTGCATAATCTACACATTGCCATCTAGTCATATACCAAGTTTCATCAAGTTAGCTTGCTTAGTTATCGCGGGATCCCATTTTTGCCATATTTTCACTATTTCCGTTACCATAGCAACCACAATTTTTGTGAAGAACAAAAATAAATGACGTGCATAATCTACACATTGCCATCTAGCATATACCAAGTTTCATCAAGTTAGCTTGCTTAGTTATCGCGGGATCCCATTTTTGCCATATTTTCACTATTTCCGTTACCATAGCAACCACAATTTTAGTCGAAGAACAAAAATAAAATGACGTGCATAATCTACACATTGCCATCTAGTCATATACCAAGTTTCATCAAGTTAGCTTGCTTAGTTATCGCGGGATCCCATTTTTGCCATATTTTCACTATTTCCGTTACCATAGCAACCACAATTTTAGTCGAAGAACAAAAATAAAATGACGTGCATAATCTACACATTGCCATCTAGTCATATACCAAGTTTCATCAAGTTAGCTTGTTTAGTTATTAAGTTATCGCGGGATCCAGATTTGAGCGGACAGACAGACGGACGGACGGACAGAGGGACGGACGGACGGAGGGAAAACCTATAGTCCCCTCTGGTGTGAACACCGGTAGGGGACTAACAAAGCCTGGAAAACTGCTATTTTAAAGAAATTTCCTAAGTCCAAGGCCCGTAATTTCTTCAAAAATCAGTGGACCAGAACAAAACTCGAACTTGATCTGTAGCTCATATTGGTAGACTCACATACCAAATATTAGATTGATATCTGCAAGCTTTTAGAAAAAAAGTCTGGAAAAATGCTGTTTTAAAGAAATTTCGTCAAAAATCAGTGGACCGGAACTAAACTCGAACTTGATCCGTAACTCATGGTGGTAGACTCACATACCAAACATTAGATCAATATCAGCAAGCATTTATAAAAAAAAGTCTGGAAAACATATGTGTGACTGACAGACTGACTGACTGACAAGACGGAGTGCAAACCTATAGTCCTCTTGGGCGATGCCGGTAGGTGACTTATAACCAAAAAGTTTGAATAAAGCTTTCAAGAATTGTTGGCACATACTTGTGTGTATATATGTATAGATTGCATCAAAAATCTTAATACATTTTATTTTTTTAGAAGAGTTTTATGTTAATTGCTACATCTGCTAAATTACAAAAAGAACTTTGAAGACCAATATAATTATTGGGCTAATAATAATAAATGGTTTTCGGGTATGTATTTCGTTAAAAATCAAAACGGAGTACTAGAACAAGCAGCCAATTGCTGATCACAGAGGCTCAAAATTGCCTGGGGCATATCATACAGCACTTTGATCCCCTGTGTTTCTAATTGGTTGCTCCTTTCCACAATTCATTTTAACTTTGGGAACTCACATATGACGTGGACACAACAGAATAATCTAGGCTATCTGCCAAATGCAATATGTCCAAAATGTTACGAGAACAATGATGAGGGAATCATAAATCTGAGTAAAAAGCTTAAACGCAAATGCAGAGCAACCAATTTTACCATGTTCATCCAATGGTAAAATGTAGGTCACAGCTAAAAATTTGTATAAGTATTAAAAAGTTTTTATCATAAAGTCATGTGTACATAGTTTTGTGAAAATGTGAAATCTTCATAGACAGAAAACTTAAACGCAAAGGTAAACTTAAGGCTGAACAATCGTTTTACCATGTTCATCCAACCGTGAAATATAGGTCACAGTCATAAATCTGCATGAATATTAAATAGATCATATCATGATATACATCAATGATTGTTCTGCCTCAGGTTAACCTTTGCGTTTAAGCTTTTTTCTATGAAGTTTGATTTCACATCTTTATGAAACTAAGTACACATGTACATCAGGATATGATCTATTTAATATCTGTGCAAATTTATGGCTGTGACCTATATTTCATGGTTGGATGAAGATGGTAAAATTGGTTGCTCTGCCTCAGGTTTTCTTTTGGGTTTCTTAGAAAAAAAGCTTTAATGCAAAGGTATACCTAAGGTGTGACGGACGAACGGACACACAGACCAAAAGTCTATGCTGGTAACTATGGTTACAACTCACCAATATTGCCAATGTTTTTCTTCAGATTCTCAAGCTCCTGAAGTTTGGTGTCCAGGATGGACAAATGTTTCTGGGATTCTGCATCCTTCTCGTTGATGGCTTCTCTCAGGGCTGTATTCTCAGCCTCATTTTGTCTCACAAGTTCCTGGGTACCAAACAAACAACGTTGGTTTATACTATAAATGTTGTCATGAAGTTTGAAAAAGATTGTTTAAGAAAAAGATTTTTAAAAAAAAAATACACAAAGTGTAATCTGGCATTTTTTTTTGTTCAAGGACCATAATTCCAGACCTTACAAGCGGATATCAGCCATAATCAAACTTGACTGGGAGATTATGGTTATATACATTGTTATAAAGTTTGAAGAAGATTGATTAAGAAATAAAGATGCTAGGGTATACACAAGAAAATGTTGATGGACATCCTGACTGACGGACAACAGACACTGACTGACCACAACAGCTCCCCTAAAGCAATTCATGCTCAGGTGAACTGACAAAACATACAAAATATTCCCATGTTTCATTAGGCCTTTGTATCACAATCTTGAATAACAGTTGATCAACCAATACTATGATATTGATATATGAGCAACTGTTGCAGACATAAAGTCATTGCTTATATAAGGATATAGACTCCAAGCACTGAAGGCAGAGTATAAAGAAGAAAAACTATTTCATTTATAATTATAATGCAAGATTACCCCCACTGTTAGAGCATTTCTGCTACATACAGAAAAAATACAGTACCATGTGTACAGTACACATTTTCATGGATAGATGTTCCAAAAAGCAAAGTCTATAACTATGAACAAATTTTGTAGGATCAATATTCCAAGATTAGACTTTTACAAAATTAACTTGAGATTACATGAAAACTGATGTCTCACCCCTCCCCGAAATTCTGTGATGCAAAACTCTCACAGCATGTAGATGAAGTCAATCACGTATTTTGGTGTTCTGACTGAAGATTCATTTCAATAGTGTTAGTAGGAAAGGACCTATCTTCTGAACAAAATGTGTGACTTGACAGACAACTCTAACAAAAGCAAATAATAATTGTAACAGTGAACAGTTACTAAGTCTCTCAAACAAAGTTTAAGAAATAAGTTCATAAGTCTAACTGATGGGGTGGGGCCTGACTCCTTGGTGACCCAAGTGATCATCAAAAAATTCAATCCATCTGATCATGAGGAACAAGAATATATTTTGTTTATGGGAGGGGATCTGAACAGTTTTTGAGATATAAGGTCATAAGTTAAATTGAGGGGGAGGGGCCTGACCCCTGGGGACATCAAAGTAGTACCATATAATTTGTCTCATCATGACTGACTGACTATTTGAGTTTACCGTCACTTCGACAGTATTTCAGTCATCTAGTGACGCCCAGCTAATTACAGGTGGAGGATGACCCCGAAAGCAAGGAGGAATCCGGGTAGAATCACCGACTTACCACAAGCCAGCTGGAAGGCTTTCTCACATGAAAATCCAAATGACCCTGCCGGGTTTCGAAACCCACGCAGTATGGGGCTGAGTGAGTGTTAAAGTCAGCGACTTTACCCTCTCGGCAACGGAGGCCCCGTCTCATCATGAGGAACAAGAATATATATGGTTTATGGGAGTGATCTGAACAGTTTTTGAGATATAAGGTCATAAGTAAAATTGAAGGGATGGGGCCTGACCCCTGGGGACACCAAAGTAGTACCATTTAATCTGTCTCATCATAAGGAACAAGAATATATATGGTTTATGGGAGGGGATCTGAACAGTTTTTGAGATATAAGGTCATAAGTAAAATTGAGGGGTGGGGGCCTGATCCCTGGGGACACCAAAATAGTACCATTCAATCCATCTCATCAAAATGAACAAGAATATGTATGGTTTAGGGTTGGAGATCTAAACAGTTTTTGTGATATAAGGTCATAAGTAAAATTGAGGGGCGGGCTCTGACCCCTTGGTGGCCTCAGGGGACACCAAAGTAGTACTTTTAAATTCTTCTCATTATGAGCAACAAAAAAATATATGATTCAGGGTTGGAAATTTGAAATATTTAACCAAAATACATTTTTATGCAAAAATCCATCTTTGACAGGGTGGGGCCTGACCCCCAGGGCACATTTACAAAAATCAGGGGGGCACCACTACTCACTGAGGACTATAAGTGTGTGAAGTTTTGTAAAGATAGGTCGAGTGGCCTTACGATATATGGCCTGTACAAAGTTGCCGGCGTGAGAAAGAATAATAATAAGAAGAAGAAACGGAGTAAAAACAATAAGTCTTCAAACTTCGTTTGGGAGACTTAACAAGAAATGTGTCCCCCCCCCCCACCCCCAAGAAAAATACAATCTTATTTAGAGTAAAAAACAAAACATTTTTTAAAAACAAAGGCCCATAACTCTGTCAACTTTAACAAAGGTTCAATAAAATACCCAGGTGCACAATTCATGTCCTGAATAATATACCCATGAAGTTTCAAGTATGTAGTACAAATACTTTACAAAAACTTTAATTCAGAGTTATGAGCGTCAGAAGCACAAAATTTCATACTTTTCAAAAACAAAGGCCCATAACGCTGTCAAAATCAACGGTGGTTCGATAAAAATACCCAGGTGCGCAAGTTCATGTCCTGAATGATATATCCATGAAGTTTCAAGTCTGTAGTACAAATACTTTCGGAGTTATGCACGTCATAAAGTTTTGGGACGGGAAAAATTACCTTTAGGTCTTCAATATCTGTGTTGGCATCTGACAGCTGTTTTTCAAGCTCCACAGTCTTCATCATGGCCTCCTCCTCCACCTCCTGCAGTCTCTCCTGTACCTGTATGCAGATAGTTATACACAAAGGTACTTAATCCTGAACCTGTATGCAGATAGCCATACAAATATACTTACTCTTGTAACTGTATGCATAAAATCATACACAGGTACTTACTCCTCTCCTACAACTGTATGCAGATAGTCATACACAGGAACTTTCTCCTGCAACTGTATACAGATAGTCAAACAAAGATACTTACTCCAGCAGCTGTATGCAGATAGTCATACAAAGGTACTTACTCCTGCAACTGTATGCAGATAGTCATACAAAGGTACTTACTCCTGCAGCTGTATTCAGATAGTCATACAAAGGTACTTACTCCTGCAACCATATGCAGATAGTTATACACAGGTACTTACTCCTGCAACTGTATGCAGATAGTCATACAAAGGTACTTACTCCTGTAACTGTATGCAGAAAGTCATACACAGGTACTTACTCCTGCAACTGTATGCAGATAGTCATACACAGGTACTTACTCCTGCAACCATATGCAGATAGTTATACACAGGTACTTACTCCTGCAACTGTATGCAGATAGTCATACAAAGGTACTTACTCCTGTAACTGTATGCAGATAGTCATACACAGGTACTTACTCCTGCAACTGTATGCAGATAGTCATACACAGGTACTTACTCCTGCAACTGTATGCAGATAGTCATACACAGGTACTTACTCCAGCAGCTGTATGCAAATAGTCATACACAGGTACTTACTCCTGCAACTGTATGCAGATAGTCATACACAGGTACTTACTCTTGCAACTGTATGCAGATAGTCATACACAGGTACTTACTCCTGTAACTGCATGCAGATAGTCATACACAGGTACTTACTCCTGTAACTGTATGCAGATAGTCATACACAGGTACTTACTCCTATAAATGTATGCAGATAGTCATACAAAGGTATATACGCCAGCATTTGTAAGCAGATAGTCATACACAAGTACTTACGCCTGTAACTGCAGACACAGGGTGATCAGATCAAACTGAACTTAAGAATGCTGTGCTCTGGTGAGTTAAAAATATGCTAATATCTAAAATACTGAAAGTAATGGAAGAAGGTAAGAAATTACATGAAGAAGTTCATCCTCCAACTCTGCAGCCTTCTCCAGGGCCTCTGTCTTGGTCTCTGAGTCTTCAAGTAGAGCAGCCACATGTATAGTATTGTCCAAGTACGCATGTACCTGTACAGACAGACGGTCACTTTCTGTGTGGCTCAGCTTCTGCAATATACAGATATACCCCTTCATTTTCAAAACAACAGACAACTATTTAAAGTATTCTTTGACATTTTGGGGAGGTTGAGGGTGGGGTTGTTTGTTCTCAGTAGTGATGCAATGATGAAATGATGATCAAGTATAATTAAAAAATCATCACTGGCAGTCCTATGTTGGCAATTGCAGGACTTGATGTTGTTAAGATGTTTACCCTTAGCATTTATGTTTTCCTGTATTATAGCATAGTCCTACTAGTACTGCAATATGGTGAAACAAGAGGGCCATTAGGCCCTAGATCGCTCACCAGAGTAAATCAGCTTATTTAAAACAATTCAAGTCACTTGATTTTACTGTGAAATAATCAATTTTCATGGGAGACTAATTTTTTTATTTTGTGGATGGTTTTATCCATAAATATTAATCCCCATGAAAATATAGACAAACAAATAAATGTACCCGCTAAATTCCCTTAAGTACATAATCAATGAAATTTAACTGTCAAGGAAAATTAATGATGCTACAGTACCTGGTTTCATCCAGCAGCAACCAGACTCAAGTTTCAGATACAAAAAAAATTCTAAAGTTAGTCAATCATCAGGAGGCCTCAATTTTCAAGAGATCAAAAATGCTTATGGTATGAAACTCTGAGGTTATCATTAGAACAAAACAAGAATGAATCCTAAATATTAGTTCCAGAAGAGAAGATTTTTTAAAATTTTCTATACAGAGTATATAAGAAAACTAGCTGACCCCTAGGGGCCTCATTCTTTATGGGATCAACTTAATAAAGCAATTATGGTAGTCACCCATAAGGTGACTATTTGAGACAAATCTAAATTCTGACAATTTGAGAATTGGTTTCACAGAAGAATTATGAAATTTTCTTAACAGAGTATAATTATAAGGAAACTAGCAGATCCCTGGGGGTCTCATTTTTCAAGGGATCAACTTCATTTTAGCAATTATGGCAGACAGCCATGAGGTTACCGTTAATATGTGCCAAATGAAATCAATTTCTGACCACTGATTTCAGAGAAGAATATTTTTAAAATTTCTTAAGTAAAATCCTGTTGGTTACCACAATTTTGTATGGATCAAGGTTATTTAAGCAACTTTGTGGAGGGTCAGCTAGGAATCATTCATGCCTGGTTTCATCAATTTCTACCTAGCAGTTTCAGGGGAGATGTCTTTTAAAGAAAATTGTTGACACAACGGAGGAAGGTTGATCCAAATAGCTTACACTGGGCACTCTGTGCTCTGGTGAGCTAAAATTGTGTACCTCTTGTGAAAAGCATAAAACTTTGCAAGATGGTTTATACTGATAAAAGATGGGGGCCCTCCCCCTACAGTACCACACTGAGAAAATCCAAGATGACTGCCTATTTCCTAAGATGGCTGCCATTATTTACAATTTTATATGATTTGCCCTGACTGTAGTTTCTATGACAAAAAAAAATGCATTGAGTGTGGTATTTTGCAAGGCAAGAGAGCATTTTACAAATAAGAGCTAAATACATGTTTTTCAATCAAAATGGCTGCCACACAATAATTTACAAATTTATATGTTTTTACCTGACTACAGTGCCTATAACACAAAATAGTATGGAGTTTTGTATCTTGCAAGGCAAGGGAGTATTTTACAAATTAGAGGTAATTTCCATGTTTAATCATTACAATTACCTAAAATGGCTGCAGCATTTGCACATTTGGATCTATGTACAAATTTTAAAGACAATATTTTGGATTTACATTAGTTTGTTTGACACTCCAATGAAAGAGTTGCATTTGTGTTTATCTGAAAAACGTAACAGTCATTATTGAAATACTGTAGATATTACAGTGTGAAAATCATATTTTATATGACTGAGCTGATTTTTCTAGAAACTCTGGTGATTTATTGCTTGAATACATAGATATTTGATGTTCACATAATTTAGTCAACTTACAATTTCCTGACAGTCCCCATTGCATTTACATAATGTTATACATCGGCAATGGTGATAAATGTACGTTGGCACCCAATGCTCTCAATTGGAGTGAGTTGTAGATGTTTAAGTGACATTCTAATATTTTTTTTTTATTTTATTTTTTTTTTTAATTTTATTATTTTTCTTCTTTTTTTTTTTTATTGCTGGGTGCATATTTTTGTCTTTATCCAGGCCATGACTTTTGAATCATCTTTTACAGAGAAGTTGATATTCTTGTGAATCATGTGAAAATTTAAACTAGATTTAGTGCTGATATCATATCCATGGTTCATACAAATTTTCTGTAGCAAAATTTAAGGATTTTTCAAGGGTTTTTTAAGGCTTTAAAATTCAAAATTAAGGAATAACATAAACGGCAAATTATGCTTTAAATTTTAAGGCATGAAAGGGATGAACCTCAAATTTTTAACAACATGATTAACACTTTTTTATGATCAATATTGAAATTTCATATTCAAGGGCTTTTCAATGACAGACATCAAATTCAAGGGTTTTTAAAGACCTGTGCAAACCATGTTATCACTAATTATTTTCTTATCTGCATGAGGAATGTCTTCATTACGTTTTGGGTAGCTGCTAGTGGCAGTTCTGAAGGAAGTACAACCATGATTTCAGGTATTTAAAATTCAAATCTGCAAGGCTTGCCATAGTTCCTGCATGAGATTAAGTTAGTATGATACGGACAGACTGAACTAATCCCAGAAGTTTAGGTCCATCTTCTGGTAAGTTGTATGTTACTCATCTTATGTCATTAGATATAGAGTTTAATTCAATACAGTCTGCAATCCAAATAACCATGTGTATATGGGAAGAACCCCTCTTGAAATTATATCTTAAACTTTAAGTCTTCGTTGAATTACTTCTTCCACAAACTAAACTGAAGACAAAGGTCAAAGTGACTCAGTGCTTTCAAAACCAAGAAGCCTTTCATATTTTGGACTTCATCTTCTGTAAATTTCTCTCTGTGGTGAGTTTCAATAACCTCTTTTGTGTCAGCCCATTTCATATCAGATACTGATCTGACTTTCTGGAGAAAATGGTAATTAAGATCATTTGTTGTGACTTTTCTCAGTTTTTCATAATCTTTCACATATTTTAATTTTAATCAGTATCAATTTCATCCTTTGCATTTCCCCATAGCAAAACAAAGGCAGACTTCTTTTGCTTCACAATGGTATTGTGAATAGAACTAATATTCTACAGAAGAGGCAAATCCATTATCACAGTTCAGGATTCTGTTTCAGAAATTCTGGTTGGCAAAAAGTTTCACTGGACTGTCTGTAAAAAATCCAAACTTTTGAAAGGGGAATAAGTAAGGAAATGACATTTCTTTGTCATGTTTGTCAGTCTCAAAGAAAAAAAGGAGTCAGTATTTTGATACATTAATCATAGTGTTGGGAAAAAGACAGAAGAAAAAATTTACGACTATCGGTACATCAAACCAATCAACAATCAATAAATATTCAATTTTCAATATTGACATTTTATAAGGATGATGTGTGTTTTAGCATTATGAAAGCATATCAAGGGGTGAATGCAAAAAGGTTCTAAGTGCATTTTAAACAAGAGGGCCAAGATGGCCCTTGGTCGCTCACCTGAGAAAGATGATTGCTTAAGAAATAAAGATGCTTGAGTGTAAAAGTGAAATCTGGCTTTTTTTTTATGGTGAAATGGGCATAACTCCTAAATTTACAAGTCAATATCAGTTATAATTGAACCCGATTGTAAGATTATGGGCATAAACATTGTCTTAAAGTTTAAAAATGATTGTTAAAAAAATGAAGTTGGTAGAGAATAAACAAAGTGAAATCTTGCATTTTTTGTATTAAAAGGGGCATAACTCCTGACCTAAATGACCCATCTCAGCCACAATTGAACTCAATTGAGACATTATGGTCATTAACAATGTCATAAAGTTTGAAGATGATGGCTAAAAAAAGGAAGATGCTAGAGTGTAAACAATGTGAAATATGGCTTTTTTATATATTAAAAGGGGCATAACTCCTGACCTAATTGACGGATTTCAGCCATAATCAAACTCAATCGAGACCTTATGGTCATAAGCATTGTCATAAAGTTTGAAGATGATTGCTTAAAAGATGAAGATGCTAGAGTGTAAACAAAGTTAAATATGGCTTTTTTATATATTAAAAGGGGCATAACTCCTGACCTAATTGACGGATTTCAGCCATAATCAAACTCAATCGAGACCTTAAGGTCATAAGCATTGTCATAAAGTTTGAAGATGATTGCTCAAAAGATGAAGATGCTAGAGTGTAAACAAAGTGATTTCTGGCATTTTTTGAATATTAAAAGGGGCACAACTTCTTAACTAATTGACGGATCTCAGCATTAATCGAACTCAATCTAGACATTATGGTCATAAGCATTGCCATAAAGTTTGAAGATGATTGCTCAAAAGATGAAGATGCTAGAGTGTAAACAAAGTTAAATATGGCATTTTTTTAATATTAAAAGGGGCTTAACTCCTGACCTAATTGATGAATCTCAGCCATAATCGAACTCAATCGAGACCTTATGGTCATAAGCATTGCCATAAAGTTTGAAGAGGATTGCTCAAAAGATGAAGATGCTAAAGTGTAAACAACTTGAAATATGGCATTTTTTTAATATTAAAAGGGGCATAACTCATGACCTAATGGTACGATATCAGCCATAATCGAACTTGGCCGTGATTTTATGGTTATAAACATTGATATAAAGTTTGAAGATAATTGCTCATGAAATAAAGATGCTAGAGTGCAAACAATGTAAAATCTGGCTTTTTTGAATTTTAAAAGGGGCATAACTCCTGACCTAATGTTCAGATATCAGCCATAATCGAACTTGGCCGAGATTTTATGGTTATAAACATTGTTTTAAAGTTTGAAGATAATTGCTCATAAAATGAAGATGCTAAAGTGCATATTAACAAATTGTGGACGACGGACGGACGGACGACGGACATTCATCGATCCTAAAAGCTCATCCTGAGCACACGTGCTCAGGTGAGCTAAAAACTCTTCAGGAGTTGATAAAACTTTTTTATTTTGTCATTTGAGATTTACAATTAAAATCTCTTAAATATAAATGAATAACTACTCATTCTTCCAAAATACATTTAATCTTGGATCAAGATTAACACACACACAAAAAAATAGCAAAAGTTTACTTAGAACTTCTTCCCACTGAAAATGCATTTGTTTTATCAACATAAGTAAATGCAAAAAAAGGTCTAAGTAACATCTTTTTTAAACAAATCTTCCTAAAAAGTTCATGATTCACCTACTTTTACATTATTATTTGTTAA
>CM037781.1:49050384-49100384 GCA_021229015.1 Solen grandis
AGGGTCTCCGTGGCCGAGAGGGTAAAGTCGCTGACTTAAACACTCACTAAGCCCCTCACTGCGTGGGTTTGAATCTCGACAGGATCATACAGATTTTCATGTGAGGAAGCCTTCCAGGTGGCTTGCAGTAGGTTGGTGGTTCTACCTAGATGCCTCTGTGCATTCAGGTCTTCCTCCACCTGTAATTAGCTAGATGTCGCTATATGACTGAAATACTGTTGAAGCGACGGTAAACTCAAATGGTCAAGTTAACCGAATAGTCAAGACTGAATGCTTAATCCAATTACAATGGCTTAAAAATTTGGACTGTATCAAGTCATCTTACTGCAAGTAATAATGAATCAGGACATGAGCAAGTTCAGTAAGATCAGATAGGGTAACCAGTGGTAATCTCATGGGATGCGTCAATCACTTGAACAATGGAAAAATATTGGAACATTTTTCAGTGTCTTCTGGCTAACTAAGTAACTTAAAGCCTGGCCCAGGTTCGTCCAGATAGGGTAAAAGGGTCTTCATGTGTGTAGATGCTATAAACCTGGTACATTAAAGAATCAAGGGATGTATTAGAAAAAAAACTTCCTTGTATACTGTCTCTGTCTACTGAAGTATGTTGCACCACCTACCTATGGGTGTTAAGGTAATCCTGACAGAAAAATCCCAAAGAACTGAAGTCAGAGGTACTGGGTCATATATAGCTTTCTCTAACCAAAAACAACATTACCATTTACAGGTAATATACTTTTTAGAGTGAATGCAATGCACAAACGGGTTCAGAAGGTGGCAGGAATGATCTTAATCAATTCAAGAGATTTAAAATATAGAAATCAATGCCTTTAGGAAATAGGGTTTCTAGAATTTCATTGAAACACAAGTTTATAAGGCTTGTTCTGAGAGACTTAGGAAGAGACACATAATCCAAAATGACTGATCCTGCAGTCTGGCACCGATGTTGCCTTTTTTCTGCACCTTATAAACATCCCCAGGGAAAACTGACCTTCAGCTGTTACACCGTTGAGTCCTTAAACAAGCTGTATCCAACTCCAACTATATAACTCGGAGACTATGAGGTGATTTGTATTTATGAGGGTCTCACATTGCCTGTTGCCAAAATATAACTTATCCCTAGTATCTGGGACCCTGGACAATGTATTAAAATTTGATTGCTGGTTGTCTGTCCCAGAATCCTCCCTTCAGTTATTATCTGATAGCTAGAATACAACAAATAAGCTTTGTATTCTCTGTGCAACACCCCATTTAGCCAATGACACAAGCTCCTTGTGGATTAAACAGTGGTGATCAAACTCAGACACAAGTCATTGGTATACAGCCAAGACAGAAGTGAAAGGGTGGGGGGAGGTGAGGGATTAAGCAAATGATCTCAGTCTGGATGGTAGGTTTTTCAAAGCATCTCATTGTGTAATGTTTATGCCAATAATACTAGATGTGTTGGTATGTCATGATTGCCCACGCCTGCAATGATTTTTCTCAGTTCAAGGACTATAACTCTATAAAATGAGCAGAGTGGAGAAAAATGCAAACTTGGTGACGGCCTATAATTCCTCATAGTTATCCAGTGTGACAAACCCAAAATCCGCACAGTATATCCAAGCTTGCAGGAGAAATGTAGCTGATAGAAAATTTATAATAATTAAAGTAACCATGCTATAATAAAGCACTGCAAACATTAAAATGTTATGGTTAATGTTGATAGTAATGATTATAAATTAATTACAAATGTTTTTAGAGACTTGGAAATTTGTAATTTACTGTAAATATCAAATGTTGGACTTAAACAACACATAAATCTAATTAACTATTAATTTACAAAGAGGCTTATACATAAGTTTAAAGCCTGGAACTTTTGTAGAATGATCCTTAATTCATATTTCGCCTCATAGATAAAAAAGAACAAGAGGGCCATGATGGCCCTTTATCGCTCACCTGATTACTGATCATGCCTTACCCATGATCAAACTTGACCAAGATATCATCAAGACAAACATTCTGACATAGTTTGAGAAAGATTTGGCCAATGATATGGCCCTTAACAGGATTATACTAAGATTTGATCAAGTGACCTATTTTTTTACCATTTTTTACCCATGATCAAACTTGACCAAGATATCATCAACACAAATAATTCTAACAAGTTTGACAAAGATTTGGCTAAAAATGTGATCCCCGGTGGTGTAAACAAGATTTTACTATGATTTGACCTAGTGACCTACTTTTGTAAACAATATTTTACTATGATTTGATCTAGTGACCTACTTTTTGACCCTGCCTCACCCATGATTGAACTTGGCCGAGATATCAAGACAATCATTCTGATCAAGTTTGAGAAAGATTCTGCTAATAATGTGGTCCAAGAGTGTAAACAAGATTATACATAGATTTGACCTAGTGACCTACTTTTTAACCCCGTCCCACTCATAACTGAAACTGACAGATATCAATACAAACATTCTGAGTAAGGTTGGGAAAAATTGAGCCAAAAATGTGGTCTGTTGAGTATAAAACATGATTTAACCAAGATTTGACCTAGTGACCTACTTTTTGACCCTGCCCAACCCATGATTGAAATAGACCTAGACATAATTAAGACATACAGCTAGAGCAAGTTTGAGGAAGATTGGAAAATTGTGGCTTCTATAGAGTGTAAATATTAAAATTGTTGACATTTTTTCTGGTTATAACTAAAGGGCCACAACTCCAGACCTAACAACCCCTTTGTTATTCCATGGATTTCTAGACTGTCACATAACTCAGTATGATGTGTATGAACTCATCTGTCTGTTCAGATTCATCATTCATCCATTGATCATGTCATTCAATCATCTATGTTCTGTTTATGGCATACAGGTATATCTCAATAGAGTTGAGTTACTCCTGAATTAAGAATATTTGGGAATTTCCCAGCTAATCCGAGGTACAAACAAACTTTTACAGTTACAACTTTGTGGTGTTGCACTTATCTATTGTGAAAGGTATTGCACCGGAAGCTGTAACGGTAAAAGTTTGTTTGTACCCCGGTTTAGATGGGAAAAACCCACATTTGCCAAGTTCCGGATAACATCTATTGAGGGATTGCTGCAGAATTATAACTACATAGTGCATATAGATAAAGAAACTGTAACAGTAGTTTTATAGTATAGCAAACCCTCAATATGATTACAGGTCTTTGGTTTTGCTAACAATTACCCATAGTGCAGTATAATCTGATATTCAATATCACTATAGTAACAGCTCTAGTTTATATATTATGTTCAGAATGTTATGATCATTATGAAATATGTAGAGGATAGTTGTTGGTTTCAGTGGAATATCATTTTTAATTCATCGAGAAAGGAGAAAAATTAAAAATCATATTCCTCTGAAACCAAAATGTTTTTTTTTTCCTCCATTTAATGCTTTTCCTATACACTTTACACATTGTAACTGAGTTCATCATAAATTTAACCCTTTGGGGAATCCCAAATTTCTGAAGTCACATAATCTTATAAATCATTATTTGGTCTGCAAACAGTCTAATAAAGGGTTTTAAAGAAATTGTAAAGTCAACATTTCTTCCAAGTATTTCCTGAAAATTTTTATTTCAAGGTAGAAATCAGTTAAAATGTGAAAAAAATTAAAAAAAATGTTATATTCACTGTCAGGAAAAGTGAATACAAAATTATTATTATTTTTAATATAACTGAATTTTTCCTATTATCCACGAAAAAGTGTTTAACCCTTTCCCTCATATAGACTCATTTTGACGCACTCAATAGGTACCACATAAAGCCTGATCTGCAGAAAACCGCAGTTAAACCTTACCAAATTTCATTATAAAGTCCACATTTCCAGACCACTGAGGAGCAGCAAACAGCATAAAACCTGATCAGCCTGCGAGTTACTTGCAGGCTGATCTGGTTTTATGTTGTTCGCATATGTCTTTTCATGGTGTCCTCTATGAGGAAAAGAGTTAATAAATGAAATTAAATAAATGAATGCATTGCTATATTTTTAGCTCACCTGAGCACAACGTGCTCATGGTGAGCTTTTGTGATGGGCCGGCGTCCGGTGTGCGTCGTCAACTTTTTAATTCAAACGACTTCTCCTCCTAAACTACTGGGCAGATTTCAATAAAACTTTACACAAATGACCCTTGGGTGACCCTCTTTCAAGTTTGTTCAAATGGTTCCAGTCTGTTGAATAACTAGGTCACAGGAGCTAAAAATAGACAAAACAAGAGGGCCATGATGGCTCTGAAACGCTCACCTGAGTACCATTGCTACAAGGTTTTTAAACAGACAAGAATTCTGTTATAACTCAATCTTAAACATTTTAGCCCTGACAATACTACACACCAAATATATAGGCACTGGGCCTTATGGTTTCAGAGGAGAAGACTTAGTGCGGGGTCATTTATCTCCAAAGGGCCACCATTTTGAAAATCTTGATAATGAACCATTAGATGATACTACATACCAAAAATCTAAGCTATAGGCCTTATGGATTCATAGTAAAAGATTTTTTTAAAGATTTTCCTATATAACTCTATGTAAAACAAGTGACCCCTGGTGTGGGGGCATTTATCACCTTAGGGCTATGATTTGTACAATCTTGGTAATGGCCCATAAGATGATGCTACATACCAAATATCTAAGCTCTAGGCCTTGCAGTTTTGCAGAAGAAGATTTTCAAAGTTTGCATTTTTAAAATATATTTTTAGCTCCTGTGACCTACTTTTTTAACCAATCTGAATAATTTGTACAACTTTGATAGAGGGCATCATAAGGATGATTCCTGTGAAGTTTGGTCAAAATCCCTTCAGCGGTTCATGAGGAGATGTTGTTTAAAGCAAATTGCAATCTGACTAAAGTCATCTCCTATATATACGCCATGTACTTTAGTCAGATTGAGCAAATTGTTGACGACGGACGCACGCACGCACGCACGACGGACAAAAGGCGATCACAAAAGCTCACCATGAGCACGTTGTGCTCAGGTGAGCTAAAAATTGCAGTCTTTAAAAATCTTCTCTGAAACCAAAGGCACAGAGCTTTAATATTTGGTATGTAGCATCATCTTATGGTCCTCTACCAAGTTTGTTCAAATTATGGCCCTGGGGTCAAAATTGGCCCCGCCCCGGGGGTCACTTTATTTACATAGGCTTATATAGGGAAAACTTAGAAAAATCTTCCTCTCCGAAACCGTATGGCCTAGAGCTAAGATATTTGGCATGAAGCATTGTCTAGTGGATCTCTACCAAGATTGTTCAAATCATGGCCCTGGGGTCAAAATTGGCCCCACCCCGGGGGTCACTTTATTTACATAGGCTTATATTGGGAAAACTTAGAAAAATCTTCCTCTCCGAAACCGTATGGCCTAGAGCTAAGATATTTGGCATGAAGCATTGTCTAGTGGATCTCTACCAAGATTGTTCAAATCATGGCCCTGGGGTCAAAATTGGCCCCGCCCTGGGGGTCACTTTCTTTAACATAGGCTAATATTGGAACAAATCAAGAAAAATTTTCTTCTCTGGAACCTTATGGCCGGGAGCTTTGATATTTGGCATGTAGCATTGTCTAGTGGATCTCTACCAAGTTTGTTCAAATAATGGCCCTGGGGTCAAAATTGGCCCCGCCCAGCGGGTTACTTTCTTCAACATAGGCTAATATTAGCAACTGTTTATCAGATCTGAATGATACTGTGCACAATTACTCATCTTAACATGTACATCACATATCAACAAAAAGGAATTGCTTTGTACATTTAGATAATTTTTCAACCATTAAAAAAAACACCTTGTTACCTTAATCTTTAACCTATCTTTTGTAACTTTATGGTGGGACATTTTATCTTTACTCAGGTGAGCGGATTAGAGCCCTCGAGCTCTTGTTTTTAATTATTGTGTTATCAAGTTTAATTATAAGTTGATGCTGTCTTAAGGTGATAATGTCAAAGTGAATGAATATGTTAAAGGTCAACCACAAAGATTTCATTTTCATTATTATCTGTTAGAATACATTAGTGTTAGACCTTCTGTACAAAAAATATATTAAAATTATTTCTAGTTTATATGAAATCGGCTATTGAAAGTTGCAAAAATGACCCAGGAGAGGAAAGTTTGACTGACTTCTCTCCCTTTGCTATGACGTCATCAATAGACAAAACTCTGCCAGCACTATATATCTTATTGAAAAATTCACAGTTACTGTAACTTATATCAAGCAAAATCCAAGATGACAATGAACGAATAAGGGTGAAAATGTGTAGCTCAATTAATTAATTTACATTCCTATAAAAAATATTTAGATATATTCTTCATTCGGACTGTATAAGACTGGTCGCTTTATGCACTGAATAGTGATTAGAGGGGGGTATTATGAAAAAATATCATATCAGGATGTATTCAAAAACAGTATTTGATAATATTGACGTAAAGGTCCTGAATATCAGTAAACGTTTTATATACCTTCATATCAAAATCCCTCTTATTTTCCGTTAAAGTCCTGTATCTGCTTTGGGTTTCCACAAAGACCATGTTTTTAAATGAGTAAAATCCCTAACATATCTACTGATAAGAATTAACTTTTTGGTTTGGTATGATTATGTAATTTCCTGTTTGGGGTTAATCAGGGGGTAAAAAAAGGGTTACCCGGGTTAACTGATCCGGGTGTGTGTGTGTCGGAGAGATGCCTAATTGGCGGTGACTAATTGAAGGGTATGATTTATGGCCCTGGGTGTGACATATTGTCAAACCAATCACTTTGAGATGTGAGCAGACGCTTACAGACAGTCGGGTTCTTAGATGGTGAATCATTGTCAATTAGTCAATAATACACATATGAAATCATAATTAACGCGTTTAAGATCGGCAAGTTTCATTCAAGATAATGTAAAGGGAACTATTAGTGCAAATATATAAGATATAGCACAGACATATGCAGGTTGGTGAATATGTCTTTGAATATAGGTAGGTTCTGTTGTTTCATTATTATTCAAATTAAATCGATTTTTTAAGTTATGTCTTTGTGGGGTATAGAAAAAAAAGTTAATATGATTCTGATTATCTGAAAATGACATGAGAAAATATTTTACTTACTGGCGATTTATATATATATATATTAATGGAATTATGATATAAAAGGAGACAGGAATAAATGTGTGAAAGAAAGGTAAGTACTACTATTTCCATATTTTTATTTCTTCCTGTGTTTCAACGGGTAAAAAATATGGTTTATTGCTTCCTTTTTGTAATGTGCATTACAAACAAGCGTCAGTTCATAAATGTTCGGGAAGGAGAGAATTGAGATAAAATAACCATGATTGCACTACTAACACCAAAGTATAGGAATACGTTATGAAAATTTTAATTTCTTTTCACATGAAAACTTCTGCTTATCTCTGAATTTAACTTTGTATTTCACAGTCTATCTGATTTGCGTAATCACAAATATATGATTTATTTTCGTCAAATTTGCGGATTAATTTCACAGAAACAACTCGATAAAACCTTTAATTTTATACTAGACCAAGAACAAATATGACATGTTTGAATCAAACATTTCAAATATGATTAATGATTACATACATTTTTATGAAATTAAGAAGGCAAATGACACTTGGTCCATCAATGAAGTCATAGGGGTCACGATACCCTTAAATGTAAATACTGCCCAGCAGCTAACAAAATCGGTTTTTAACATACTTTAAGAGATTTTTTTCGCCAAAAAAAAAAAGTTTGTTCGTGGAATCCCTTATGTAAATGGACAAAATAGGAAAGGTTTTAGAAGTAGTAAAATTTTCTTTGTGGTTGACCTTTAAATTACCCACATACAGTGCAGAAGTAAAGAACTTAATTTTATAAAAGTATGAATTAATATAAATATATATTTTTAATCCTTAAAAAGATATATTTAGTATGAATTAATATAAATATATATATTTTTTTTTTTTTTTTTTTTTTTTTAAGAAAGCAAGAGATAAACATTTTTAACTGTTTGCCAAAATAGTAAAAAGTATGGTTTATTAAAAAAATTAGGCTTGTTTTTAAAGTTTACACTTGTATATATTTGCGTTGATTGGGAAACAATTAAGATCTTACAACTTATACATACTAAAACCTGTAGAGGGTTCCTGGGTTGGACCAGTACTTGGTGCCTGGAAAGGTCATGAAGGTCTTGGGGATCAAACCTATAAACTTTGGATCAGCAGTTGGGTATATGTTTCCTCAAGACCTACTAAATTTTGCCTACTTGAGAGATGTAGTGTTTCCCCACTGTGGTATCATGCATATCATGGATAAGTAGTGCCATGACACCAAACCCAACCTCTGAGCAAGAGAGCTATAGAACTGTACCATTTTAATGACTTAAGTATGTCACAGTCCTGCACCAAACTTGCATTCGGGGCTTCCAGGGTAGACACTTTATGCTTAAAAATTACAGCAAAATAGAAAATGTTTTACTTGAAAATAAAGTAGTAATTTAAGCATAGATAAGTGATTTTTAGCTATTGATGTAATTTAATGTATTTTGAGGGTTTGATGCAAAACTATGTTAACTGCATATAAATAAAGAAGTTACATCAGTTTATAGTACCAAGCCTTTTATTTATTTGGTATATTTTCATGATAATCAATTAATCATGATATAAATATCTCTCCAAATTCAGGATGGACAAGTGCACATGATCCCAGGAAGCCACCACCGGAGTCACTGCAACTAAGAAGAGCAAAGGTATTGCTTATATTACTTTTATCTATTAAACACTTTACATCAGAGGGGTCAAATGCAGAAACTCCTCAAGTTTGAACTATCTTAATTTTTTTTTTTAAATCCCTCTCCCTTTTTTTTTGTTGTTAATTTTTCTGTATTTAAGATCACTTTCCATACCCTGCCTTAATTAATTAAAGTGCAATATGATATTAAAAATTACAGGAAAAAAAAAGGAGACAAAAAGATCAAGTGATGTCCTTTACAGTTTAAAGCAGCTGAGAATCAGAATCACCCTACCCAGATACATAAATCTCCTGTACAGCAAGAAAATATATAGTGCATTATCACATATACATAGCTAGCAAACAACTGGAGCATGGATTACATTTCAGTAGAACCTGGTTTTTTTTCTCCAAATTTTATATTTATATGAATTTTGTTGTTATTACCTCCCTTTAAAATATGTTTTTTAATCTTATTAAACTTTATACTATTAATTCTCTCTGTAAACTCCATATCTTAATTTTTGATAAACATGTTTTACTATTAATGATGAAATGTAAATAAGATATTTTTTGTGTGTGTGTTTTCTATAATGACCAAAAACATATGGAAAAAGTGAATCTTTTACATATATTATAATACTGTTGCTTAAATCCTGCTTGACCACATAGTGACACTGTCTGGGAAATAACTTTACACAGCTAATTAATTAGGAAGCCTTATTAGGTGGTATCCCAGGAATGTTATGATGAATCTTAGAATTTATCATTTCATAAATAACCTTAACATGTCTATCAGAGCAGAATAAATATTCAGTCTCTATAATTATATATATATAATTTATTTTTATTTTGAGAGAGAGACTATCTTCTATCCTTTTTCTTTCTCAGGGCTGTGGTTTCCTATAGGCCAAGTAGACTTTGAAAAAATAAAGCCAAAAAATGCAAAATTTTAATAAATCATTTACTTGACACTTAAAACCTGCAGTATCTAACAATCCTCTATACATATTCATTTGTACTAAGTATATGCCAAAACACACCAAGCAAAAAAATATGTATATATTTATTTTATTTTTAATATCTATATATAAAAAATATATTCTCTTTAGGGGCAGGTAGTGCATGCACTCTCCCTAACCCTTCTAGAATTCAGCCTACACATTAATTTGAACCAAGCTGTACACCCCTGTTTCAGTCATTATATGATAAAAATTATGGTATTCTTTTTCATTTACTTGATGAAAGACCTTACAGTCATCATGTACATGTAATGTTTTTCTTATTAAATCATGTAATACACTAACAGTACAGTTTAAAAAAAAAATCAGACATTCGGAAAAAAAATCTAATCACCAAATACATATTAAACTCTTTATCTGCTAGAAAATATACAGTGCATAATCACTTACATAGCATACTACCAAACCACTCCTGGCCTGGATTTTTCTACATTTTTTTGGTACGAAAATTATATATAGTGATTTTATGTCCCCCACCCCTTTTGTGCCAAACCCTTGTGGATTTTTCCATGCATTTGTTTTTTATAATTTTATGAAATTTCTTATTATTACTTCCCTTTATAAATGTTCTTAAAGTAATATTTGTGTGTGTGTGTGTTTGTGTAAAGTCTAAATCTTATTCTTTTTATGAAATTTTAATAATGAAACCTAAAATAAGATTTTTTTTTGATTTTTTTTTAATTTATAATTATCAAAATATATGGAAAAAGTATATCTTTTGTGTATTTAAACAAACTGCTAAATTGTTGTAATTACCGACTAACGTGACTCCAGTTATGGGTTTACCCCTATACTGCTTTGTTAAATAATTTTGAAGCCTTTCAATGAAAGGTAATCTAAATTTCATGCAAAGACATAATTTTGATATTACATACTTTTCATTGTATGCAATGGGTCCTACCCAAGATGATATCTTAATATAATAATCAATATATTACTGCCTTTCTAAAATCATCTGTTCACTCAACCCTTTACATCAAATAGATGTAACAGAGCACATCCATATCAGACAGCTCCCTGATATTGTTTGATTCTACAGTCTGTGTGGCTGAGGAAAATACCAAAACAATATTCCTTGAGTCATAGATTTGTATATGAATATCCATGAGGTGAAGGGTTATAAGGGGGTTTAAAGGGGGTACTGATTCTGATCACAGGACCCTGATATTCAGTCAAAAAAAAACACCTTTAAATAAATCGACCTTTCTATATATGAATATATATAGAGAGAGAAATTTATAGAAATATATATAAATTTATACATAGGTCGATTTTTTTTTATTGAATTTTTTTTCTTTTAATGAATATCATGAGGATCCCGTGCTCTGGTCCAGCATGTGTCGATTTCGATTGACAATGGATCCATAGGTTCAAAGTAAGATCCCTGCAGGAGTCTGGGTTGTTAACTTTTCAAGGTGTTGGGTACAGAACTTTTCTTCTACAGCCTAGATCTATTACCCAATAACTGTTGAGAGGGATTACTGGGTTATTTTAGTTGAAAAAAAATTGTTTGACAGTCTATGATAAGAAAGTTTTATTCAATTAATTATGAAGATTTCTTTTACGTCAGCAATATTTTAAGACTTATTATCCCCCTTTGGCAGTTCCTTTGTTGTATAAAATCTTTTCTCCTTGGAGGTTTTTGAAAAGTCTCCTTGAGGTGTTAAGTAGGGGTTAAACTGATGCAAGAAAATAAATGTCAAGCTTTTTATGCCACAGCATTGATAGATTGGGGTCATTTTGTTTTTGATGTGTCAGCCCTACATGTTAGAATGAAGCTAACTTTCAAAATCCCAAATGATCACTGCTGTCGCCATGCTATCTCTGCCACGAATTCAATGAAATAACTAAACAAAAATTTATGAGTATGAAGTTTGGCTAACCAAATATCCCATAGTCGATTAAGAAGCAAAGTGTATTGAGTAAACATGGGTTTTCTGACAATGTTTACTGGTAAGCATATTAGAAATTTTATAAAACAATATCATTCTTACAAAATAAACAATTATATTTAATAATAAATTAAACATTATAGTATATTTCGAAAGAAGAAATTTAGGGGAAAAAATAACAACATTGTGAGATAAATTCCCATTTAATGAAATATACATAATAAAAAAAAGTCATTCTGAGACATCTTAAAGCTTTTAATACCGTAATCACTCTAAGTTTTGGGACAAAAAATTTGTGTATATATATGGGGGTTTTTTTTGGTCAGAAAAATTAAGAATTGTTAAAAAATATTTTTTTCATAAAGTGGCAGCGTCGACGGAGGTAACACTTTCGGTATCGGTATCGGTTTATTTTCAAACATCAAAATTAGAAAAGAAAATTATAGTTAAGAACGCTCAGTATAACTAAATTTCAAAAGAATCAAACATGCTATGATGTATTCAAAATCGTTACTTAATACGGTCAGAGTTAGGAATTTAATAGATATTGAATGCACAAAATTAATGTTTTGTTCTTATTTGCCTTTCCCTTTAAAGCAATGTGGGGTAAAGATATATTCAATGATGTTGTACTTTCAATGTCTTGAAGGCGGGTGATGTCACAAATTACCTAGACAACTGTTTTTTTCTAAATTTTGCTCTATTATAAAGCTATAAAGTGAATTGGCAATTTCCTGATGCTAACCTGAACTCTCATGCAGTAGGTTAATTAGCTTTAATTATTTGTTTGTTTATAGCAAAAGGGTTTGTATAGCTGGCGCATACAGTGGTGTGTACACATTAACCAAACTCCATATGTATCCTTATTTGCTAAAAATAATCTGGAAAAGAATACCTACCTATATTCTACCTACCAACCCACTGAAAAATAGTGGGTTGCTGCGCGCAACTGCAAACCTACAATTTTTAGTTGTGTGTGACGAAGTCTCTCACAACTACGGTACCTACATTCTGAGGGTCCGTTTCTCTACATTTAAAACCGATTAACCTCTCAATTTTGTATGAATGACCGAACGATTGAACAGAATTCTACAATACAGATATGCTGAGATTCAGCCAAAGTAGTGAAACTTAAATTTGAGTAAAAAATAAATATTTACGAGACACAATAATTGTATGTAGTATAAAAGCACAGAAGAACTTTTTTCCTTAGGATGTTGCGTAACTCACTTTACCACGCAGAGGAGTATAGTTTCTTTCGAATGCAAAGGTGGCTCATGCCTGAATTTGGATGGTGGATGTGCAGGTTTCGGTTATTTAGTGGTGTTTCAATGGTCCATATAGAAAGCTTGAATTACGATAAAAACCCATATAACCTCCTTATAATCACATCTACTTTCTCAGATACATCAGAGATATCTCCAGAGGTTATTTGTTGCTCTATAGAATGGCTGATCCAGGTGTATATCTGCTATCAATTGCATTTAATTTTTGTAAGGATTTTATTAGCTCCCTTTAATGAGAATAAACGTGTTATTCATTTGATTATCAACATTTCATATGCTTATAAAGAAGTTAAAATATGAAAAGAAAATATGCATTTCCTTTTTGAAAAATGTTACTGTATGGAATTGACTCATTCAAATTGGGCAGAGGGTTTTATTTCAAAGATTTATAGAATGTGTTACATTAAATATTTATGAAACAACACGCAGCAAACAAAGAAATGACTCCCAACTGCTCTAAAAGAATTATGATGTCATCAGCAGGTGTTGAAATACCATCATACATGAAAAGAATTGCTAGTGATGAATGAATGTTTAATATCATAATATATCTTTTATAACTCAATTATATTTACTTTTGAATGGAATTTTTAGCTCCCTTTAATAAGAAAAAATATGTTATTCATTTGAATATTAACTGTTTCAAATTCTTGAGACTTGAGAATGTAAAAAAAATAAAATAATAAAAAATTTTTTTATATGCATTCCCTTTTTGAATATGTTATTGTATAAAATAGTATCTGAGGAAACGATTCATTCAAACTTGGCAGAAAGTTTTTTTTCAGGGATATATAAAATGTGTAATGCTTCTAAATGTTGACGGATAGACGGCAAGGCGGTGGCTATTACTGATATATGCCCCCCGAATGCTTGCTTTTAACGTATTTTTGATATCACCCAAAGGTGATGATAATTAAGTGAATGTAGAAGACAATTTGAGAGATAAACAACATGATGATAATTATATGATTGTATGGTTACGTTGCTAAATCATCTTTGTTAATTGCCCTTTCTGCACACACATTATAATTGTATGGTACTCTACTTTTCTGATTTTACAGTTCTATCCTTCCACATGGTATGCCCTGCCAACTGTATGTTGGGGGAGAGGGGGGAAT
Organism: Solen grandis; assembly: GCA_021229015.1. Taxonomy (NCBI): domain Eukaryota; kingdom Metazoa; phylum Mollusca; class Bivalvia; order Adapedonta; family Solenidae; genus Solen; species Solen grandis. The sequence continues at coordinate 49,064,410 of CM037781.1, forward strand.
TATAGATTTTTGGTCTCTGCGTCCATCTGTGTGTGTCACTTTTTCCATTCGTTTGTCCATCTCACCTCAGGGTTTACCTTTATTCTTTGAAGATGACTTTACATCTTTATGAAACTTGGCACACAAGTACATTTTGATACCAAGTATTCAATATTTATGCAATTTTATGGTTGAACCCATTCAGTTCAATTTTTGTGTGTGCATTCATAATCAACTGGAGAGGTGTGTGACATAAATTGCACTGATACTATGCCGTGCGATTGACTTTTCTCCACTCTCCACTTTATACTTCAGCAAAAAATCGATATTCCATTTACCTTATTGCCTGTCAAATATAATGTTTCGATTGATGAACATATACGCCACCTTAGCGAGAGGAGTTTAAATTCTATTTTTTTTTAACTCGTGGAACTGTGAATTGACTGCAGGTACAGGTCACAGATCAAGTGATGGTCTTTGCAAGATAATAATGAATCATTATAGACAACTAGGTGGAAACGAAATAGATGGCACTTTACCTCGAGATGTTTTAGCAAGAGTGAGTTTGTTCCTTGGAATTAATAAAAACACAAAAAAAGTTACTGTCAAACAAGGAGTGTGACTCGCCCTTGTCACCATGGTCTAGGAAGGTGTAGCTTTTAACCACATCTAGCCATTTTAATTGCGGCACCTCTTCATGTAGGAATTGTGTAAAATCCGCGCATGTCATTTCATAGACTTTCCAATACTTACAATCAATCAGCACTAGTCCACATTTGTGTACCCATAATTTGTGATATCGTTCAACTTAGCATGTCGCGCCGATTGCAGCTCATTGATGGGACTACGCTGACACACTTATAGGGATAATGAATTTTTAAGTCAATTGTGACCGACACTTCCACCATGAAAGTTAACTGGGAACTGAGCAGAAATCAATAACCAGGTGAAGCCAAGGGGCGGAGCTATGTTCTGATTGGCCAACACAATGTCTTCTTTTTCTACTGTAAGAGTGAGAACAGTCGCAGTTTTATCGATGTAATTATTGGAAAAATCAAAGTCAATCGCATGGCATAGTAATCAGGTGGAGAGGTGCGTGTCACAAATTTCACTTGAGTTGTCTCAAGGATGACAGAGTTATTGCGCTGGTCCCATTTTTAGCTCACCTGAGCACAACATGTTCAAGGTGAGCTATTAGAATCACCCTGCGTCCATTGTCTGTTGTCGTCCGTTGTGTCGTCAACAATTTGCTTTAAACGACATCTCCTCTGAAACCACAGGACAGAATTTGATTACACATGGCAGGAACACCCACCTAGTTCTTTCTTAAAGAACATATTAAGTTAAAATAAAACACACTAAAAATGTGTTCATTGGAGACAGATGCCCCCATTTTTACCAAGGCAGGAGTCTACTGGATGGATTCCAAAGCAAAAGCTGGGTGCACAACTTCCTGTTCAGGTGAACATTCCTGTAACGTTTGATGTATCTTACCCATATGGTTTTTGTAGAATATGCATGACTCAAGGTCTTGTAATGGGCAAAATGAAAAACAGCCAAAAACAGGCAAACCTGTATATGCCCCCACACCCCTCTTTCAAAGTGGGGATCGGGTGTTCTGAAAATCATATAATTTTCCTGAGAAAGTGCCTGCATGAGCTCATGATATACCTAGACACATCCATCTCTAACACCCTATAGATCGCCATTATGTTTCGTTAGTGCACACTGTCCTGACATAAATAATGATAAAGAGTAACCATCTGCCACCTACAGCACTTCCCTCGGCCAGAAGTACTGCAACTTTGATACATAGATACCTCTGTCTGTGATGCATCAATATGGCTGCCTTATGAAATATAACCCAGATTTATGAGTTGGATCCTCATACAACTTCTCAGGTCAGACATATTCATTATGGTTGTCATACCATACAGCTATCCCATAATTCTACACATAAGTCTGAAGTCCACTGGGAAATGGGTCAAGACAGCATAGATGTTCAGCCCAGTCTTCCTGTCTCTGTTGGTGGAGGACAGTGGGTCCATTCTTATGCAATTTTACACAATGTTAGATCATGATAAAGCCTGATCAGACCAAAAACTATGGTCTTTCCAATGTGTACAGATATATTCAAATTAGATATCAGATTATCCAATAGCTACACTGGAATATCATGTGATCAATGGTTGATCTGATTTACAAATAGCAACAAATGGGTTGACCCAGTAAGTGTTATGTGATGAGGAAGCTCTAGAATGTTGCCTTTTGAACAGCCGCGCAACCTGAAATAATGATAACTTGGTAAAAATTTTAATTATGTATAATATTTTTCCTTACATTCTGTTTGTTTTAATTAATTAATTTAAATAAATCAGTTTTACCTGTTATATTGGGGTACAAGCAACAATCATGCCATTGACTCTGGCACATAATTTGTCATCGTTCATTATTGCCATTTTTTTCTTTCTTTTGAGTTGGACGTTCCATTTGTATTACATCAAAAAAATCTCCAGCCCTTAACGCACAATACATGTGAACCTCATGCTTGGAATAAACACCAACTATTATGCTGTGTGTTTTTTTTTTATCGGGTGCAGCTGTCGCAATCTTTCTCTCTTTCTATCTGTCTTTTTCACAAACAAAGTTTGTTCCTTTAATGACAGTTGATTAATCAGGAGGACCCATTACAGTTTGTTACATGATTAATAGTGCGAAAATGTTTTACATGGCTGTGCTGATATTATGATTAGCCTCCATACTGACTATGTGTGAGAACAAATACAAAGTCAAGGTGTTAATCACAGTGGCGGGTGGTCATGGGGCCAGGTTGCCAGAACAGAACAGAACAGAACAGAACTTTATTACATTCCAGGTATACAAAGTATACAACATGGAGACATGTACAAATATGATGTATTAATAACAAAACATTCCATTCCGGTTTGGGGTAACAGGTAAGTCTTGAGAGAGAAAGAGAGAGAGAGAGAGAGAGAGAGAGAGGGGGGGAGAGAGAGAGAGAGAGAGAGGAAGGGGAAATCAGAACAGGCATATACATAAAGACTTATCGTTGTCGCTGTATATCATTATGTTACTTATCACAATATGATATGTTAAAAATAAATTATTAGAAGAGAGAGAGAAATAAATATATAAAGAAAAGCAAATTTATAAGCTTATTTTACCAATAGGATGCTAAAACAAATCAAAAGGTGCACCTACACGTTGTAGTAAGTGTAAGTACAAAAAATCCGGTTCTAGGTTACAAACAGATTTAAGAGAGAGAGGGAGAGAGAAAGAGAAAGAGATTTCCAATTAGAAAAAAAAATAAAAATAATAATAATAATAATAGTAATAAAATAAAAATATATTTGCTCATAAGATACATGTACATAATTCTATTACAGATTAGGTATACAGAAATGTATTTTAACAATAAATGTAAGTGTATTAAATATATAAGTGATAAAGATTTGATCAACTAAACTATTTGATTTGTATGAGGCACTAATAAAATGAAGGTGACAGAGAGAGCAAGAGAGAGAGAGAGAGAAGAATGATCATTGCATAGAAAAACAGTTGTTTACATTGCACAATAAAATTGAGTGGCATTAGATAAATTGATAGATAGATGGTTCTTTACATTAAAAAGGAATATATGGTACTTTACATTTCACAAAAAAAAAAAAAAAAAAAAAAAAGGAATAAAGAAACAAGGGCATATAGGAAGATTTGATAACGACTTAGATAAATTGCACAGATAAACTATCTAGGTACCAGGCACTGAGCTTGACTCCAATCCAAAATCCAGTATTTGAAGAATCACCCTAATATCTATATAGAGAAGATTTAGGGCCAAATCAAGGGTCCAAGCTTGTAGCTCGCCACATTGAGACATTGAGGAATCACAAGACCTGTGACTGTACATGTACTATGTATTCCTTTGTTATCTCCCTTTAATGAAAATAAATGAGTTATTTATTTATTTATGAACTGCTCGTGAAACATTTAAGATTCTTGTAGAAATTAAAATATAAAATATAATATATGCATTTTTTTGCTTGACCCGAATAATATTTGAGGTAATGAATTAAGCAACTTGGTGGAAAGTATAATTTTGAAGATTTATATTGTGTAAACTTATAATTTTCATCACTGATCGACTGACATGAGCATAGGGTACATTGTGCCCCCAAATATGCCATAATAAGAAATTTTGTAGCCATCACCTATGATGGTATTTTCATAGACATGTAGCAAAACTTTCAGGTGTAGCATTAAGTATCAAAATTATAACTTGATCTTCTCAATTAGTACCAATTCTTTCCAAATGCTGTACGTACTTAGCAACAGTATTAAGGGAAACTAATTTGTCACAAAAACACATCCTTTAATATAATGTTACAGTTTCTGTCGTTTGAATTTTTTTTTTATCTCTCAGTTTTATTTGTTCTATATTTTAGAGAGATTATATAATGAATATCAGTGTTTATAATAATTTATAAAATGAATTAATTTTGATAATCAAGCTGACTTGATCACCAGCTAGATACATGATATAAACATTATATATATTAATATTTTAATTCTTTCTTCTTTTTTTTTTTTCTTTTTTTTTTAAATACTGCTTTGTGTTTTAGTTGAATTCCATTTCCTTTTAGGTCAACTCCTTAAATCTCTTCTCTTTTTATTAGATAATATTTTCTTGGCTCATTAAGGAATGTGAAAAATGAAGTATACATTTTCCTTGGATATATTTTGTGTACCATTGGACGATACCACATGTTTACAAACCTATCTGTTGTAGTGGGCAAGATTAGCAAAGTTATGTGTATGTTTGGTCTGAGAATTTTGGTTTTATCGAGTGTAGTCTAGTTGCCTGCCTTATATGCAAGAGTAAGGCACTGTGAGGACAACTCACATAAGCTTCTCCCCTTGTGAGTTATATACCACAAATCCATGTATATATACTACTCAATTATTGCTAAGCACCATCAGCTATTTTCCCGTAGCGTTGCATGCTTAGACAAGCGACTTTAAAGGCATGCTACATTAAATTTTACATTAAAACAAATCTTGCTTTTATGCAGAAGTATTTTTTATGTACCAAACTTACTACCAATTACAAGAAATAAGCCTTTCGGATCCTCAATACTGGGAATTAATCATAATTAGAAAGTGTGAATTTTGAGAAAACACCTTAAAATTCAAAGTCAGCTTAATTCAGAACTTTGATCTTCAAATATTTCTGTTTTCTAAATGGAATACTTTTAAGGATATTTGTGACGATGTTGGCCTGTTCATGGTCATTTTTTTCTGTATTGATCACAAGATTTAACTTCCATTTATAAAATGCCATTTCTTGCAAAAAAAAAAACTTTTGTGAATTTTGCAAATAATGACAGGAATTGGCTAAATCGTTGTAACTCATTTTTGAGTCTCTTTTCTATCATTTTGACAAAAACTATGCGTAAAAATGATTGTCAGCTAACGCTTTCCTTTCAGGTACATAGCATTACATTCAGCATGTGTTTTCATGTGACTCTATGGGAAAATAGCGGGTGGTGCTTAGCAAATGTTGAGTAGTATATATATATAGTGTATATGTTTAATGAAAAATATCTAATTGTTTAACCCCATGAGCAATATAGCTAAAAAAAAATAAAGGTTAAAATACATGCAGGGCACAATGAAAAAAAGCAAAGATAAATTTCATTTTCCCTTGCAGGTTTATTGACCCACATCTTAGAAGGCCTTACCACAACTCTTATTGCAGTTTGTCTGGATATGTTTTCTTCTTATCTTGCTCTGATTTTCAATTCATTTAATACATCAAATTTAAACCAATTTGACCATTCTATAACAAATATCAGATATTGAAATTATTGCCTTAGAATGTTGGTTACAGAGAATTTAGTGACTTTAGATTTAGGAAGTTGTCCCAAACAAAATGCTAGTATTCTCAAGCTTGCTATGAATCAAAATATTTACACATTGGCAGACCTTTTACTCCATGACATGCTTTCAAATTAGAGTACATTTACTAAAATGATTTTCAGTGCTTGCTTTGTCAGAAACGTGTGACTTATCAGAAAAATTGTTCTGTATATGAGCTTTGAAATACTGCTTTGCCCTCAATTTAAAAATGATACAATTTGTGTAAATTTTACACATTAAATTTTGATCTCATTTTTTATGTTTAAGACCCAGAGCAACTATAATGTAAGTGAAATATTGCAATCTTGTCTGTAGTTAGGTGTGGGTTATTCTGTATGACACAATTATGCAGCGATATGTTGTGAAGTTCACACACATAATGGGAAATGGTTCTGTCATTTTCTTCATGCCTTATTTCACTCTCAGAATGCGTTATTTTGTAATATAAATTGGATATGAAATATAATTTCTGTTAGTTTTATATGGTTAGATTTCCTCAGTTAAGCAATTTTAGCTTGACTATTCAAAGAATATGAGAGCTATTGCATTCACCGTTATTTTTGTTTTTTTGAATTATGCTATATGTTAGCAGCATCAGATAACCAAGGTAGATAACTCTTTACTGAATTTAGTACAAATTATGTCCCCTTTTGAACTTAAAAAAATGGTTAAAGTTTTGCATGAAAGGTACTTTTATGCTTATATCTCAGTATCCAGACTTAAGATTGATTTGAAACAAAATTCTTGAACATGCTCAGGGGATATCATACTATCATGGTAGATAACTCTTCATGGAATGAATATATTACACATTATGGCCCCTTTAACTTAGAAATTTTGGTTAAAGTTTTGCATGCAAGAAATTTCATGCTTATACCTCATTATTCAAGGATAGGATTGATTTGAAAAATCTTTTATATGTTCAATGATATCATACTATAGACATATAGTTTTTGACTGAATATAATGCAAATTATGACCACTCTTTGACTTAAACTTTTTGGTTAAAGTTTTGCATGCAATGAAAAATATGGTTAAAGTTTGAGTTCAAGCTACCATCTAGCTTATATTTCAGAAAATGTTATGGTATTGACTTGAAACTTTATGAGTGTGTTAAGGGGCATCAGAAAACCAAGGAAGATAACTCTTTGACTGAATTTAATACAGATTATTGCCCTTTTCTAACTTTTTGGTTAAAGTTTTGCATGCACAGTGTCATTGTGCTTATGCCTAAGTAACTAGACATAGAGCTGATTTAAGACTTCATAATCATATTCTGGTGTTTCAGACTATCATGTTATATCACTTCTGACTATTTTCATATACAGGTATATGAAGGGCAGGAATTGAAATAGTTTTCATTTGTTTAAGCAACAAGTATCTTGAATAGTTTAGGCTTCTGTCCTCTGACAGCTCTTGTTGAGCTTTTTAGCACACCTCAGGGGTTTACTTAAGGATTTGACTTTCACTTGTCCAGGGGGCAAGTGACTTTGAACGTCTTCTAGCCCCCTAGTGAAAACAGGTTGCCCAATCTTTAAGTTAGATGGTGTTTGTTAATGTTTAAAACTAAATATGTGTAATATTAAGGTGAATTTTAGTTAATATGTATCAAACACAATTTGCAAGCATTTCACCCTTGATGTTCTGTAGAAAATAAAAAAAAAACTGAAAGATTTCATTTACATAAATAAACCCGGTGCGGGCAAGCGGGCGTCCACTTAAGAAAACCCCTGCACCTGAGCATATGTGCTGAGCACATTCAGCTGTCGTCCACCTCTGGTGTTTGGACTCTAGCATCTTCATTTCTTAGGTAATCATCTTTAAACATTATGACAATGTTTATAGCTATAATATCTTGGACAAGTTTGATTATGGTTGATAAGGGCCAATTAGGTCAGGAGTTCTGGCCCTTTTAATATGAAAAAATGTCAGATATCAGTTTATTTACTCTCTAGCATCTTCATTTCTTAAGCAATCATTTTCAAAATTTATGACAATATTTATAGTCATAATCTCTCAGCCATATTTGATTATGGCAGATATAGGCCAATTTGATTAGGAATATTGCTCTTTTAATGTAAAAAATTCCAGATTTCACTTCAGTTTACACTCTATCATAGATCTGCAAATATTAAGCAATTATATTTTAATTTATACACAATGTTAATTGTAACAATATTTTGGTGGAGGTTGATTATGGCTGTCAATGGACTGACAGATCTACAGTTTAGGTTCTTGTAATATCAGAACACCACACATATATGCCATTTAACAGTCTAACATCTTCATGGCAGTGCAGGCAATGAAGGCAATGTTATTGAGGTGAGCGACTTCAGGGCCATCTTGGCCCTGTTAGTAAAAATTTTGGTGAGCCTGATTCATTGTTGCAACATACCAAATTTCATTTATATCAGTTTAAAAAACAACTATACCTGTTGGTTAAAAGGTCATGGTCATGTGAATTGTTAGAAGTTGTCTAATAACTTTCATATCTATTGATGGTTTTTCATTAAACTTAATAGAAGTGTTTGTCATAACACAAAGATGTGTCACGTGCTTCAACCATATGCATGATTGGAAGGTGAAGGTCATGGGAGTTGTTTTAAATTGTCTTTGGTATTGATAGGATACATCTTTGTGTCAGCTCTTTAATTTTCATATCTATGGATTTTCATAAAACATTACTTTTGTCACAAATGTGTGTGAGCATCCTTCCATCTCTCCATCCATCAATCTGTCCATGTGTCCATCATTCCGTCCGTCCCGCTTTTGTCTCTGCTCCATAACTTGGACATCTATGGCCGGATTTCAATAAAAGTTTACAGAAGTGTTCCTCATAACACAAGGATGTGTCATGCGCATCAGCCATGAGTGACTTGTTAATTTCATCCTTCATTTTTGTCCGGATCATAACTCATAGGCTATATGACATATGCACTTAATAGATAGAAAGACCTCTTGAAAGAGAAGTGCAGAACATTACCTTGCAGTTCATTAATTTAAAGTCTGCACTTATCCTGTGATAAAGCACAGTTTGGGAATCATAACCCATTTCCATTGTTTTTATTGTTTCTTTTTTGGGGGGTTTTCACTGGCTGGGTAGTCTCATCAATGAGCCACTCATTGCTATTTTTGGTACTGGTTGTCTTGCCTCTGTAGGGGATGGCGCCAAACAGAAAGTAGCATGCTATCACAAATAACAGGTACACAAATATTAACTACTGGTTGGGGACTCCTGTATTGCTTGGAATACTAACAAAGCCTTGTTATTCAAGTATGATTTTTTCACCATGGGTTTTGTTATATTTGTGTAGGAAGTAATATATTCAAAATATATGATTCAAATGATCCTTTCATTTTTCCTAGACTGATTGATGGAGAGTATTACAAACTTTAAAACCTTCATAAAATCTAATTTTGTGTAAATCCTTTAAAGCCTTTATTTGTGTTGAAAAACCTTTAAGGTTTATGCCCTGTAATTCACTTCCAGTTAAGGTATATGCCCAATAATAACCATCAAAGCAATGCATATAACTTCACAATATAAGCTTTTAAAATGTCAAACCATGGAAATCTTTAAGGCAAATTGACATCTTATGACATATGACAGAAATTCTTAAATTACCTCCCCTTTAGAATTTTGTTGTCATGAGTTATTTCCCCTGAAAAATACAAAAAAGTGATTTTCTGCATTTTCCTACAGTAAAGTTTAGATGTGTTCATGAATTTTAATCAGAATTATATAATGCATCTTTCTACCGTGAGTTTCCCTCAAAAATCAAAGTCAGTTTTTAATATTCATAGAATTTGTTTATTTCCCTTAGACTTCAATATAGACTCATTTTGACGCATTTAATAGGTACCACATAAAGCCTGATCTGCAGAAAACCACAGTTAAACCTTACCAAATTTAATTATAAAGTCCTCATTTCCAGACCACTGAGGAGCAGCGAACAGCATAAAACCTGATCAGCCTGCAAGTTACTCGCAGGCTGATCTGGTTTTATGTTGTTCGCATAGGTCTTTGAGGGAAAGGGTTAAATATAGATTATCTCCCCTACATCTGATAAAACCTGGAAAAACTCTCGGTGAAACATTTTTATTTTTGGATGTCTTCAAAGTGACAAAGTTTCATAAAAATATTTCCATCTAGTGGATGGGTATGGGGGGGGGGGGTTATACTGTAAAAACCTGTAATTTACTCCTTGAACCTTTATTTCTTCTGTAAACTGTCACCATGACTACAGATAATCTTTAGTTCATAGTGTAAATAAAAATATTTTTAAAAAATATTTAAAATATAATTGAAAAACATGTGTTTAGTTCTCTCTGTCTCAAGTTTTTCAGACTGCTGTAGTCTTTCCCATACCGTTGTGTGCAATCATGGCATCGTGCAAGCATAAGATGTAATTGACAAATAGTTTGGGAAGGATACAGCATCTCTGTGACTCCAGATGTTGTGGCTTACTTTTAAAGAAGAGCAAATTATGGTGGACATTTCAATGTTGCAAATAGTATTATACAACAAAGAATGGAAATAAGGTCAGAAATTTAACCTTTATTTTTGGCCAGGTATTTTTTAAATGAACATTTAATTTGACAAAAACAACCTTAAAAAAAACAACATTATTTTCATCTTACCCTGCTGGGAGGCCTGGTATCAGTATAAAGCTTTTTACTTTATAAAAGTATTCAAATTCATCATCTAATAATCAAGAAAAACTTTTCTAATTGCTTAAACCATGTTGTAAAAAACAACACCCACTTCTCAAGATCATGAAAATGACAAGTGCATACATAGGTTCTCTTTATGTGAAAGGTATGGAAATCTTAAAAGACAGGTTAGCATGAAAAGATTTCAAACTTTGCAAAGTCCATCTTGGAATTATCCAACTATGCACAATTTAATCTCCGAGACAAACTCAAAACAAACATGGCAATACAGGAGAACATGTAAGATGAACCATCATGTTTGATTTACGACACAGTACTTACTGAAATTGCTTACACTATCCTCTTACACTGTTAGCAACGTCTGTGCTAAGGTCATGTGCTAAAAATACATGTTGAGAATTCCGTTGAAAATTGTGTGCAAAATGGAAAGCAAAATAAAGTAAGGTTTAAATCCGCAGCAAAAAATCATGTTGAAATATGGTTCATAATGTTTATTTTGAATGCCTTATGGCCTATATGAACAATCTGTTTATTTAATCATGTTCCTGAACACTAATGTAAATTCAAAGTAATTATGGATCACATTTATCCCATTACCTAATAGAATTTCTTTTTGGGACATAGTGGGCAAACAGAGCAGACCAAGATTAAACAATTCCTTTTCGGAGTTGTCTGATAAGTGCTTCCTCTGTTCCCTCTGAATTTTTACAGTCTGCACAGTAAAGAATATTCATCAAATCATAAAGTTTTACTTGTCAGGGGTTTCAATAAGACCCAAAATCATGAAATTTTGGGATTTTTTCAGTAATTCAAAATGTCAAATTTTTATTTGTACATTTTCAACTTTTTATTGATACATTTTGAGGATCTTTAAATGCTTAATTAGTGACACAAAAAACAAAAATGTTCAGTAAAATTAAATATTGTTTCATATAAAATCCTCTAATTTAATATAAAACCCTTACTATCCGGTTAACATTGCCCTTAAACTTTGTGTTGTGTGCATTAGTCTTTCATATTCATTAACTGGCAGTAACTTTGCTGAATGGCTGATTATCTGGCTATGATTTAAAAAAAATTAAAGCCTATATCATAATGATCATAATCTACTGTACACACTGTTCAATGCTTAAGATAAGTGTGCATCTAATAATGATCATGATCTACTGTACAGATTGTTCAAGGCTAAAGATAGGTGTGCATCTAATAATGATCATGATCTACTGTACAGATTGTTCAAGGCTAAAGATAGGTGTGCATCTAATAATGATCATGATCTACTGTACAGATTGTTCAAGGCTTAAGATAGGTGTGCATCTAATAATGATCATAATCTACTGTACACACTGTTCAAGGCTAAAGATAGGTGTGGATCTAATAATGATCATAATCTACTGTGCACACTGTTCAAGACTAAAGATAGGTGTGCATCTAATAATGATCATAATCTACTGTGCACACTGTTCAAGACTAAAGATAGGTGTGCATCTAATAATGATCATAATCTACTGTACACACTGTTCAAGGCTAAAGATAGGCGTGCATCTAATAATGATCATGATCTACTGTACACACTGTTCAAGGCTAAAGATAGGTGTGCATCTAATAATGATCATGATCTACTGTACACACTGTTCAAGGCTAAAGATAGGCGTGCATCTAATAATGATCATAATTAACTGTACACACTGTTCAAGGCTAAAGATAGGTGTGCATCTAATAATGATCATAATCTACTGTACACACTGTTCAAGGCTAAAGATAGGTGTGCATCTAATAATGTTCATAATCTACTGTACACACTGTTCAAGGCTAAAGATAGGTGTGCATCTAATAATGATCATGATCTACTGTAAACACTGTTCAAGGCTAAAGATAGGTGTGCATCTAATAATGACCATAATCTACTGTGCACATTGTTCAAGACTAAAGATAGGTGTGCATCTAATAATGATCATAATCTACTGTACACACTGTTCAAGACTAAAGATAGGTGTGCATCTAATAATGATCATAATCAACTGTACACACTGTTCAAGGCTAAAGATAGGTGTGCATCTAATAATGATCATAATCTACTGTAAACACTGTTCAAGGCTAAAGATAGGTTTGCATCTAATAATGCCCATAATCTACTGTACACACTGTTCAAGGCTAAAGATAGGTGTGCATCTAATAATGATCATAATCTACTGTACACACTGTTCAAGGCTAAAGATAGGTGTGCATCTAATAATGATCATAATCTACTGTGCACACTGTTCAAGACTAAAGATAGGTGTGCATCTAATAATGATCATAATCTACTGTGCACACTGTTCAAGACTAAAGATAGGTGTGCATCTAATAATGATCATAATCTACTGTGCACACTGTTCAAGGCTAAAGATAGGTGTGCATCTAATAATGATCATAATCTACTGTGCACACTGTTCAAGGCTAAAGATAGGTGTGCATCTAATGATGATCATGATCTACTGTAAACACTGTTCAAGGCTAAAGATAGGTGTGCATCTAATAATGACCATGATCTACTGTACACACTGTTCAAGGCTAAAGATAGGTGTGCATCTAATAATGACCATGATCTACTGTAAACACTGTTCAAGGCTAAAGATAGGTTGCATCTAATAATGACCATGATCTACTGTACACACTGTTCAAGGCTAAAGATAGGTGTGCATCTAATAATGATCATAATCTACTGTACACACTGTTCAAGGCTAAAGATAGGTGTGCATCTAATAATGATCATAATCTACTGTACACACTGTTCAAGGCTAAAGATAGGTGTGCATCTAATAATGATCATAATCAACTGTACACACTGTTCAAGGCTAAAGATAGGTGTGCATCTAATAATGATCATAATCTACTGTACACACTGTTCAAGGCTAAAGATAGGTGTGCATCTAATAATGACCATAATCTACTGTACACACTGTTCAAGGCTAAAGATAGGTGTGCATCTAATAATGACCATGATCTACTGTACACACTGTTCAAGGCTAAAGATATGTGTGCATCTAATAATGACCATGATCTACTGTAAACACTGTTCAAGGCTAAAGATAGGTGTGCATCTAATAATGATCATAATCTACTGTAAACACTGTTCAAGGCTAAAGATAGGTGTGCATCTAATAATGACCATAATCTACTGTACACACTGTTCAAGGCTAAAGATAGGTGTGCATCTAATAATGATCATAATCAACTGTACACACTGTTCAAGGCTAAAGATAGGTGTGCATCTGATAATGATCATAATCTACTGTGCACACTGTTCAAGACTAAAGATAGGTGTGCATCTAATAATGACCATGATCTACTGTACACACTGTTCAAGGCTAAAGATAGGTGTGCATCTAATAATGATCATAATCTACTGTACACACTGTTCAAGGCTAAAGATAGGTGTGCATCTAATAATGATCATAATCTACTGTACACACTGTTCAAGGCTAAAGATAGGTGTGCATCTAATAATGATCATAATCTACTGTACACACTGTTCAAGGCTAAAGATAGGTGTGCATCTAATAATGATCATAATCTACTGTACACACTGTTCAAGGCTAAAGATAGGTGTGCATCTAATAATGACCATGATCTACTGTAAACACTGTTCAAGGCTAAAGATAGGTGTGCATCTAATAATGATCATAATCTACTGTACACACTGTTCAAGGCTAAAGATAGGTGTGCATCTAATAATGATCATAATCTACTGTACACACTGTTCAAGGCTAAAGATAGGTGTGCATCTAATAATGATCATAATCTACTGTACACACTGTTCAAGGCTAAAGATAGGTGTGCATCTAATAATGATCATAATCTACTGTACACACTGTTCAAGGCTAAAGATAGGTGTGCATCTAATAATGACCATGATCTACTGTACACACTGTTCAAGGCTAAAGATAGGTGTGCATCTAATAATGACCATGATCTACTGTACACACTGTTCAAGGCTAAAGATAGGTGTGCATCTAATAATGATCATAATCAACTGTACACACTGTTCAAGGCTAAAGATAGGTGTGCATCTAATAATGATCATAAGCTACTGTACACACTGTTCAAGGCTAAAGATAGGTGTGCATCTAATCTGCAGAATACTAAAAACATGTCCTCTTAGCTGTTAACAAAAAATAAAAGTATTACCTTTTACTTCTTCCAAAAGTAAAATTGGCAACTTAAGCACACCTGAAAGTTTGTCATCTTGCAGTAAATTAGCTGGCTTTTAATGCAAAAAAGGAAAAAATATTTTGAGAAAAGGGGGAAAATATTTCATTGAGTAGATCTAGTCAAGTTTTTTTTTCTTTCATTCCTTTATGCACTCTAGTAAAAATGTAATTTATATTTTTATGTCCGACTTTGTTGTTTTTGATGTGGTTGCGTGACTTTTTTACTTCTTTTTCAATTTCATTGCATCTGACTTTGCAGTTTGAAATCTCATGCAAATGCCAAGCAATTTTAACCTAATAAATTTGTGATAAATGCATATTTTGTTTTATTATGCTCACCGAAGGTGACGCATATAGTTGCCGCTTCGTCCGTCCGTCCGTCCGTAAATAAATAAAGAAGCAGTTACAATAGTTTTGCATTAAACCCTCATTTTACACTGCCATCTTCATTTCTTAAGCCGTCTAATGGAACTTGAAAAAATGTTTATGGCCTTCTCTTTGCCAAGTTTCACAATAGCTGGTAACACTACATTCATTATCTTATCGCTTTGACATTCCCTGGCTCAAACTGAAAGAAATGTGTCATCATTAGGTCAGATAAAGTCATAAAAAGATTCCAGTTTATTTTCATTCAAGCTCCAATATTTCTCTATTAAGCAATTTTGACAAAATCTTGTCAATGTTTTTGCCTTAATCTCTTGGCCAGGTTTGAAATCTAATACCATTTTACAATAAAATCAACAAATATACTTTATATCTAAATAGATTGTTTGTAGTTTGTCTTGGAATTATTGTATTTGAGAAAGATGTCATCATGTATGATCCATGTTTAACAAGCAATTTCATCCAAGACCGATTTAAAAGTATCTTGTCTTATCTTTATCATTATGAAAATTCCAAATCTGAATCAAATCTGCTTTCCCACATTTAGGTATGTAAAAAGCATGTTTTTTAATTGAAGTCATGTGTCTGTCTGTTTCAGACCATGTTTGTGGAAAAGCCACCATCAGAACAGAGCCGAGATGGTCGAGACCACCTGGCCATGAAACACATGTACAGCACCTCCACCCAGAAGTAAGTCCAGAATGTCACATAGATCTTGAGTTATTACATCCAGTAAAGATAAGTCAGTCATATTGTCCAATAACCTTCTTATTCCGAATGTCCTTCTTACTTGTAATGGCCATCTTAAAAGTGATTGTTCCTCTTAATCCTAATGCCCTCTTAATTGTAATGCCTCTCTTAATTATAATGACCTTCTTAATCCTAATGTCCCTCTTAATTGTAATGCCTCTCTTAATTGTAACATCCTTCTTAATCCTAATGTCCCTCTTAATTGTAATGCCTCTTTTAATTATTATGTCCTTCTTAATCCTAATGTCCCTCTTAATTGTAATGCCTCCCTTAATTGTAATGTCCTACTTAATCCTAATGTCCTTCTTAATTGTAATGCCTCTCTTAATTGTAATGTCCTTCTTAATCCTAATGTCCCTCTTAATTGTAATGCCTCTCTTAATTGTAATGTCCTTCTTAATCCTAATGTCCCTCTCAATTGTAATAACCTTCTAAATTGTAATGTCCCTCTTAATTGTAATGTCCTTCTTAATCCTAATGTCCCTCTTAATTGTAATGCCTCTCTTACTTGTAATGTCCTTCTTAATCCTAATGTCCCTCTTCATTGTGTCCAATATTGGTCTCAGTTACAGCATTCAGTAACACCCTCATCCATAATCACTCTGGGATGTTCCTGCAGGCTGATTTGTTTTTATATTGTTCATAACAATTAATTAATCATTGTAATTGCAGATCTTACGGTGAGGTCCCATGGGATGTGATGATGCCACCCAAGTCATGGGCACCCACCAAGACCCAGGAACAAAGGCCCGACATGATCTCCCAGACCTTTACCCTCCACAGATACGACCCCGCCGCAAAGGAGTGGCAGGTAAGTGTGCAGTCAACCTTTTCTTAACCCTTTACCTCATGAATATTCATACACAATTTTATAACTAAGAATATTAACTTACTGAACTTGAAATGGGAATACAAAACAAGGGATTTTTTTTCCATTCAGACAGTGTAGAATCTGAACTATGGTATTGCATGAGCAAACAGAGGAAACCTTGATATTTGTAATTAAGCTCTGTTTGCCAATGCGTTAAAATGCATCTATAAGAAGTAAGGGGTAATAACATGGCCAGTAAGTATAGTCTTTATGTGGCACTTTCCCACATAGCCACTGTCATTCACGCTGGCAAAAGATTGTAAGGTGAATAACATATTTTACATTATACATGCCTGCTAGCTTAGCACCCACACCCAGAATAAATAGCCTGTCTACTGTGTTCTTGCTTAGTAAACAATTTAGTATTCTACCCAGAATTATAGTTGAATCTCTAAGTATAGCTCTTACACTGCTCATTGTGTTACATTCATCATTTTGTCAAGTAAATTGAACAAAATGCCTGTGTAACCCAGGTGGTTTTTGTTAAACTCTTTACTCATATGGAGGTGAATTGTTGCCTGGTTGAACAGGCAGCCCTTATTCTTCAGGGTCTGTATGAATTTTTTTTTGTTTAATTTACCATTCATAGTCCTGTAAATTAATTTTCATCAAGTCATAAAAACATGAGATAAAGGGTTAAATGAATGTCTGTTTGGGTTATGAAATGTCTGTTTGATGGGTTATGAATGTCTGTTTGACGGGTTATGAAATGTCTGTTTGGGTTATGAAATGTCCGTTTGATGGGTTATGAAATGTCTGTTTGATGGGTAATGAAATATCTGTTGGATGGGTTATGAAATGTCTGTTTGATGGGTTAGGAAATCTTTCTTTGATGGACTATGAAATGTTTTTTAATGGGTTATGAAATCTCTGTTTGATGGATAAATCTCTGTTTGATCGGCTGTGAAATCTCTGTCTTTTTTTATGGGCTATGAAATATCTGTTTGATGGGTTATGAAATCTCTGTTTGATGGACTATGAAATGTTTTTATACGCCGCCGGAGGCAGACGTATATTGGCGTCATCTTCTCCGTCTGTCCGTCCGTCCGTCCATCAGTACGTCCATATCTTGTGAACGCAACTCCTCCTTTGTTTCTGAATGAATCTTTTCAAAACTTGGTCAATGTCATTACCAAGGATCCTAAAAACCGATTTTTTACCGGTTTTGACCGATTTTGATCTCAATCGACCGGTTCAGATTTCAAAAAGTACCAAAAAAATTGGTCGAAAAAAAATCCATAATCCTCGTCTAAAACTTTCAAAATCGGTCCAAACGGTTCATAATAGTCTCTCTTACACACCAATTGACCTACTTCTTGAATTTCCGGTGTGCCCTCGGGGCAGGTGTCAGTGGGGGTCAGGCAGGGACACCCGTCTAGGTCATTATTGGGCAGTTAAGATGAATGGAGCGGTTATTTGGACGGTGCCGTGTAATTATCTATGCCGTAATAATGGACCATTGCTTGTTTGCAAACTGTAACCGGTCGACTTTTAAATGCGGTAATTAATGACAATATCAAAGGCTAATCAAAATGTTTGATCTCCTTAGTAATTTGTAATTTGTAAGAACAAAATAAAAGAATTAAAAAAAACTGATAACTGTTTGGTGTTATTACTCAACTTTATATTTGGTATATAAGGGGATGGTATCAGTGACAAGGCTGCATTTCGTTGAAATGGCTCAGCGCAATTTACTTGCGATGTTTAAAAAATCAAATGACCGGCTTGGCAACCCGGCTCATGATGATAAAGAAAACGGGAGTGGTGACCCAGTAAAAAGTACATTTCAAAGTCGGACTGGCAACCCGATATGCACACAAATCCGGCCTGGCAAACCGGTCGAAAACACTGGGAATGGGGCAACCCGTGATGCATTTTCTATTATGAAATGCAATCAAAAAGTAGAAATTACAAATAAAAGGAAGCGGAAACTTAGCGATGGTGCTTCCTCTCAGCAGCAAAACAAACTGGTAAAGACAGAGATCAAAACGTTCTCAAAATCTTGGCTAGACGAATTTAAGTGGCTTGAGTTTGAAAATGGGAAAATGTTTTGTTCACTGTGTAAGCTGCACAAGCACAAATCAAAATTTAGTCAGGGAGGCTCACAAAACTTTCGTATATCTACAGCACGTGAGCACGAGGCCAGTAGTGGGCACATGGGTTCTCAAAATATCGAGTCAGACATAAAGTCTAAGCAGATACCGTCAGTTCCTGAATGTGTAACCAAGGAAACAGACAAAATACAAACAGACTTACTTACACACATGGTAGTGGCTAGCTGCAGCACAACGCATTTAAATTAAAAAAATAATCACAAATAAATAAAAGTTATTGACAAAAAAAATATATAAACACAAAGGCACATAATAAACAACACCAAAACGACTGCTTCCAACAATTTATTGATTCATTAGAGTCATATACAGACCGTCATATACATGCACTTCCGGTAAACAAACTTTCGATTTCGTAGAGGTAAATATTGCAGAAAAATACCTTATTATGCCAACAGGATGCTGAAATATAATAAAAGATCTATTTTCACACTGCAAATGATTCAGGGTATGTTGATTGAAAATATCAATGTTATTTTTTTTTTGGTTATGTTTTTTTTCGGGGGGGGGGGGGGGGGTACGGAACAGAATTGTTGTAAAGGGGGGGGGGGGATTTTGCCGTCGACCGGTTGAGATTCCAAAATTTTAGGATCCCTGGTCATAACTATAATGGGTAGATGTGCACGAAGTGGCGATTTCCGGTTCAAGGATTTTTACAAGATTTGTGTCCCTTGAATCTTAGTCTCTGTAGCTGATTGATATTGCAACCTTGTGAATGCAACTCCTCCTACGTTTCTGAATGAATCTTTTCAAAACTTGGTCAATGTCATTACTATAATGGGTAGATGTGCATGAAGTGATTTTCCGGTTCATTGATTTTTACAAGGTTTGTGTCCCTTGAAACTTAGTCTCTGTAGCTGATTGATATTGCAGCCTTATGAACGCAACTCCTCCTACATTTCTGAGTGAATCTTTTCAAAACTTGGTCATTGTCATTACTATAATGGGTAGATGTGCATGAAGTGGCGATTTTCCAGTTCATTGATTTTTACAAGATTTGTGTCCCTTGAAACTTAGTCTCTGTAGCTGATTGATATTGCAACCTTGTGAACGCAACTCCTCCTACGTTTCTGAATGAATCTTTTCAAAACTTGGTCAATGTCATTACTATAATGGGTAGATGTGCATGAAGTGGCGATTTTCCGGTTCATTGATTTTTACAAGATTTGTGTCCCTTGAAACTTAGTCTCTGTAGCTGATTGATATTGCAGCCTTGTGAACGCAACTCCTCCTACATTTCTAAATGAATCTTTTCAAAACTTGGTCATTGTCATTACTATAATGGGTAGATGTGCATGAAGTGGCGATTTTGCAGTTCATTGATTTTTACAAGATTTGTGTCCCTTGAAACTTAGTCTCTGTAGCTGATTGATATTGCAGCCTTGTGAATGCAATTCCTTGTATGTTTCTGACCTAATCTTTTCAAAACATGGGCAATATCTTTACTATACTGGGTAGATATGCGCAAAGCAGGGATTTTGATGTTTATCAATATTTGCAATAGTTATGCCTTTCTAACCATGGTCTCTTGAAAACACAACTCAAGTTTCTAAACAGGTAAAAGTGCATAAAGCAGGGATTTTCTGGTACAGTGATTTTTGCAAAAGTTATGCGGAGAAAGAAAAAAGGATTCATATTGATACTGCTATTTGACCTTCTTTCATATTGGAAGCATTTTTAGGGTTCTATCTCTGTTCAGCTAAATTAATTGGTCTTACAGACTTCATTATGAGCTTATGCTTACAGAAATGTTAAAAGCAATAATAAAAAGGCCCCTCTTGGTCTTTAGATTTTGTGGCGGCATATATTGTGGCATCACTGGCACTCTTGTTTTAATGGGGTATGAAATGTCTGTTTGATGTGTTATGAAATGTCTATTTGATGGGTTATGAAATGTTGAAATTTGGGAAATGTATGGGTTATGAAATGTCTGTTCAATGGGTTATGAAATCTCTGTCTGTTTGATGAGTTATGAAATGTCTGTTTGATGGGTTATGAAATCTCTGTTTGATGGGCTATGAAATGTCTGATGGGTTATGAAATGTCTGTTCGATGGGTTATGAAATGTCTGTTCGATGGTTTATGAAATCTCTGTCTGTTTGATGAGTTTTGAAATCTCTGTTTGATGGGTTATGAAATGTCTGTTTGATGGGCTATGAAATGTCTGATGGGTCATGAAATGTCTGTTTGATGGGCTATGAAATGTCTGATGGTCATGAAATATCTGTTTGATGGGCTATGAAATGTCTGAAGGTCATGAAATATCTGTTTGATGGGTTATGAAATGTCTGCATGATGGGTTATGAAATGTCTGTTTGATGGGTTATGAAATGTCTGATGGGTCATGAAATATCTGTTTGATGGGTTATGAAATGTCTGATGGGTCATGAAATGTCTGTTTGATTGGCTATGAAATGTCTGATGGGTAATGATATGTCTATTTGATGGGCTATGAAATGTCTGATGGGTACATGAAATGTCTTTTTGATGGGCTATGAAATGTCTGATGGGTCATGAAATGTCTGCTTGATGGGCTATGAAATGTCTGATGGGTCATGAAATATCTGCATGATGGGCTATGAAATCTCTGTTTGATGGGTTATGAAATGTCTGATGGGTTATGAAATGTCTTTTTAATGTCTGATGGGTCATGATATGTCTATTTGATGGGCTATGAAATGTCTGATGGGTAATGATATGTCTATTTGATGGGCTATGAAATGTCTGATGGGTAATGATATGTCTATTTGATGGGCTATGAAATGTCTGATGGATCATGAAATATCTGTTTGATTGGCTATGAAATGTCTGATGGGTAATGAAATGTCTGTTTGATGGGCTATGAAATGTCTGATGGGTCATGATATGTCTATTTGATGGGCTATGAAATGTCTGATGGGTAATGATATGTCTATTTGATGGGCTATGAAATGTCTGATGGGTCATGATATGTCTATTTGATGGGCTATGAAATGTCTGATGGGTAATGATATGTCTTTTTGATGGGCTATGAAATGTCTGATGGGTAATGATATGTCTATTTGATGGGCTATGAAATGTCTGATGGGTATGAAATAGTCTTTTGATGGGCTATGAAATGTCTTGTGTGTTTGAATTCTGTTTGATGGGCTATGAAATGTCTGATGGGTCATGATATGTCTATTTGATGGGCTATGAAATGTCTGATGGGTAATGATATGTCTATTTGATGGGCTATGAAATGTCTGATGGGTCATGAAATGTCTGTTTGATGGGCCATGAAATGTTCGTTTGATGGGTTATGAAATATCTGTCTGATGGAATATGAAATGTCTATCATGATGGCATTAATTTATGGATGAAATTTTTCAATTTATGTTGAAAATTGTTGGACAGCCAACTGCTGAGTCGAGGTAGAGTGCATTGTGGGTTAAATTTTTACCTCATGAATATTCATGTACAAATGTATGACTTGATGAATATTAGCTTACTTAACCTACTACATATGTATATGAAATAATGGATCATTTTTTGCCGTGTAGACTACAATCTGAGCTATAATTTTGTATGAACAGAGAATACTCTGATCAGGGAGCTCAGCTGTCTTATCTGGGTCTGCTCTGATTGCCTTAGGTGTCAAAATGTCTCTACAAGTATAAGAAGGGTTGATGTTTATTTCTCCTTTTATTTCCCTGATATAGCTCAGGATTTTTCCACAGATATTTTTTCGGCCGTTTATTTTCACCCTGACTTTCTGTGAAACACACAGTAATGAAGCGAAATAAAATTAGGCTTTTCATTGGTTATTATATACTTTGCTAAATTCCCATTGGTCATTGTAAAATTAGTCAAAAGAAAAAAAAGAAGTTTCGGAAACGAGTTCTTTAGATCTCTGTTTGTTTTAAAAGTTGAAGTTTTCTCCCCCTGTGAACAATTTGTCCCGAATAGTAAGACACTGCACCTTTTTAAGGTAAACTGAAAGAGTAGAATGCTAAAAGATAGGAAACACATAGATTTCACATTGATTGTTCAACCCTGACAAATCCTATATTCAACAAAAACGTAACATCCGGTTTCGTTTTGTAGCCCTCAAAACGAAGTCTAATGCACAGATGTTTTAAGGCTGTAAGTGTCTATCAAGATTGTACAAACTATTTGGATCTGTGGTATTTCAAAGAGCTGCACTGAGAGGAATTACACAACTATTAAACCAACAACAAAATCTATTACATGTTAAACCAGTCAGGCTGGTTACCATGGCCTAGTATCTTTTTTTTTTAAAGATATTTCTTGTTCAAAATACAAATGTTATTTATTATTTATATTAATGTGTCATAATTATCATTGAGTAAGAAATATAAAATCTCTTTACAAAAAAAAATCTTATCAACATGTAGTTCATTTTGAAGACATAAAAAATGAGATTTTGTCTGCAGAAATACAAAGAAAGAAATAAAGATATGCAAAAAATTACATTAAAGCCAATGTCTGTATTTAATGGCAGGAGAATTTCATAAATGATTGAATTCAAACTCTGACTGCGGACATTTTATAAACGATCGTACAGTGTATTTGGATTCTGACTGAACCGTCTATCTCAACATTACTTCTACTTGATGCCAATATTTATGGTTATACTATTTCATTCACTTCATTCAGTGTCGTGCACAAATGTTGAATTAAAATCCAATTTTATTATACACATCTAGGATATTTTATATTGATTTAATTATTTGCTTGTTCTATTACTAGTATAAAATATTCGAGCCGAATTTCACATTTGCAGTCAAAGGCGCATTTAGCTATAAGGCTTTGGGAATAGAAATTTGCATTTATAAACATCAGAATGTTTGGCATTTAATTTCATGCCACCACTCAGCTTTGCTAAATCCAATTAAACTCTGAGGTGATAAGAAAAGTTAATCAGGAAAACATGCAAAAATTGAATTAAAGTTGTTATAAGCTTTTAAAGTAGCGTCTTATCTTCAGGGAGGAGATCCTGTAATTTGAATTTTTTTACAAACTTCTAGATAAAGTAAATGCTATTTTACCCTGCCCTTCCTTTGCATAGCATTCAATTATGTTCTTATAGAGAGTAATATTTATCCTTTTCAGCTCACCCGGCACAAAGTGCCAAGGTGAGCTTTTGGGACCAGCCTGTGTCCAGCTTCTTGAGTCATCAGTCGTCAACAATTTACTTATAAAAAGTTCTTCTCTAACTACTGATGGCAAAGTGATCAAACTTGGCAAGGATGTTCCTAAGGTGGCTCCTTATAAAAATTGTTCAAATTGTTCTGGACTGTTGCATAATTAGGTCACAGGAGCTAAACTTAGATCTTAAAAGTGAAATCTTAAAAAACCTTCTTCTCTGAAACCACAGGCCTAGAGCTTAGATATTTGGTGTGTGGTTTTGTCTAGTAGACCTTTACTTTGTTTAAATCATGACCCTGTGGTCAAAATTGGCCCCGCCCCAGAGGTCACTTTAATTTACATGGACTTATATAGGAAAAACTAAAAAAAACCTTCTTGTCAGAAACCACAAAGCCTGATGGTTAGATATTTGGTATGTAACATGGCCTAGTAGAACTCTACCAAGTTTGTTCAAATCATGACCATGACTTGATTTAACAAAGGCTAATATAGGAAAAAACTAGAAAAATCACTTTCTCAGAAACCACAAGGCCTGGAGTTTAGATATTTGCTGTGTAGCATTGTCTAGTAGACCTCTACCAAGTTTGTTCAAATCATGGCCCTGGGGTCAAAATTGGCCATATCCCAGGGTTCACTTGATTTAACATTGACTTATATATACATGTATATAAAAAAACAAAAACAAAAAAAAAACAGAAAAATCTTCTTGTCAGAAACCACAAGACCTGGAGTTTAGATATTTTGTGTGTAACATGGCCTAGTAGACTTCTTGGGTCAAAATTGCCCCAGCCCAAGGGTCACCTAATTTTACATAGAATTATATAGGAAAAAATTGAAAAGTTTTCTTTTCAGAAACCACAAGGCCTGGAGTTTAGATATTTAGTGTATTACATGGCCTAGTAGACCTCTACCAAGTTCTTGCAAATCATGCCCCTGGGGTCAAAATTGGCTATGCCCCAGGGGTCATTTGATTTTCATAGACTTATATAGAAAAACTTGAAAATATCTTCTTGTCAGGAACCTAAAAGGTCCATCGTTTAGATACTTTGGAATGTAACATGGCCCAATGGACATCTACAAAGTTTGTTCACATCATGATCCTGGGGACAAAATTGGCCCCGCCCCAGGTGTCGCTTGATTTTTATACAGACTTCACTTATATCGGAAAGTCTTTTAAAGATCTTCTTGTCAGAAAGCTACAAGATCATGGGTTTAGTTATTTGGTATGTAACCAAGTTTTCTAAACATGGCCCTGGGGTCAAAATTGGCCCTGCCCTTGGGATCACTTGATTTTACATAGACTTATTAAGGAAAAACTAGACAAATCTTCATCTCAAAAACAACAAGGCCAGGAGTTAAGATGTTACTAGTGGACCACAATCAAGTCTGTTCAAATTATGTTCATGGTGTCAAAATTTGCCTCACCTTAGGTCCTGTGTTCTTGAAAATAAGATGGTGCTAAGTATGATTTTCATACTGAAACTCAAAATATGCCCATTAGTTTCAATAGTGGTTTCAGGATGATATTCAAATTTTTGCCTTAAGTATTTTCGAGAACTTTCAGTCAGGAGTCACTTGATTTTATATAGTCTTATTAGAGCTATGACCTTCAAAATTTGGATGGCAGGTACTAATTTTGTGTGGAATTTAGATGATCTTGCTGTACTTCTGCATGGTTTATGTATTCAGTATGACTCATAATACCATTATAGGCAATGAAGGCAATGGTTTTCAGGTGAGCGATTCAGGGCTATCTTGGCCCTCTTGTTTGCATATAATTTCAGAAAGATTTCCATAGTCTAAACTTCATCCTGTGTATATCATGAGCTTTTTACTTTAAAAAACAAAGCTCTAAACAATCACCTTTTTTTATTTCTATAATTATGTTAGCTATGATTGACTATGTTTGAAGTTATTTTATGCATTAAGCAATCAAGTTAGAAAATATTTTCTATTTCCTAGAGTGTGTTTCATATTTATCTTAAATAATCACAATCTTTTCTTCTGTTTTAACTCACTTTATGAGATATTCATAAAATTAAATGAATGATTGTTTAATTTGATTTATTTAAGTGTAGTAGATAAAATAATTCATAACCATTACAAGGGTATTACACACTTTTAGATGTGATTCTAACAATGCTTTGTTTTTCCTTACAACAATATGAATGAATTTTGATTTAATAAGTGTATTTAACTTATTGTGCTTTCTGTTCATTTTTCTGGAGACCAGTCATTGATCACCTGAGGGCGCTGTAGTAATGTACATGACTGTGTATCCAAGGGTTGTGAGTTCGGGGCAAGGATTTTTCATGGCCTTCAGCCCTTTACAGATGCAAAGTACTGGTCCAAACCAGGAACTATTGAGAAGGATATTGATAAGTTTTAAGAACTTGTTTCCCTTATGTAAAATAAATACGTTTAAACTTAACTGAATCTTCAATATTGCTGACTCTGCATGTTTTACAATCGTCTGAAATTTCTGCCACCAGAACGCAGGCCGCTCCTGGGACTGGTTCCAGAAAAGAAACGCCTATTTCAAGGATGGACCTATTGTGTTGTAAGTACAGTAACCACTCAAATTCCTTCTACCATACTAAGTGCTTATATATACTTACCCTTCTGGGGCGAATTTGTGAATTTCATCTTCCTTGTTTCTCTGATTAAAAAACTCAAATATTTTATTTCTTAACAAATTGGTAGTAGTAATAATAGTAATCATTTAAGGAATGTGTTAAAAATATCCACATATAAGGGTTTTGGGACTTTGTATGTTGGAGAAAATGTTTCCATTTATTATTGAAAAATGACCTAAAGAGGGACTTATATAAGTCATTTGAAGTTGTTTCCCAAATGACATGAAATAGATCATTTTAAATTAAAACAAAAATAAAAGAAAAGTGTGAATTTTTAGACATTAGAACTAAATGTTTTACTGTTGACAGCTGCAGCCAGCCGCCTCGCAAGCAGCACATACCAGGGTACGGTGGGGGAGTTGGAGCCGTCAACCTTGAGGAACTGGACAATGCTGCCGAGAAGTTTGAGCCCTTCACGATCAAACGGGTGAACATACCCAGATACAGCGAAACTGCTCAGTAAGTTTCATTCATATGCTTGGTCCCTTTGCTGCACGATCTCAATACAGTGTGCTTCATTATAACAGGAGTACCAGTATCAAACGGTTCTAACAGATAGCGGCCAACAAAATTGGTGTCTTGAAATACTGTACAAGATTGCACTTTAATCTCCTCATATTCTGTGTTTGAAAGGAGTCTATATTTTAAAGCCTGGACCTCCAATTTTTGTGTCGTCTGACTAGTCAGTTATAGTTATAGGGATTACTTTTGTCGGCGTCGGTGGCGGCGTCCCCATCTGCTTGTCCGGAGCATAACTTTGTCACCATCAGTTTGAATGACTTGACACTTGATATGTATGTTTTTTGCAATGACCCGGAGTGCAGTGCGCAAGAATCATAACTCTACCTTGTGCACTTTTTGAGTTATTCCCCTTTGATAGATTTTCTTTGAGAATTTCTTGTCCAGAGCATATCTTTTTCACCTTAAGTTTAAATGACTTGAGACTTGATATGTATGTTTCTTGCAATGACCTGAAGTGCAGTGTGCAAAAAACATAAGTCTATCTTGTGAATTTTTGGAGTTATTCCCCTTTGATTGATTTTATTAGTGTCTTTCAAGTTAGAATGAGATGCATAGTTAAAGGAACTTGTAAAAGCTTCACAAATATTATGTGTCACCTGACGTCGATAGTATAGTAATCTTACAAATTGTTACAGCTTTGTGAATATTATGCATCACCTGACATTGAGTTTATGTGATACGAGCCTATCTAGAACTCTGTGATACCGATGTGTTGCCTGATGCCAGATGAAATATGAACAATTAGGCAGACAAATTGGCATCTTTACTGTCAACAGATAGGTCATCATCAGGCGACACATCCGACTCGCGGAGTTCTAGTCTATACTGTATATCAGTCTTTTTTTGTCTTTATTTTTTTTCCAGGTGTCTAATCATTGCTATATTTTCATGCCAGTTGAATACTCAAGATTTAAGACAATGAAAATTTGAATGGTAGATCAGAATAAAGTGTTTCTAATATTTGATTTTTATACAAGGATGCATAAATACCGGTGTTTGGCAGTACTCTGTATATTGTTTATATCCATAGTATCATGACATTATGCTTACACAGCTGTTTCCGGTTTCATATAACCATAACATATTTTTTTTTATATTCAGCATGTTACATATAACTTAGAGGCCCAATTTTATCATTCTGTATCATGTTTGTGTATTCTATCATGCATAATGTGTTGAACTCAAAAAGCAGGATTAAATGTATTTTACACAACTAGCTTTGATTGAATCAAATGAATCAAATGATGTTGAAAATATATGAGAAATACACACGTTAAGTAGTTATTTTGAGCTATTATATGAAACTATTTTCTTGGTGTAAGATTGCAAATAGTAATTTGTTCACTGTCTGTTCATACCAAACTCTGGCGCAGTGGATTGGATCTAATCTGTGGGAGACCTCCTGCATGGAGATTGTGTTCATTCATGTTTTTTTTTTGTTGTTGCTATGATCATGGTTTACTGAGTCTAGGTCATATGATAAAAAGAATCTGATATGAATTTCAGATCCTTTATGTATATCATTCTATGTATCACTTACTTCTTGTGTTAAGTTGTCTGATGTTTATGCCTGAATTATGCAAAAATTAAGAGTCTGGAAAGATCTTTGAAATCTGTACTGTTTAAAAAATACCTGATATATTGTATGTTACATATTAATACATAATACATGTAGTCACACAGTATAACAAACATAATTATATAGGACTGTGATAAGGGAAAACTCAGCGTGATTTTTTTTTTAGTTCAGACCCTTGGCTTTACAAACTTTGCATAAAGGTTAGAATTAAATCAATATATGTAGATATCCATTTTCAAGCTTTTATGAAACATGCTCCTTAGGGCTACCTTGAAACTTTTCAATATCCATTTTTTTATGCCCCTGCATTGCTAGATCAGGGGGCATATTGGTTTGTCACAAAACTTTAACCTTGACCATAACAGAAATCCTTCCACCTACAGCCTCCAAACTTCATAGGTGCATGCACCTTGATGAGCTCTAGCCGTCAGGTGACCTTGACCTTCAAATGATCTTGACCTCAAGGTCAAAGGCCTCCGTGGGCATGGCATTCATTCAAACATAGCTTGTTCTGTATGATCATAAAAGACTTTCGCTGTCACCCCTATAAAGAATCTATTCTATAACTAGTGTTTGTAATCAAAATCTTGATTAAAGCTTAGTATGGTGCAATAAAATTCTAGAAACCAGATCATCACAATGAAAATGAGATAAGTTTAATTTTCACACAGGCAACTGAACTGTGCCAACACAGGATATTTTTTTAAATCCAGTTTTAAGTTTAGTTGTAACATTTACAATATTTCCTTAAGTCTTACCTTGTGCTTAGTATGGTTGTTTAACTTTAATCTAGACCTTTATTGATGATGTGTGGTAAGGACTGTTAAAGAGTTTGATTTTCTACTTCCAGTCGCCCTAATATCCCTGGTTACCAGGGATGCACGCTGTACCAGGGACAGTATGCTCCAGCACACAGTAAACCTGCCCTGCCCGCCAGCCAGAGCTCCACCGCCCTCGTACACAGGTAAGTCATGTCCACCAGTAACATCTGCCACCTTCAACCCAAAGGTTTTAGATTCATCAACTAGCCATAACGTTTTTTATATATTCTTTTTAGCATTACTCTCATTAATTGTCTCCCCCCATATTCATATGGGGGAGGCATATTGTTTTTGTCCGAGTTGCCTGTCTGTTTGTCTGTCTGATACACATTTTGTCCAACAGATAACTCCTCTTCTACTCATGCTATTGAAGTGAAATTTCATTTATGGAAAGAACTTCATGAGAGGAAGTGTCATGCAAAAGGTTCATTAATATTTTTTGTAGTTACCTTTCTTTTCACGCTTTCTTGTCACACACAAGGTCCATAATCTGAGCAGAACTTAATCAAAATGATCAGCCCTCCATGAATACTAATGATGTAATTCAAGACTCAATGAATATTAAACAATAAGAATTTAAGCAACTGGGTTTTTGCCATGAAAGTGAATCAGCCATGTATTAAATTACTGCAAACATCTGCTAAGGTTTTGTACACTAGAGACCTGCTTCCTAATTATTCATTTACATGTGAAAACTAACAATGTATTTCTGTTTGCAAAAGTGAGCTAATCTTTTGCTAACTGAAATCATGGTAGATCTTCTACTTTTTCAAAGATGATCATTTCCATACAGCTAAAACATATTTTTTTCCTTACAAATCTTAAACTTTTCAAGCATTTACATCATTTAAGGACCTAATTTTTTAGTGAACTTTTCAAATATTCCATTATAATTATGAAGTGAATTACTAGGTATCCTTTGATTGGTTCAGAAAGTAACAATATCATAGGATAGAAGCTTTCTGGAATATGGGTGTAAAATGAGAATTATTTGCATGCCTTAATATGCAAGAATATGAAAGAGATGTTTTAATAATTAGGCTTTAAATGAATTAAAAAAACTAGATGTATCAGTAAACATGTATATTTTGACAATGACAGGGAGAAACCTATTGACTCACCGTCCACCAAGCGGGAATCCAAGATGTCCAAGATGGTGACACTGGTCCCACCATGTAACCCTTTCAACCAGATCAACAAACTGGACGAGGTCATAGCCAACAAGGTCAACTAGACAATGTCAAAGGTCTAAAGGTCATTCAGTGAGGTCATAGCTGATTAGAGAGGTTAATTAGAGAATATTGCACTGACCTCAAGTGGATGGCTGTTCTATTCTGTTCATTTGCTTCTTACTGTGTCTGATAATGGTGAACATAATCTTGTGCTGTTGTCATCAAAGGTGTTAACTCTGTAACCATGGCAATGAAATCATTATCAAGAGATAAAAACACTCTGCTCTAAAATTACCTGTAGAATGTTGTGTAAAATGTCAGAGACTTTGCTGGGTTTTTTATATAGTCTTTGTAATCAGTATTGTATGAACAAGTGTTAAGACTACCAATTTTCAATATCTCTATTCTTCGAGATGTGTCCAAATGTAATCATTACGAGTGGATTATATCTTCTGGTGGTTTCAATCAAACAAGACTCTTAAACATCAAACCTTGTTTCTATTTTTACATCAAACATTCCTCATGCACAATTTAGTGGCATTACTTAAGTATTCGAAGTTAACTTTCTCCCATGCTTTTGTTTTGTAGTTTTGTTCTTGAGGTAACATTTTTTTTTCAAATAATCAAGCCATTAATTGTACATCAGGTCTACACCTTAAATAATGTTAGAATGATTTTTGATCAAAAGATATTGATATATTTTTATATTGATTATGGATGTTGCAAAGTTTTTTATTCTTGATATCTGTACAGTATTGCAATGTCATGTGATTTATAGAATTGGGGGGATACAAACTCCAATGTAATTGTTTTCAACTTATTGAACTACATGCATATTGAACATTATAGTAGAGACTAGCAGTATTGACAAGTATTGAAATGAGTATTAATCAAATAAGTCCAGTATTATGTTCCGAAAAATATGGCATCGTTCAGTATGAAACAGATTTACAAATTGTGTTTTAAATTGTTTTCATATAAACTGTATATGATGAAAATCAATCATATAAACAAGTATTCTTATCATTGTATTTTGTATTAGGTTTTTCTGCTTTCAATTTCAATTTAATTTATGCATAATAGATTTTACATTGAGCATTAAACCTTAATTGAGTATTTCTATCGGAATTGTATAGCTATTTATTTTTCATTTAAGATATATTGGGAATCCAAGTGCAAGTAGAATAACATCCATTCAGTGTCTATCTGAAGATAATATATGAATCTTTCTTGTCATTTGACAGATGGGTTTAATACTAGTTGATGTTTATCAGTCTATGACTTCTTTTTCGTGGATTCAACTAATTTGTTTTATAGAGTTGGCTTTACTGCTGTGCATTATTTTGCATGCATAGTCTCATTGCATTAGATATACTGCTGATGAAAGTATGCATCTAGACCTATAACATTAATGATGAAATGTTCCAGTTGATACTGCCTGTGATAAGGATGATGATGATGATGATGATGATGATGATATCTCATCACTACAGTTTTCCAATGACAGCATATAATTATTGGTTGTGTCTTGCAGTGGATGTCTTTCTCCAGAACTTTCAATCTGGATAATTGCACTGTTTGTTATTATATTTTTTTAATTTAAATATGCATTTTTTATAAAATTAATTTTTAAAACAAAGTATTCTACACCTTGCAGCGTACATGTTTAAAATGTTTTCAGCTTTATAGGGTAACACACCTTTAGAGAATTTCTGGGGTATTATGAACATGGCAAACTAACATGCCAACAAACAAATATTTATTATATTCCTGCAAACTAAAATTTACAAGATTACTAGATCAGGATTCAGTCTGTAAATTGGTTGGTCTGTCCAAAAGTTTGTGGCACAAACTACTTTTTCAGATTTGGAGATATTTCAATGTATGTAACCTGTTTAGTTTTTAAATGAATTTTTTATACAAAACTTTCTCTGAGTTAGAATGATATGTTGGGATGTAAATCATTTTCAGTGATAATTCTAGTATTAAAAAGTCTACTGAATGTTTGTGATAGGTATGATAGAATTTCTTTTTGGTGTACATCATGTATGAGATTTGCTCAGAATCTATCTGTATTTTCTTCTCTTTTTTTAGCTCACCTGAGCACATCGTGCTCATGGTTAGCTTTTGTGATCGCCTTTTGTCCGTCGTCCGTGTGTGCGTGCGTCTGTCGTCAACAATTTCTTTAAACAACATCTCCTTCTAAACTACTTACTGGATTTTTATAAAAATTCACAGGAATGTTCATTATGAGGCCCTTTACCAAAGTTGTTAAAATTAAGATTGGTCAAAAATCTAGGTCACAGGAGCTAAAAATAGATTTTAAAAATGAAAACTTGAAAAATCTTCTCCTCAGAAACCACAAGGCCTGGGGTTTAGATATTTGGTGTGCAGCATTGTCTAGTAGATCACAACCAAGTTTGTTCAAATCATGGCCTTGGGGTCAAATTTGGCCCCGCCAAGGGGTCCCTGATTTTACATAGGCTAATATAGAAAAAAAAGAAGAAAATCTTCTTCTCAGAAACCACAAGACCTGGAGTTTAGATATTTGGTATGTAGCATGATCTTATGACTCTCTACCAAGATTGTTCAAATTATGACCCTGGGGTCAAAATTGGCCCCGCCCCAGGGGTCACTTGATTTAACATAGGCTAATATAGGAAAAAAACTTGAAAAATCTTCTTCTCAGAAACCACAAGGCATAGAGTTAAGATATTTGGTGTGTAGCATTGTCTAGTGGATCTCTATCAAGTTTGTTCAAATCATGACCCTGAGGTCAAAATTGGCCCCGCCCCAGGGGTCACTTGATTTAACATAGGCTAATATAGGAAAAACTTGAAAAATCTTTTTCTCAGAAACCACAAGGCCTGGGGTTTAGATATTTAGTGTGAAGCATTGTCTAGAAGATCACAACCAAGTTTGTTCAAATCATGGCGCTGGGGTCAAATTTGGCCCTGCCAAGGGGTCACCTGATTTTACATATGCTAATATAGAAAAAAACTTGAAAAATCTTCTTCTCAGAAACTACAAGGCCTAGCCTTTTGATTTTTGGTATGTAGCATGATCTTATGACTCTCTACCAGGATTGTTCATATTATGACCCTGGGGTCAAAATTGGCCCCACCCCAGGGGTCACTTGATTTAACATAGGCTTATATAGGAAAAAAAAACTTGAAAAATCTTTTTCTCAGAAACCACAAGGCATAGAGTTAAGATATTTGGTGTGTAGCATTGTCTAGTGGATCTCTATCAAGTTTGTTCAAATCATGACCCTGGGGTCAAAATTGGCCCCGCCCCAGGGGTCACTTGATTTAACATAGACTAATATAGGAGGAACCTGAAAAATCTTCTTCTCAGAAATCACAAAGCCTGGAATTTAGATATTTGGTATGTGACATGGGCTAATAGACCTCTACCAAGTTTGTTCAAATCATGAATCATGCATTGTCTAGTGGATCTTTACTTAGTTTGTTCAAATCATGGCCCTGGTGTCGAATTTGGCCCCGCCATAGGGGTCACCTGATTTTACATAGGCTAATATAGAAATAACTTGAAAATTCTTCTTTTTAGAAAACTAAAAAACACATGGCTTGGGGTTTAGATATTTGGTGAAAATTGGCCCCGCCCCAGGGATCACTTGACTTTACATAGACTTATTTTGGAAAAAAAATAGAAAAATCTTCTTCTCAAAAACCACAAGGTCTGGAGTTTAGATATTTGGTATGTAACATGGGCTAATAGACCTCTACTAAGTTTGTTCAAATCATGACCTTGGGGTCAAAATTGGCTCTGCCCCAGGGGTCACTTGATTTTACATAGCCTAATTATACCAGGTGAGCGATCCAGGGCCATCATGGCCCTCTTGTTCATGAATATGTCTATCTATAACTATTCATGTCTTCAAAAAAACAAAAAAAATATTGTATGTAGAATTTCTTGTAAGATTTGTGTTGTGTACATATCTATGTATTTGAAATATTTATACATGTTTGCAGAAGTGTTTTTTTTTTTTTATGAAAACAAAAATTAATTTAAAATTTTTATTAGCTCACCTGAGCACAACGAGCTCAAGGTGAGCTTTTGTGATCGCCCTTCGTCCGGCGTCGTGTGTCGTCCGTCGTCAACAATTTGCTTTAAATGACATCTCCTCTGAAACCGCTGGACAGAATTTAATGAAACTTGGCAGGAATGTTCCTTGGGTGAGGCTCTACAAAAATTGCCAAAATAAAGTTGATCCATGAAGAACTCTGGTTGCTACAAAAAGAAAAATAATTTGAAAACTTTAAAAATCATCTCCTTCAAAACTACTGGCCAGATTTCAAAATAATTTGGTACAGATGTTCCTTAGGTCAACCTCTACCAAAGTTGCTAAAATTATTCCGATCCGTAAAAAAACATGGCCGCCAGGGGCGGGGCTTATTTGCCTAATATGTATATAGGGAAAACTTTAAACAACATCTCCTCTGAAACCACTGGACAGAATTTGATTAAATTTGGCAGGGATGATCCTTGGGTCAACCTTCACAAAAGTTGCTAAAATAAACTTGATCCATGTAGAACTCTGGTTGCCATGGCAACAAAAAGAAAAAAAATGAAAACTTTAAAAATCATCTTCTTCAAAACTACTGGCCAGATTTTAAAATAAATTGGTACAGATGTTCCTTGGGTCAACCTATTTATCTCAGGTGAGCGATTTAGGGCCATCATGGGCCTCTTGTTTTATTATATGAACAAGTGAAAATACAGATGACTATTTATGCTAGATAATACTTGCAATATTAGATGATATTTTAATGCACATTTGGGAATAGAATTAGAAAACACTATGGACATCTAGTTTAGCAATATTTGTAATGGAATACTTTCAGCATTAATATTCAGTTTTCACAAAGTTCTAATGTTTAACTGGTAGATTATGATACAAATCCTGTAGTCTCAAAAACTACCTGCTGCATCATTGAAATGGCAAGATTATTAAGTCTACACACTAGTGATTATTTAAGCTGATAATAATTGTTTTATGTTTGATGTCTGCTGTTGCTTGTTTGATGTGAAGTTTCAGGTAAGGTAATCTTAAACATATTTCTTAACTTTGCCTTATTCCTCTTGTTATTCTTTGCAGATCATGGGAAAACTCATGTCAAATGTGGGATTCAAACCCTACATGTATGTACTTGACCATGACTGCTAACCTCAGGCACCTATACCATAGT
>CM037781.1:49100484-49150484 GCA_021229015.1 Solen grandis
AAATTATTAAAATCTGTTGACCCGTTTGGGAATTATTGCACAGACAATGTGTTTTTGCAGATTCAAAGTTGAAAAGGGACCATAACTGTGTCGAAAATTTACAGATTTTGCCCAAAATTGAACTTGCCCCTCATTTTATTATGATAAACATGTCTAAAAAATTATTAAAATCTGTTAACCTGTTCCAGAGTTATCATGCGAAAACTTAAGTGCCATCCAACCCACTCACCCGCCTGCTGACATATCCCAATCTAATAGCTCTCTGACTTTGTCCCGGCGAGCTAAAAATCAGTCAATATCATGCAATCAAAAGGTAGATCTATATGCAATATGTTAAGTTACTTTAAACTGACCTCTTTCAGCAGAGCCTTAGGAGAAGCAGCGCTATGTGTTATGGGTGATCAACAAAATGGTCAAAGAACTGTGCATGTTAAATAAATACATATTATTATTCTTTATCATCTTTGTAATCAACTATTCTCCAGTACCAAAATAATCACAAGACAGCTTTAAATACTACTACAGTTTGAACTTATACTTATTGAAAGGCATACCTAATTAGTCAGCAAGGTAATTGTAGGATGCCTTTGGAAATTCATAAAATTTTAAATGACAGATAATGGCATAGAAAGAAAAACAATCACTTACAATATCACCTGACTTGATGGAACTCTCTGGAACAAAACAAACATTGACATGCAGGAAGCAGACAACTAGCATAACAGACAACATGGCAAGTTGGCAACAGACAAAACACCTCACCTAAATCAACTGATCATATGGTACATGCATATATTCAGAAAATAAAAGTGTTACTAAAATTAATGAAAGAATTTTTAAAACTTAAGAAACAAGAGGGCCATGATGGCCCTGAGATGGCTTACTTGAGAACTAAGTATTAGTTGTAGGAAAAAAAACAGCAAATATCTTATAATATTATGGAAAATGGGCTATGGTCTATGGATCAAGGTAATTTTTACAGCCAAAAGACTTTAAAATCCAGGGATTACTTTTAAACAGGAATATTTTTAAAATTTTTACTACATGTATAAACATATATGGAAACAAGAGGCCCATGATGGCCCTAAATCGCTCACCTGAGATAAATAGGTTGACCCAAGGAACATCTGTACCAATTTATTTTAAAATCTGGCCAGTAGTTTTGAAGAAGATGATTTTTAAAGTTTTCATATTTTTTTCTTTTTGTTGCCATGGCAACCAGAGTTTTATATGGATCAAGTTTATTTTAGGAACTTTTGTGAAGGTTGACCCAAGGATCATCCCTGCCAAGTTTAATCAAATTCTGTCCAGTGGTTTCAGAGGAAATGTTGATTAAAGTTTTCCCTATATACATATAAGGCAAATAAGCCCCGCCCCTGGCGGCCATGTTTTTTACGGATCAGAATTTTTTTTAGCAACTTTGGTAGAGGTTGACCCAAGGAACATCTGTACCAATTTATTTTAAAATCTGGCCAGTAGTTTTGAAGAAGATGATTTTTAAAGTTTTCATATTTTTTTTTCTTTTTGTAGCCATGGCAACCAGAGTTCTACATGGATCAAGTTTATTTTAGCAACTTTTGTGAAGGTTGACCCAAGGATCATCCCTGCCTAGTTTAATCAAATTCTGTCCAGTAGTTTTGAAGAAGATGATTTTTAAAGTTTTCATTTTTTTTTCTTTTTGTTGCCATGGCAACCAGAGTTCTACATGGATCAAGTTTATTTTAGCAACTTTTGTGAAGGTTGACCCAAGGATCATCCCTGCCAAGTTTAATCAAATTCTGTCCAGTGGTTTCAGAGGAGATGTTGTTTAAAGGTTTCTCTATATACATATAAGGCAAATAAACCCCGCCCCTGGCAGCCATGTTTTTTTACGGATCGGAATAATTTTAGCAACTTTGGTAGAGGTTGACCCAAGGAACATCTGTACCAAATTATTTTGAAATCTGGCCAGTAGTTTTGAAGGAGATGATTTTTAAAGTTTTCAAATTATTTTTCTTTTTGTAGCCATGGCAACCAGAGTTCTACATGGATCAACTTTATTTTAGCAACTTTTGTAGAGCCTCACCCAAGGAACATTCCTGCCAAGTTTCATTAAATTCTGTCCAGTGGTTTCAGAGGAGATGTCGTTTAAAGCAAATTGTTGACGACGGATGACGCACGACGCCAGACGCTGGACGAAGGGCGATCACAAAAGCTCACCTTGAGCACTTTGTGCTCAGGTGAGCTAAAAAGGCTCCGTCCCATGGCGGCCATGTTTTTCGACAGACAAAATTAATTCTACAATCTTGATAGAGATTGATCCAAAGAACATCTGTGCCAAAAGAACTTTGAAATCCAGCCAGCCCTTTGGACAGGAAGATTCTTCAAATTTTTACTATAAATATATATATGGAAAATGTACTCCACCCCATGGCAGCCATGTATTTCAACTGATCAGACTAATGTTGACAATCTTGGTTGAGAGTGGCCCAAGGAATATTTGTGCTAAATTACTTTGAAATCCAGCTGGTATAATAGATGGGTTTTTTTTTAAGCTTTTATCATCAAAAGTAGGTCAAAGGTTTAGGCCAACTGCATAATGAAAAGGTTCATCCACTTAAGCAACCAATAATAAAAAAATTAAACACATAAAAGTTAAATTAAGAAGGTCAAGGTCACAAGATCAACTGCATAATGTAAAGGTCCATCCACTTAAGCAACGGTCCAAACACTGAAGCGATCCAATGAAGGACATAGAAGTTATAACAGATTAAAACAAGAGGGCCATCATGGCCCCAGAACGCTCACCAGAATACCATCAGCTTATTTAAACAATTCAGTTTAACCATGATTAAAATTTCAGATACAATTTCAAAGTTTCTATACAGACTAAACAAGAAAACTTGCCAAGCATCTGCAGGACTCATATTTTAGGGGATCAAAACCATGTAATGACAGTATAGGATCGTGGGTTTATCAAAGGTTCAAATCAGAATTTAATTCTGTGCATTGGTTTGAGAGGAGTAAAGTATTACTGGTTTGAGAAGAGAACAAATATTATGCCATTTTTTTTTTTTACTTCACAACATGGGTATAACACTGTTGTTATCATGATTATGTGTCAACAGGGCAGTCTATCTATTTGAATGTTTGTATCTTTCGGCCTGGTTATAAGTTAGCAAAAAATAAAATTTCAAAACAACACTGCTGGTTTAGCTATTATTATTTTCTATAAGGCCTCCAGCCTTGCATGTATAGATAGCAATTCATTCTGGACATATTCGAATTGTCGCACGTTTAAAGATTCTAAATCGAGTCGACCCGTGACATCATACTGGAAATACAAACCACATGTTCTCATATTTCATTCTGGCATGTTTGACAACAGTCGCACTCCACATACGAGGGCTGATTGATAAATTCGCGGAATTCTCCTCTCAATAATTTATTTCTTCATTAAATCACATGAAAACTCGTATACAAGTAAAACAACTTATTTTCTCTTTCATAGTAACCACTGTTTGGTGTCTTGAAGCACGC
This sequence comes from Solen grandis, assembly GCA_021229015.1. NCBI lineage: Eukaryota > Metazoa > Mollusca > Bivalvia > Adapedonta > Solenidae > Solen > Solen grandis. The sequence goes on from CM037781.1 coordinate 49,104,004, forward strand.
TGTTATTTCCCATATTCTGAATTCATTAAACATGCTAGTGGGCAGTCAAATTTAGCGTGTATTTGGCGCGAACGCAACTAACGCAGCAGCGTTTTATGGCCTGATGGCTTCAAAATGGTGCATGACTTCAACAGCTGGCACTGAGTTGCGTGTGGTTGTCAAATTTTGTGTGGGGCTCAAACTTTCTGGGGTAGAAACACTAAAACAAATTTAAAATTCAGATACATTACCAACCTGTGGAAAAACATCTGTCTACAAATGGCACAATTAATATAAGTTTAGGGATGGTAGAACCTCTAGTGTTTGAGGACGAAAGACCAGGTCGGCACGTGAACTAATTACGTCATTCAGTGAGGATTAGTTTAAGGTAACATTTGACCAGTAGACATAGTAGTATATAGACATAAAGAATGTATGGCCACAGGTGGTGATTACGTCAAGAAAATTAACATGACATTAGACTTTGACTTTTAGGTAATGTCAGCGTGATCCAACGTTGACGTGCTTCAAGTATTACATAGTACTGTTGTTCAATGTTTCATGAAAACTTTACTGTTCATTGTATCTAAATAATATATGAGCTCTAAGTCAGTCGTGAGTAAACGTATATCGTGATGTATTTTGTTTTTCTGTTTTCTATTCCAGGTTTCAGTAATAACTTAATCACCTCTGGTAGTTCACAGCCTTTTTGTAGTAAGTTGTGACTCACTACACTTTGCATAAGCGTTTTAAGTTTTAAGGACTTAGGCCTTCTTTATGGACTCGTGTTTGCATGAAATAAATGATCAATTATGGCGAGAAAGTCTGACAAAAATGAAGTGATTCTTTCTTTGGGAGAGTCGGATGATGAGACCTCATTCTTGGAATTTAGTGCATGTTCAGGTGATGATATGCCCCTGAGAAGACATTAAAGTCTGTGATTTTGAAGCCCAAAAAAGTGGATAAAGTAATTTCCACGACTTCTGCTAAAAAGTCCAGTAAAACTATCCAAAACTGACGTCTAGAAAGCCCATAATGTGTGCTCAGAAAAATACAAAGGGCTCTAATTTTGATATTTTGAAGCTTTCTGCTGTGGATATTGTTAATCTCAGAGCATTATTGGGTATTAAAATAGTAACTATGGAGACTACGGAGGCTCCAAATGAGTTCAATGACAATGGTTTTGAAATGATATTTCTAATCAGTATTTTGGTAGGCCTATGGAAAATTTTTCCAAAAATGACTATTCAAGTTGATAGTGAAGATATTTCTGACAATGATGAAGGTTGTCCCAATATGAATGAACATTTGTTCCAAGCCCTTTTTGAGAGTGAAAATATGAAAGATGTAGATGATGATTTTTGGGATTTACCCCGCTTGAAAACCCCAGAGAAAGGGAAAGCAGTTTCTGAGTCTTTGGCCAAGCTGATTAATATAGCATGTACTTCTTCATGAGGCATGGATTCACTGTTATCTAAATAAAAGATACCGGAAAATTGCGATAAGGTTTCACCACCCATGATTAATCACGAGGTTTTGCAAATCTTGGACAAGAAAGCCCATTCACAAGAAAAGGCTATTACTGATATTCAGAATTTGGTAGCACTCGGAATGGCTCCAATTATTAAATTGGCTGAAGTGTTGAAGTTTCAGGTTTCAGGGAATAGTAAAGCAAAAACAGTGTTTGCAGATACTTTGACCATTTTGTGTCAAGTACAGAAATTTTTTTATGATACGCCCAAGTCTAAAAAGGAAAAATGACAGGTTGTACCATTTTTCAATGCCTATTACAAGCAAACTTTTTGGTTATGACATAACAAAAGAGATCAAGAACTGTGAATCTGTTAATATGCTTGGAAAAGACAGTTCCTTTGGTTACTGTGGTGGTTCCTACAAAGGAAGAGGAAGATTTCCACTCAGAGGTTGTTATGGCAATACATCTTATGGAAGCAATGCCCCAGGCTCCTATGGCAGGTATCAGCCTTATCCTACTACACGTGGGCAGAACAGATACCCCTTGAGGCTAAGGCAGGGTAGGAGTGTGCCTAGTGCTACAGCCACTGCAACTGCCCCAAACGAATAGAAGTGCAAGAGGTATGTATGAGTGGAAAACTTCCACATTATGCAGAGAATTGGAAAATCTATACCAATGATGATTTTATTCTTGACTCTGCATATTGTAAATGATGAAGTACAAAGTCTTTTGAGAAAAGGTGCTATTAAAAAATCTAGTCATGACCCTGGGGAATTTATTTCTACTATTTTCATTGTACAAAAACCAAATGGCAAGTTCAGACCAGTGATTAATTTGAGATTTTTGAATAAGTTTGTACACTTAATGATCATCTTAAACAGGAAACATTTAATGTTGTTTTACATCTGATACATCAAAATGATTGGTTCACTTCACTCGATTTAGAGAGTGCCTACCATGCAGTGAGTATTTTTCAAGAGGATCATAAATATTTGAAATTCAGTTGGGATTCAAAGTTATATGCTTTGGTTATATCCTTCTGGTTTGAAATTGGCACCATGGCTTTTTACTAAGTTTCTTCAGCCTATATTTGTGTGGTTTAGATGGCCTATCATTCGTTGCAAATATTATATAGATGATTCATTGAACATAAACCAGGTTAAATCTGTATGTTACGACAATACACAGGTTATGTATCAAATGCTTGAATCCTTGGGTTTTACTATTAATAAAAAAAATCTATTGTGCTGACACTGAGGATTGTGTTGTTTGGCTTTTTTGTAGATTCAGTTGAGTTTAAAGTTTATCTTCCAGAGGATAAAGTCAACAAGATTGTCCTTAAAGTTATGAATTTGTTGATAAAGAGTATAGTAGTTATCCATGATTTAGCGTCTTTTATAGGCCTGGTGATTAATGCCTTTTACGCAGTTCTTGAAGCACAATTACGTTGTCTAGAGATGCTAAGCAGGAGCTTCAGTGGTGGATTGACAATGTTGCAGTCAAAAAAGGCAAGAGAATTAAGCTGATTCCTATTCAGGTTAGGTGTCATACTGATGCATTTAGTGGCACTGATCTGGCCACAGATATACAAGCTAATGGCAGATGGTCTGCCAATGAATCTCAGAATGCTATAAATTATTTTGAGTTGTTAGCTCTATTCTTTTCATAACAGTCTCTGTATTCTGATTTGCGTGATACACATGTTGAGGTGCAAACTGATAATACATGTGCCATCTCTTATATTACTGATATGGGTGGTATGGCTTCAGTCAAGATGGACCTGTTAGCAGAGGAAATCTGGTTTTGGTGTTTGCTAAGGAACATTTTTATTTCTGCTGTGCATATTGCAGGTAAAGAAAATACTGCAGATTTTTATTCGAGAAATTTCTCGGATTCCACCGAGTGGATATTAAAGCAAGAGATTTTGACAGGTTGTGTAGTAAATGTTTTGTACCAGAGATAGATTTGTTTGCTTTTTGTTTAAATAAACATTTGGACACTTTAGTGACTTAGTTTCTAGAGCCTGGAGCTAAGTTTTGTAATGCCTTTTCACTGTCATGGACAGGGTTATGTCCATACATATTTCCTCCTTTTATTTTAGTGGGGAAAGTCTTGAACAAGATTAGGCAAGATAAAGTAGAGAAAGCTTTGCTGGTTTTTCCATACTGGACATCACAGTCCTGGTTTCAGTTTTTATTAGAATGTTTGTCATCTCTTCCAATTAGACTTCTGAGGCACATGGATCTCTTGGTCATGCCCGACGATGGAACTCCTCATCCTCTGTGCAGAAGAATTCAGATCATCACAGCAGTTGTAATGTGGAGGTCTTTCAGCGCAGCTTACGGAGTTTATCACAGGTTCCTGGTCTATCGGCACAAGGAAACAATACAAGTATACTTGGGAAAAATGGTGTCTGTGGAATAGTATCAGGTTTCGTAATCCCTTTCAAACGGTTGAAAAGATTGTAGTTAGTTGGAAAATCATATTCTGTAATAAAAACACATAAATCTATGCTGCTACAAACTTTTTTTGGTAATAAGTGGTGTAACGAGAGTTACTAGGAGAGTTTTTTGTCTCTTATGTAACTTTTAAGGAGGTTTGTACAAGTACCATAGCTCGATGGCTAAGAACTGTGTTGGAACTTTCTGGAACAAATTTAAGGCTCATTCGTTTAGAAGAGCATTGGCTTCTGCAGCATTCAATAAAGGATGTTACAGGAGGGATATTTTAAGCATTGTGGATTGGTTACCTTACAAGAATTTCTGAACGTTCTATTACAGACATTCTTTAAGAAAAGATAATGTTTCTTATACAGATGCTGTGTTTCACATTTAATATATCTGTATATAACTGACTTAGATTAATGTTTCTATTTCTGTTTTGCATGATATTGTATTTTATTGCCATTAAAGTTGCTATCTATACATGCGAGGCCTGAGGCTTTATGGAAAATAATGTCCCCTCATCCAAGCTTTAGTGAAGGATGAAGGGCATTATTGGAATAAGGCCGGAGGCCAAGCATGTATGGACCCACCCTATATAAAGTTTAGCTACATGCTTTAGTATATTACATACATATCTTTTGTATTGAAGGTGGGTATCACATGGCTTTTATACAGCTCATCTTGTCCCTTCCCTAACTGATTTCTTTGCAACAAATCACTTGCTTTATTTTATGAGAACATGTGGTTTGTATTTCCGGCATGAAGTCAAGGGTCGACTCGATTTAGAATCTTTAAATGTTTGATGATTGGAATATGTTAAGAATGAAGTCTTATCTATATATGCTCAGCCTCTGGCCTTATCCCAATAATGCCCTTCATCCTTCACTAAAGCTTGGATGAGGGGACAATTACAAATCTATTCAAAGAAACTTGTGTATTATGACCAAATCAAACACTTTGAAACAATTACCATGATATTTACAACAACTATACAAAAATAGATTTAATAAAGGGAGACACTCATTATTTTATAGATAGATTTATAAATAGAGTATTAATTTTAAGGCCATGGGGGCCTCATTTTTCAAGGGATCAACTTCAATTTAGCAAATACGAGGGGTTATCCAAAAATATGTTGACTTTTTACGTAGCATGAAAACCATTTTGAATATCATCTTGAAAGTTTGATATGCCATTTTGGAACATATAATCAAATATCTGAAATTCTCATGAATATATCTTTATACAACTTAAGAATATATGGTTTTTACAATAACACATCATAGTACTCCTGGCGCAGTCTATAAACACGACGTCAACTTTTTTGTCAAGATTAGAAACGTCAAATATAACAATGAGATGCCCTTGCGTTATTTACTGTTTCTCAAAATAACCACTACTAGCTTCCATACATTGCTTGTGATGGTAGACCAAGTGTTCATACACGTTAGTGACCACGTCCCATCAAGGCCCGAAAGAATCTGTTGTGTACTGTTGAGCAATTCAGCCATTGACTAGAACCCTTTACTCTGCAACTTGCCTTTCAGCTTTCAGTCAAAATTATATTAATTACATTAATTATTATGATTACAATTATGAATATTATTATAATAATAATTATATTTTTACAGTTTTTCATTTCTTATAATTAATGATAATGATTTAAACTCGTGTGGCTGAGATAAAATACCCAGGAATATAGCAAAGTCCATAGGAGCAAGGTTTGGGGAAAACGAAGGATGAGGTACTGTCCCAGTTCCATCAGCGACAGAGACAAATGTCGGGGACTGTGTGCGAAGGGGAGTTGTCCTCCTGTGATTGGAAGTCCGGGCCTCCTCTTGTCCAATGTGCAGACGAGAGCATTATCCATGTTGAGGCACGTCTTGATGTCGTCAATTAACTTTACATTGGTTATTATAATCCATCTTCATTCTTCATCTTCTTGCAGATCCTCTCGCCCCTCGGTGAATAAACTGTGCCTTTTTAATACGAAATATCATGAAACTGATTACTTGGTTGGTTTGCCTAATTTATTCCAGTGTCTGAGTCAGTGTTATGCCAAGATCATGGCAGAACATGATAATGGCGCGATTTTCAAATTTCGACGTGTCAGTCATTTTCTTACGTTTTCACTATACCGCTTTATTGTTAATGTATGGTTTTGCCGTACTTCACGAAATGACGCCAGGTAAGAAAACAACTGACGTTTTTGACTTATTAAACAAATTGATGTCATTTCGTGGGATTTCATCACCACATTTAAATTTAGTACTGAATTTGAATTGAATTTGGTTATAAATTTTAGGTTGCGCCGTTTAGCGCTTATATACATTATTTTGTACCACCATAAAAACACTATATCATTTTACCATATCGCATTTAAACTTGAAACATGTTCTGAGAATACATCAAAATTAATAAGGATAAAAAATCATTATGATTGATGTTAACGTTAAAAATATATTTAGAAAGTCCACGTTTTTTTTGGATAACCCCTCGTATGGTCGAGAAAAATTAGCTGACCAATTCTTCCAAATGAAATTAAATTCTGACCATTGGTTTCAGAGAAGATGATTTTTTTAAATTTTCTATATAGAGTATATAGGGAAATGTGGGGGCCTCATATTTTAATGGATCAACTTCTTTTAACAATCATGGTGGACAACTATGAGGTGACCAAAAGTGCCAAATGAAACTAAATTCTGACAACTGGTTTCAGACGAGGAGATATTTGAAGTCTTTTTAGAATAAAATTGTTGGTTTCTATGGTGACCAGTGTTCTGCATGGATCAAGTTTATTTAAGCAAATCTTGTGAAGGGCCACACATCACAGGAGTTGTCCTTTAAAGACTAGAAATGTGTCCATAGGACACAGATGCCCCTTAGTGAAACTAGCGACCTGGTTCTTGTTTGAGACGCATTGTTTTGCCTTAAGGATCCCTTGTGCCAAGTTATTTCAAAACACAACCATACACAACCAAGTTACAGCCAGGACACAAATACTTGCCCAGATTAACACACAGGACACAAATACTTGCCCAGACTAACACACAGGACACAAATACTTGCCCAGACTTAACACACAGGACACAAATACTTGCCCAGACTAACACATAGGACATAAATACTTGCCCAGACTAACACATAGGACACAAATACTTGCCCAGACTAACACACAGGACACGATTATTAGCCCAGACTAACCCACAGGACACAAATACTTGCCCAGATTAACACACAGGACACAAATACTTGCCCAGACTTACACACAGGACACAAATACTTGCCCAGACTTACACACGACACAAATACTTGCCCAGACTAACACACAGGACACAAATATTAGCCCAGACTAACACACAGGACACAAATACCAGCCCAAATTAACATACAGACACATAATTTCATGGCAGGGGCATTAAAACCAGAGTGGTGTTCCTCAGAACACTTGTGTCACCTGCATTCCAGCAGTTGTCTTTGAAAGAGTGAGCATCAAAAAATTTTTTTTATAAAACTAATACTTGGCCAGACTTACACAAAGGACACAAATACTTGCCCAGACTAACACACAGGACACAAATACTAGCCCAGACTAACACACAGGACACAAATACTTGCCCAGACTAACACATAGGACATAAATACTTGCCCAGACTAACACATAGGACATAAATACTTGCCCAGACTAACACATAGGACACAAATACTTGCCCAGACCAACACACAGGACACAAATACTTGCCCAGACTAACACACAGGACACAAATACTTGCCCAGACTAACACACAGGACACAAATACTAGCCCAAACTAACACACAGGACACAAATACTGGCCCAGACTAACACATAGGACACAAATACTTGCCCAGACCAACACACAGGACACAAATATTAGACCAGACTAACACACAGGACACAAATACTAGCCCAGACTTAACACACAGGACACAAATACTTGCCCAGACTAACACACAGGACACAAATACTAGCCCAGACTAACACAAAGGACACAAATACTTGCCCAGACTAATTCACAGGACACAAATACTTGCCCAAATTAACACACAGACACATAATTTCATGGCAGAGGCATTAAAACCAGATGGGTGTTCCTCAGAATACTTGTGTCACCTGCATTCCAGCAGTTGTCATTGAAAGAGTGAGCATCAAAAAATCAAAATTTATAAAACTTCTGTTGGTTCTAACCACAATTATCACTATACAAGAGTGTTCTTTGGAACACGTGTGTCACCTGCTGAAGTATGACTGAAAAAATGTGACAGACGGACGACTGAAAAGTGATCCTATGTGTCACCTCTGCTTACAGCAGGTGACACAACAAGGTCCTATCTTTTGACGCCAACATGTAAATAAACTAGAGCTTTGCAGAAAGGCGCCAACACAGTTTTACATGTTGACAAATGGGGGCCATATTTGAGATTTCAGGTTTGAGCACCATAGGGTATAAAGAGTAACTGTTTAGTTAATACTGATCACTGAGTTATGTCACTTGTCCCCTTTAGCAAGTATGCCAAGAATAAGTACAATATCTTTGATAGTTTTAAAAATATTCTATCAATAAGCAATTTTAATAAAAATTCTAAGTTAAAAAGGGGCTTAACTCTGAAAATATTGCTTTCAGAATAATGTTCCTTGTCTTACAACAGTACCTTGTCATTATTAACAAGTATTCCAAGTCTTGTGTTGATACCTTTTAAAATGTTTGAGTAATGGGCTACATAAAAGTTTCTGCATGACAACAACAACAACCCAGCGATCATAACAGCTTTAGAGCAATCCAAGCAATCATGTTGAAGTTATGCCTCACACATTTATTTTATGTCTGATTTTTTCAAAGGAGTTCCTCTTATCATTTATGGGGTATCCAACATGCACCAACCTCAAACAGCATTTAACTTTCCTATTCAAATCAGACACATGGCTAATGACTAAGTCTGATATAGGACCTATCTCTTCAACCATATTGGGTATACTGTATTTTGCACTACTATAGAATGTACAGCTGCTTATTATAGCTGCAGAGTATGGACCTCACCAGTGTGTTTGATAACAACACCACCTCATTTTATTCAGGAAAAGTTTCATGACAAAATTCTTGTCATATGTCTGTTCTCATTTCTTGTGAAATACTTTATGAGATATCAGGCTAAAACAAAAACATCATACTGAAATCCCTATTTAATCAAAATGATCCAAAAATCTTGGTTGTTAATTAACCACATTTTGTATTTTCATGAAAACCAGACCTAAACTCTGCCTACTGTATGCCAATATAAAAGTTCCTATATTCTATACATGTATATTCCAAAAAAGGAGAATTGTTATAAGAGAGAGGGGAATATCAGCAGGGCATTAAGCTGTCCCCATTCTGTGTCCAACAGATGTACATGTACACAGACAGAAGTTCTGAGAAAGGGGAGGGATCCAACATGCATATCCCTACACATGCAACATACAACAGTTCTACAGTATTGGCCACAATAACTTGGTTTCCCTGCTCACCATTAACTGGAAATATGGACATGATTGTGTTAGATTCTGTTACAGGTATGTTGACACATATGTTTACCAGCAACTTTCTGCCAAGGCAAAACTGCCACTATTTTGAAATACACGGCAACTATTTAAGAGGGATTAGCCTGGAATGATCACAAAAGAGAGATTCCTCACACCTGAACATTGTACAATCATCCAAATGTGATGGAACTGTAATATAAGGATATTAAGGTATCATTCAACTGTTTGAATGCATCAGCAAGTGCTCAAGAGTGTCTCTAAATTGTTTCCAGTCAATGGCATGCAACAAACCAATCATTATGTGACTGATATGTACAAATTCATACCACATACTTCAAACCAAATTATCCCTGGAACTGAAAAACATAAAACTTTTGTAAATACCAGATCTCCCTTTTCCTAAACTTAATAAGACAGTATTTAAACAAGCTGGTAAACATGCATTGCTAACATTTTCCATTAATATTATTTGTAACAAAGAAAATCAAAGTGCTGAGAGAACAGGGTTTTTAATATGATGTCGCATTTCTTCTGTTTATCAAAGTAAATTTAATAAACAAGGATCAAATTTTCAAGTGATGCCAATAAACCCAATGTTATAAACCGGCTTTAACCTTGCTTGAATACGGTCATTAAAAAAATTTAAAAAAATGAACACATCATTTGTCTCAATGGATTGCTAACAATAAGCATATCACCACTCTTACTCTCCCCATTTCTCTTGCCTACAGTTTATAAGATTATATAAATCTGTGGAAGCAAATCTAAAACAATAAACTTTCATTATTTATGTGTGTTTTTTTTCCATTTCCTTTTATAAACACATGTACAAAAATATAGGTAAATTAATTATTTTCAATATAACAAAATACATATATCTTATATTGCAAAAATAATAGAAAAAAAAGAACAAAAAAAAAAACAAGAGGGCCAAGATGGCACTGTGTCGCTCACCTGAGTAAGATTGATGTGTTAGACACGATTACAAAAAATGTGGCATCTAAAGTGTTTGCAATGTTTTTCTAACATTTGACTAAGTGACCTAGATTTTGACCCTATCTATATTTGCACACATCAAGTTTTATGAAGACTGGGACAAAAATGTTGCTTCTAAAGGTTTTTTCTACGATTTGACCTGGTGACCTATATTTTGACCCCATGTGACTCAGTTTTGAACTCATACAAGATTTCAAGTAGACACATTCTTACCAAATTCCATGAAGACTGGGCTAAAACTGTGGCCTCTAATGTGTTCACAAGGTTTTTCTGAGACTTGATCTGGTGACTTGGTTTTTGACCCCACGTGACCCACTTTCAAACTCATCCAGGATATTATGAAGACAAACATCCTGACCAAGGTTCATGAAGATTGGGCCAAAAATGTGACCTCTAGCATGTCCACAAGGTTTTTCTAGGATTTGAGCTGATGGCCTATATTTTGACCCCTATATGACCCAATTTAGAACTCATCCAAGATAACATGTAGACAAACATCCTGACAAAACTTTATGAAGACTGGAATTAAACTGTGGCCTCTTAATGTGTTCACAAGGTTTTTCTAAGACTTAACCTGGTGACCTAGTTTTTGTCTTCACATGATCCAATTTCAAACTCATTCAAGATATCATGTAGACAAATATCTTGACTTAATTTTATGAAGATTGGGTTAAAACTGTGGCCTGTAGAGTGTTCACAAGGTTTTTCTACAATTTTCTAAGATTTGACCTGGTGACCTAGTTTTTGACCCCACACGACCCAATGTCGAACTCATCGGAGATATCATGTAGACAAACATACTGACCAATTTTCATTAAGATTGGGCCAAAGCCTCTAGAGTGTTCAAAAGCAATTGTTGACGACGCACAACACATGTCACATGACAGACAAAAGTCAGTCATAAAAGCTCATCCTGAGCACAAGTGCTCAGGTGAGCTAAAAAGATAGTAAAAATTGTTCTCTGGCTGGGACTTGAACCCACACCCCTTTTTCAATGTCATTTGAATGGCAAACATTTTTACCCACTGCACTAATGGGCCAACTGTTGCATGTACACAAAATTTTATCGATATAGTGTTGCCTATCAATGGAAATTCCAGCCAGTCATGGTTCAAAATATCTCTGAATAAGGTGTGACTTTTTCGCTTGCATACTTTCTTTTTTCATAACAGTTTATTAAACACTTTATCTCCAGCATCAATTTTCAACACATTTTAATTCAGTTTTGACTACCATAACGCAATTGAACCAAATAAATATGACAAGAGCCATGTTGACATGGCCATCCCCCGCCGAATGCTTGCTCTTTAGAAGATGTGTTGGAGAGTAGAATATTTCATTTTTAAAAGAAAATGTTTGGTAATGAAGACTAATGTTTGAAGTGATTATAGATATGAAACCCATGTGAAGACCTACTAATTCCCCTATTTTGAGGTCTACAGATAAAATGTCAAGGTCACTGTGACAAAAATTAAGCCTGAAAAATAACAAAAGACAATAACTAAACAAGAGGCCCATAATGGCCCTAAATCGCTCACCTGAGATAAATAGGTTGACTTAAGGAACATCTGTACCAAATTATTTTGAGATCTGGCCAGTAGTTTTGAAGGAAATTATTTTTCTTTTTGTTGCCATGGCAACCAGAGTTCTACATGGATCAAGTTTATTTTAGCAACTTTTGTGGAGGTTGACCCAAGGATCATCCCTGCCAAGTTTAATCAAATTCTGTCCAGTGGTTTCAGAGGAGATGTTATTTAAAGGTTTCTCTATATACATATAAGGCAAATAAGCCCCGCCCCTGGCGGCCATGTTTTTTTACGGATCGGAATAATTTTAGCAACTTTGGTAGAGGTTGACCCAAGGAACATCTGTACCAATTTATTTTAAAATCTTGCCAGTAGTTTTGAAGAAGATGATTTTTAAAGTTTTCATTTTTTTTTTTAGTTGTTGCCATGGCAACCAGAGTTCTATATTGATCAAGTTTATTTTAGCAACTTTTGTGAAGGTTGACCCAAGGATCATCCCTGCCATGTTTAATCAAATTCTGTCCAGTGGTTTCAGAGGAGATGTTGTTTGAAGGTTTCTCTATATACATATAAGGCAAATAAGCCCCGCCCCTGGCGGCCATGTTTTTTTATGGATCGGAATAATTTTAGCAACTTTGGTAGAGGTTGACCCAAGGAACATCTGTACCAAATTATTTTGAAATCTGGCCAGTAGTTTTGAAGGAGATGATTTTTAAAGTTTTCATTTTTTTTTTTTTTGTACCCATGGCAACCAGAGTTCTTCATGGATCAAGTTTATTTTAGCAACTTTTGTAGAGCCTCACCCAAGGAACATTCCTGCCAAGTTTCATTAAATTCTGTCCAGCGGTTTCAGAGGAGATGTCGTTTAAAGCAAATTGTTGACGACGCACGACGCCGGACGAAGGGCGATCACAAAAGCTCACCTTGAGCACTTTGTGCTCAGGTGAGCTAAAAATACAAAAGACAGGGATGTCATTCTTATGCAGTGCACTCCTCCTCAATGAGATCTATCAACCTATGAAGTTCCAAGTTGATACCTCAAATACTGACTTATGCTCTGGACAAAAGTTAAGTCTGAAAAATAACAAAGGGCAATAACTCAAAAATTAAGAAAGAAAGGGTTATCATTCTTGAGCACTGCATTCCTCCATAATGAGATCTATTCACCTATGAAGTTTAAAGTTGATATCTCAAATGCTTTTTCGAGTTTTGCTCCGGACAAAAATTTAGCCTGAAAAATAACAAGGGCAATAACTCAAACAAGAGGGCCAAGATGGCTCTGTGTCGCTCACCTGAGTAAGATGGCTGTGTAAGGCATAATGACAAAAAATCTGGCATCTAAAGTGTTTTTCTAACATTTGACTAAGTGACCTACATTTTGATCCTACCTGAATTTGCACTCAACTGGGAATTCATGCAGTCATCATTCATATCAAGTTTAATGAACACTGGGACAAAAATGTAGGCCTCTAGAGTGTTCACAAGATTTTTTTAAAATTTGCCCTGGTGACCTACTTTTTGACCCTATGTTGCCCAGGTCTGAATTCATCTGAGATTTGATGTAAACAAACATTCTGACCAAGTTACATTAAGGTTAGTCTAAAACTGTGGTCTCTAAAGTGTTCACAAGGTCTTTCTAAGATTTGACCTGGTGACCTAGTTTTTGACCCTAAGTGACCAATTTCAAACTCATCCAAGATATCATGTAGATGAACATCCTGACCAAATTTCATGAAGACTGGGCCAAAACTGTTGCCTCCAGAGTGTTAACAAGGTTTTACTAAAATTTTCTAAGATTTTCTAAGATTTGACCTAGTGACCTAGTTTTTGACCCAACATGACCCAATTTCAAACTCATCTGACATAGCATAAAGACAAACATCCTGGCAAAGTTTCATGAAGATTGAGCCAAAAATGTGGCCTCAAGCATGTTCACAAGATTTTTCTAGGATTTGACCTGGTGACCTAGTTTTTGACCCCATGTGACTCATTTTCGAACTCATACAATATATCATTTAGACAAACATCCTGACCAAATCTATGGAAGATTGGGCTAAAACTGTGGCCTCTAGAGAGTTCACAAGGTTTTCTAAGATTTGACCTGGTGACCTAGTTTTTGACCCCACGTGACCCAATTTCGAACCTATCAGAGATATCATGTTGATAAATATCCTGACCAAGATTCATGAAGATTGGACCAAAACTGTGGCCTCTAGAGTGTTCACAAGCAATTGTTGACGACGGACGCCACACAAAAAAGCGATCACAAAAGCTCACCCTGAGCACAAGTGCTCAGGTTAGCTAAAAATATGAAAGATAGGGTTGTCATTCTTGTGCAGTGTACTCCTCCTCAATGAGATCTATCAACCTATGAAGTTTCAAGATGACACCTCAAATACTTTTTGAGTTTTGCTCCAGATAAAAATTAAGTCTGAAAAATAAAAAGGGAAAACTCAAAAAATATGAAAGGAGAGTTAACATTCTTGTTCACTGCACTTCTTCTCAAGAAGATCTATCAACCTATGAAGTTCCAAGTTGATACCTTAAATACTTTTTGACTTATTCTCTGGACAAAAGTTAAATCTGAAAAATAACAAAGGGCAATAACTAAAAAATTATGAAAGGTAGAGTTATCATTCTTGAGCACTGCGCTCCTCCTCAATGAGATCTATTCACCTACAAAGTTTCAAGTTGATAAGGCCATGTAACACACCAAATATCTAAACTCCAGGCCTTGTGGTTTCTGACACGATTTTTCTAGTTTTTCCTATATAAGCCTTTGTAGAATCAAGTGACCCCTTGGATAGGGCCCGTTTCAACCCCAGGGCCATGATTTGAACAAACTAGGTAGATTTTCATAAGGCCATGTTACACACAAAATATCTAAACCCATGATCTTGTGGTGTCTGACAGTAGTCAGGGACGCTCATCTAGATCATAACGCACTCGGTGACCCCTTATATATTCTATATAAATCCGCCATCTTGGACTGAGTTAGAAAAATGAGGTAATTTTCGGGCATTGCTCTGCGATATTGGCTACTTTCTATGTGCGCGCGAATATATCTGTATTTCTACATGAAGTGCCTCCACCTGCAGCAGCGATGGTTGTTAAACCTTTCGGGCCTAACCGCCTGTCGTAAATCCGCCAATTTAACGGCAGTGCATAGTCATATCTAGATGTATAAAACAGACAATGCTTTCCATAGGATATTACTAATTACATATATCTATTAAAATGAAATTGTTTTTACATGTTTTATATTATACAGCTTTCAGTTGGTCAGAAATTGACTGTTGCGAGTATCAACAGTCCTAGCTATTCGATTAACCGTTTTTACTCAAGCAGATGACCTACCTGTATAGATATACATATTTCTAGCAGACAACGTAAACGGTCCACTTGTCAACAGGTAATGTGTATTGTGCTGCTGTAAGCGAGCTCTCATAGGGGTAGCATTTAAAAAGGTATAAATTTACACTTCTAGTACGACATGTCTTTGTGGGCCAGAGGTAAAGTTGCTCGACTACAAAATTGTCGATGCGAGTTCAAATCACGGTAGAGTAAAATGTTTAGGAGCAATTCAAACACGTCTGGTCCATACAAAGGTTAAAATGATACTAATTTACAAAAATGATATAAAATGGATTCGACCCATAAATAGGGGTGTACACATTAAAATAATAACCAACAATACATGCAATAAAAGTGTTATTGATAATTAGCCCACGTAAGAAATGGTTCAATCTAGCGGTATAAAAAGGGGTGAAATTCTGCATTCAGCACAGAATGACAATCATCTTAAAGGCACTTTGCATTCAAGAATTTGAAAGGTAAGAAACAATTGTAGTGTGTAAAATTGTGGGGAGTTTAAACAAGAGGGCCATGATGGCCCTGAATCGCTCACCTGAGTACCATTGCTTCAACTGATGTCAAGGTTTTTAAACAGACAAGGATTCTGATATAACTTAATCTAAAACATTTTACCCCTGACAATACTACACACCAAATATCTAAGCAATGGGCCATATGGTTTCAGAGAAGACTTGGGTGCAGGGTCATTTATCACCGTAGGGCCAAGACTTTGAAAATCTTTGTAATGAACCATTAGATGCTACTACATACCAAAAATCTTAGCTCTAGGCCTTATTGATTCATAGAAGAAGATTTTTTAAGATTTTCCTATTTAACTCTATGTAAAACAAGTGACCCCTGGTGTGGGGTCATTTATCACCATTGGGCTATGATTTGTACAATCTTGGTAGTGGCCCATAAGATGATGCTACATACCAAATATCTAAGCTCTAGGCCTTATGGATTCATGAAGAAGATTTTTTAAGATTTTCCTATATAACTCTTGTAAAACAAGTGACCCCTGGTGCGGGGTCATTTATCACCATAGGGCTATGATTTGTACAATCTTGGTAGTGGCCCATAAGATGATGCTTCATACCAAATATCTAAGCTCTAGGCCTTATGCATTCATGGAAGAAGATTTTTTAAGATTTTCCTATATAACTCTATGTAAAACAAGTGACCACTGGTGCGGGGTCATTTATCACCATAGGGCTATGATTTGTACAATCTTGGTAATGGCCCATAAGATGATGCTTCATACCAAATATCTAAGCTCTAGGCCTTATGCATTAATGGAAGAAGATTTTTTAAGATTTTTCCATATAACTCTATGTAAAACAAGTGACCCCTGGTGCGGGGTCATTTATCACCATAGGGCTATGATTTATACAATCTTGGTAGTGGCCCATAAGATGATGCTACATACCAAATATCTAAGCTCTAGGCCTTGCAGTTTTGCAGAAGAAGATTTTCAAAGTTTGCATTTTTAAAATCTATTTTTAGCTCCTGTGACCTAATTATGCAATGGACCAGAACCATTTATACAACTTTAGTAGAGCTTCATCCAAGGAACATTCCTGCAAAATATTTTTCAAATTGGCCAAGCGGTTTAGGAGGAGATGTTGTTTGAAGCAATTGTTGACGCCGGACGCACGCACGGACGCACGCACGGACGCACGCACGCACGGACGCACGCACGGACGACGGACGACGGACGCCGGACAAAAGGCGATCAGAAAAGCTCACCTTGAGCACGTTGTGCTCATGTGAGCTAAAAAGTGAAAAAGGTTAATTAATTGACCCCAAGGGCGGGGCCAATTTTGACCACAGGGCCATGATTTGGACAAACTTGATAGAGATCCACTAGACAATGCTTCACACCAAATATCAAAACTCAAAGCCTTGTGGTTTTTGAGAAGAAGATTTTTCTATTTTTTTTTCTTATATATATAAGCCTATGTAAAATCAAGTGACCCATGGGGCTGGGCCAATTTTGACCCTAGGGTCATGATTTGTACAAACTTGGTAGAGGTTCACGAGACAATGATACACATCAAATACCTAAGCTCTATGCCTTGCAGTTTTGCAGAAAAAGATTTTCAAAGTTTGCATTTTTAAAATCTATTTTTAGCTCCTGTGACCTACTTTTTCAACCAATCAAAATAATATTTACAACTTTGTTAGAGGACATCATAAAGATGATTCCTGTGAAGTTTGGTCAAAATCCATTCAGCGGTTTAGGAGGAAATGTTTGAAGGAAATTGTTGGCGCCAGACAGACGCACGGACGCCGGACAAACGGCAATCACAATAGCTCACAATGAACTAAAAACTAGAGGGCCATGATGGCCCTGAATCGCTAACCTGAGAAACATTGCCCCTAAATGCCAATTATTGTATTAAGAGTCATACTGAATACATAATCCATGCAGAAGTACAGCAAGATCTTCTTATGCAACACAAAAGCTGTACCTGCCATCCAAACTTTGAAGGTCATGAGAATTCTGAGAAGATCTTTTGAAGGTTTTCCTGTACAAGTCTATGTAAAATCAAGTGACCTCTAGGGTGGGGCCAATTTTGACCCCAGGGCCATGATTTGATCAAAATTAGTAGATGTTCACTAGGCCATGTTACTCACCAAATATCTAAACTCTAGGCCGTGTGGTTTTTGATAAATAGATTTTTCTAGTTTTTTCCTACATAAGTCTATGTAAAATTAATTGACCCAAGGGCAGGGCCACTTTTGACCACAGGGCCATGATTTGAACAAACTTAGTAAAGGTCCATAAGACGATTCAACACACCAAATATCTAAGCTCTAGGCCTTGCAGTTTCCAAGGAAAAGATTTTTAAATATTTCACTTCAAAATTCTATTTTTAGCTCCCTTGACCCAGATATGCAATGGATTGGAACCATTTGAACAACTTTGGTAGAGCTTCATACAAGGAACATCACAGGCAATTTTCATCAAATTTGGCGCAGTGGTTTAGGAGGAAATGTTGTTTAAACAAAAATGTTGACACCGGACGCAAGTACGGACACATCCACGGACGGACGCTGGACAAAAGGCGATCAAAATAGCTCACCATGAGCATATTGTGCTCAGGTGAGCTAAAAACAAGAGGGCCATAGAGGCCCTGGATCGCTCACCTGAGTATAGGTTTACCCAAGGAACAACTGTACTAAAACATTTTTGAAATCTGGCCAGTAGTTTTGAAATTGATGATTTTTTAAGTTTCCATAATTCATTTCTTTCCATTGCCATGGCAACCAGAGTTCTACATAGATCAAGTTTATTTTAACAACTTTTGTGAAGGTCTACCCAAGCATTATCCCTGCCAAAGTTTAATCCAATTCTGTCAAGCAGTTTCAGAGAAGATGTCGTTTAAAGATTTCACATTATACATATTCAGGCAAATAAGCCCCACCCTTGGCTGCTTTTTGTTTTTTTACAGATAGGAATAATTTTAGCAATCTTGGTAGAGGGTTACCCAAGGAACATAGGGGATGTCGTTTAAAGCAAATTGTTGACGATGCATGACGGACAAGGACGGACACAGGGTGATCCTAATAGCTAAAAACGTTTTTAGATATCAACAAATATCAACATTAAATTTTGAATGATTCCTCGAACATTGTGATTCTTCGAGTTTTTTTTTGCCGATGCCATCTGACCTCTAGGTTTTGTGACCACTGTAGATAGATTTATTCGCTGGTTATCAAATGAAATATAAGTAGGAATGTAATTTGTATGACTTTCTATCCAATCAATCTCTAAGTCGGATTCAGCAATCCCCTAAAAATCAGTCCCGTCAGTATCACTATTAAAAAGATTTTCCATTCTGCAACACTCACACTCGGTGTTCTTATAAATACAATCTAATTTGAAAGTGCTGACAGATCAATTACATGTATATTTAATTTATTCCCTCAATAATAGATCAACATACTTTGATTCCATATCTGATCTTTTTTTTTTAATCATCAATGACAGTTTCCTACCAAAATTTTATAACTCTGCATTTCTTAGAAGATTTGCCAATTTCTAGTTGTAAAAACACTGTCTAGACAGTACTCCCAATAATCAAGATGTTAGGCATGATTTAAGGTATCTGACAATTCTATTAGTTCTTTTTATAGTCGCTTTTGTTTTAAAAACAGCACGAGGAGAATGAATTTGCATATGTAATTTTCCACTTTATAGAACTTGCATAGCAAGAAGAAAAGAAAAGAAATCTGACATATATCAATCTATTTATCTAGTCATATTCCTGATTTAATTGATTGATATATGTATTTGATTTTAAAGAATCCTGTAATTATGATAAAGAAAGATAATTATACGCAACAACTGTGGGAAACATCAATCTTTCCTGTGGTGGAAATTCTCCCAACTTACCAGTCCTATAAACATGCACACAAACCAACGAGCATAAGTATCAAAAATTGTTTCTATTGCAATTATTTTCAGAACAACCACACCTTTACTTTTGTTTATATAGTTTGTAATATGATTAAAGTTTTCAACCAGCAACAGTCACAGATATTTTGAATTTTTTACCAATAATGATCTTTTATGCAGTTGAAAACTGACTGCATCAATTTCAGTCTCCATGAAGTAACGGGTAATTGAGTCAAAATGCTTCTGTATGAGGTAACAGGTAAATGTGTTAGTATGAGTCACTATGAAGTACGGGGTAAATGCGTCAAGACTGGAGAATGATGGAGAGAAAGACAGAAATACAAATGCATTTACAAAGAAACAGAAACTAACAGATAAACAAAACAATACAATGGGAAAAATAGACTAATAAGGACATATAGAAGCAGACAAGAGACAAACAAACATAGAGAAATAGAGACAAGAGGGCCATCATGGCCCTAGAACGCTCTATTTTTATTGATTTCTAGACCCACTGCCATTATAGCTAGGCTTGGCATTTAGTGTGGCCTTTTTCAATTGGCTTTAGAGAAGATGACTTTTGAAATTTTCTTTATAGAGTATAAATGGAAAGTAGCCAACCCCATGGGGGCGTTATTTTTCAAGGGATTGCCTTCATTTTAGCAATTATGGTAGATGACTATGAGGTGACAATTTGTGCCAAATGAAACTTAATTCTGATCAATAGTTTTAGAGGCGAAGATTTTTGAAGATTTTAAAGTAAAATTCTGTTGGTTGCCATGGTAACCAGAGTTCTGCATTGATCAAGTTTATTTTAGCATCTTTTGTGAAGGATCACACAAGGATAATTCATGCAAAGTTGCATAATTTTCTACTAAGTGATTTAAAGGGAGATGTTGTTTACAGCAAATTGTTGACGATGCATGATGGATGACAACGCATGCAGGATGATCACAATAGTTCACCTTGAGCACGTTGTGCTTTGGTGAGCTAAAAATAAAGAAAGAGGTCCATGATTAGAGATAGCATCAAGCTATTGCCTGTGGTGGTTTACAGAAAGGTAGACACAGGTATACTGCAACATATTAAATGACTACTTGTAGTTTAACACATATAGTATTAAAACAAGCAGTTAATATGAACATAATAATTTTGGAGATCATCAGGTATATTATATTGCTAAAAATTAACTTTAACTCTTTGATAAAATACATTCAAATTCAACATACTAATAAATGAACAACTAGACTTAGTATTGATCAATTCAGTTTCATCTTATTCAAGTTTAGGTCATAAAAATGCAGACAAGTAAGTATGTGCATTATATTTACATAAAGGGTCATAACCTTGTTATCAATCAATTCACCCATACATGCTGCTGATATGCACAACTAGATTTCATACTGATCAATACTGAGACATACCATCATCGAGGCTTAGTGTGTCAGGCTCCTCTGTTTTGTCAAAGCCAAGATCCTTCAGTAGTTTTACATACACCTTACTCTGGATGAAGGCCTCATAATACTGTTCACTGTGAAGAAGCTGGTACACCTGCCAACATCATAATTCATCTGATGAAAATATTTACAAGATAAAAATTCACAGGCAGTTATATCATTTTATGTTAAATGCTGATTTTCAGAAATGTCTCCTTTTTCATGGATACTAACAAGAGCTGTCCGTTAGACAGCGTTCTTGACTATTTTAGTGTTTGTCAATAACAAAATTACAATACAGACAAGTAAGATTCTATATATATTTTATCAAAAGGTAAACATTGGCAGTAGACATGTATTCCAAGTTTCAAAACAATGTATAAAAAGGGTTCCATGGAAAAGTGAGTACAACTAAAACTGTCACCTAGGGGATAACCCAACCTTTTTTAGATTATGCACATCTACAATCAGTAATGATTAATCCCAGCAATTTCCATTGAAATACATACAGTAGTTACAGAGGAGTAGCCTACATATCATTTTGGTAGTAGCTGGCAAAGTACATGAGCTATAAATTTAAATGTTTGTATCTTTTGATATGGTTTAATACAACACTGCTGGTTTCGCTATTATTACAATGTATTCAAAGAAACTTATAGTATATATTAATTAACACTTTGAAACAATTCCCATGATAGTTACATAAATGACAACTATACAACAAGAGGGCCATAGCGGCCATGGATCGCTCACCTGAGTATAGAGTTACCCAAAGAACATCTGTTCATTTTGAAATCTGGCCAGTTGTTTTGAAGGAGTTGCATATTTTTTTCTCTTTCCATTGCCATTGCAACCAGAATTTTACATGGATTAAGTTTATTTTAGCAACTCTTGTGAAGGTTCAGCCAAGGATCATCCATGCCAAGATTAATCAAATTCTGTGCAACAGTTTCAGAGCAGATGACGTTTAAAGTTTTCACTATATACATATAAGGCAAATAAGCGCCGCCCCTCGTGGCCATGTTTTTTTACGGATAGGAATAATTTTAGCAATCTTAGTAGAGGGTTACCCAAGGAACATGTGTACTAAAATAATTTTGAAATATGGCAAGTAGTTTTGAAGGAGATGAATTTTAAGATTTTCATATATTTTTTCAAGTTTATTTCAGCAACTTTTGTGGAGGTTCACCCAAGGATGATCCATGCCATATTTTATCAATTTCTACTTACAGTGGTGCTATCATGTCAGTTGTCAAAAATAGCATATATAGTTTGTATCGCATCATATTGCATATTATACTCGGTCACATCATAACGTATCGAATCGTATCCTATCGCATCCAATCGTATTAGACATAATAAACGGGATCGTATTGTATCATATCGTAAAGCAATGGTATATCGTAAATCATATATTGTATATCGCATAACACATATCGTATCAAATCACTCTTAAGATTTTTGGTTAAGTTTCGGGACACCCTCTATTTTTTTATATTTATTTTCTTCAGAAAATAATTATCTTCGTGTCTCTAAATTTAACATTTTAATTAAGTGTATTAATTATGTATAAAAAATTATATTATGTAGTATAATCTTATTATTTGTTTAGTTAAAATAACATTCTTTTACTTTTTATGTACCGGTATGTATATACATGTGTGTAGTGGCCTACGTGACTTTCTGCAGCAGACACTGTGCATGTGTGAAAAATACGTATTTGAAAGCACTATATCGGGTTTTAAGTATATGCTGGGCTACATTCATTTCTATAAGTTAACTTGATGTGTTTGATCAAAATTTACATGATTAGCATGTCTGAAAACTAACAATTAAAATCTGACCTAATTATGCATGATCAAACTCCGATTTCATCCAAGATGTTGCGTCCGTGGAATAACTTATTTTCCGGGATCTTTTTCTTTAGCAGTGTTCACTCACGTGCTCTAATTAGACACATTGAAAAAGATAATCGTACCTACATTGTAGTTCTAATGTGCATTTTTTTTTATTTACTCCCCCCTTCACCCTTTCTCTCTCTCTCTCTATCCACATATGCAAACATTAAAATGAACAAGTCATAATATTTCCTTCTCTCTTTCTCTATCTCTCTCTCATCAGTTCAAATAAGCAATATAATATCAGGAGGTCTTGGATTCGAATCCCAACCATGGCACATTCCTCAAGTGATCGCATCAAACAAAAGACGTATAAAATTTGTACCAGATTCGCCCTTGTCTTGCATTTGGCAAATTGGGGTTGCTATGGGAACTCGGAGAACACAGCACTGGTTCTACCCAGGAACTTGTCTCCTGTGTATCGGGCGATGCTATTCCCCGGACACGTAAAAAAAAAACAATGAGTCTTTTCGCAAAATGAGCTAGGGTATCGCACCTGGACTTCCTTGTATCCAAACACTGTCTTTTCCGATGCTTTTTTTTTTTTTTTTTTAAAAACAAAACAAAAGAAAACATGACCCCTACAACAGAAGATTTAACATAGTATTACTGCCTTTGAGAATAGAGGCATGCATTTTAGTCAAATTACTGATCACTCCTTATCCGTGAAAACACAAAGTTCACTACATGATAAAAGTTAAATGGGAAAAAATCTATAACTTCCATATTTTTACAAGTATAGTTCGCTTAAAATATATCTTTTTTTTCTCATTTATGCTTGAATGTGTATATTTAATGAACGTAATTCTATTTCATAACACCAGATGCATGCCATACCTTCTTATCAGCGGGCACAGCATGTGTTTATTTTAAATTGTCACCTTTATGTATCGCCGGTACCGGTATACCATCACTCACCCCCCACCCTAAGGCAATGAAGGGACAACGTTTACACACAACATGAATGTTATTACCTGTACAAACATCACAGAAAACATGAAAGATGGTCGCAGGCCTATTGTGAGAACATTATCAAAGAAAGAACCAGGGTGTTGCGTAGTGTCACTGGATAGCTTAGTCAAAAACTGGTCCTCTATTATAATTAATATTATACAATAAATTACAAGTAACTTAGAATAACTATGTGTAAGTAAATAAGTAAAGTCTTTAATTAGTGTGGATAACATATTGGGTTTGAACCAATCTTCCATATGGTCCACATATATATATACGAGGGCGAGTCAATAAATAACCAGCCTAACCTATTTCGGGTTGAGATCTTCTTTTTCAATATAATTTCCCTCCAGGGCTATGCACTTGGACCAACGGTGTTCAAGTGCCATCTGCCCAGAGGTGAAGAAGTCAGGGTCCTTTCCATGGAACCACTCCTCAACTGCCGCCACAACTTTTTCGTCAGACCGGAAATGACGTCCACGTATATCCTTTTTCAAATTTGGAAAAAGGAAGAAGTCGCTAGGAGCCAGGTCTGGTGAGTAGGCAGGGTGCGGTATTAATTCATACCCATTTCGCTCCACAGCATCCATTGCAACTTTACAAGTGTGGACTCTTGCATTGTCCTGTTGCAGCAAAACACCTTTGGAGAGTTTACCACGGCGTTTTTTGCGGATGGCGTTCCTCAGCTGGTCTAGCAAGTTTGCATAGTATGCTCCGGTTATTGTACTTCTCTTGGGTAAAATGTCCAACAAAATAACACCCTTTGTGTCCCAAAATACTGTGGCCATCACTTTGCCAGCAGATGGTTGAGTCTTGAACTTCTTTGGCCTTGGGGATCCCGGCCCTACGCACTGACGACTCTGGGCTTTATTTTCTGGTTCATAATAATGCACCCAAGTCTCATCCATAGTAACTAGACGCAAAAGGAATTCATCTTTTGACCTCAAACGTTTCAACAACGCACTGCATACTGATGCTCTCGTTGCCATTTGCTCATTGCTAAGGGATTTTGGGACCCAACGGGCTGTAAGCTTGCGCATCCCTAAACGATCATGCAAGATTGTTGAAAAGGTACCGTGTGAAATGCCTATGCTATTTCTTCAACCTGACTGCGCCTATCTGAGTATACCAGATCTCTGACTTTATTACACATTTCTTCGTAAGTGGCATCAACTGGGCATCCCTATTTCTTCAACCTGACTTCGCCTATCTGAGTATACCAGATCTCTGACTTTATTACACATTTCTTCGTCAGTGGCATCAACTGGGCATCCAGACCTGGCTTCATCTTCTAAAGACCTTCTACCGCGTTTAACTCCCCAACCCAGAATTTAACTTGAGAATAAGATGGTGCAGACGACCCATACACATCAACTAACTCAGCATCTATGTCCTTACCAGTTTTACCTTTTAAATGCAAGTACCAAATTACAGCACGGTACTCCACTTTTGATGAAAAGCTTGCTTTTACATCACTAGCCATGTTTGACATTCAATATCTGACAAACAACTGACTGTATACATGTGTAGTTTTGTACACAGGTATAGTACATGTATTGAAACAATGCGTGAAAATCATGGATGTCTCGGTTGATCGGAGATGTCATAGGCTGGTTATTTATTGACTTGCCCTCGTACAACATACAGTTACAACAAAATTATTACAACATGCATAAACAATGATATATAACTGCATAGAAAAACAATAGGCCATTAAAATGACCATTTACTAGAAAACAGAGCTGTATCTAAGAATAATTAATTTAAGGTTCCAGCAGGGTAAGGGTTAAGAATCCCATTCTGGGAATTTCCAATGAATATAAGTATTTTTGAATTGATGAATAGAGGAAGCTGTACAAATATTTGCAGGTATAGAATTCCAAAGTTTTGGGCCTGAATAAGAGAGACTTTGACGAAATAGTTCTACACATGGTTTTGGTACCTTCAGTAGATTGTTTGATGATGATCTTAATGTTTTACAATCATGACCAACATATTGAAATAAGTTACATAGATATGAAGGATTTAAATCATTCAATGATTTGTAAACAAAGATGCTTTTTTGTAATTTATTCTATCTTGAATTTTCAACCATTTCAGCTCAGTGAACAGTTCTTGTGATGGGGCATCCAAGTCCTTATCTAAAGTAATTCTTGCAGCCCTTTTCTGAAATTTTAATATTTTATCAAGATACATTTTAATACAGTTTTCCCAGACTGTACAGCAATAATCTATGTGTGGCAGTATATAAAGCATTGAAGAAGAGTTTTCTTGTATTGAGGTCAATAAAAGTTTTGATTCTTAAAAGTAAATATAAAAGAGAGTTGCATTTTTTAGTGTATGCTCCACTTGATCTTTCCAGTTCAGATTCAAGTCAACATGTACACCAAGAAGTTTTTCAACTGTAGTAAATTCTATGCTATTTTCATTTAAAGATAAATTTGGTAAGTCAATATTTTGCTTCTTATTTGATGGATATATAAACATTGCTTTTGTTTTTGTGACATTGGGAATCATTTGATTTTGGTTGCACTATTTTTCAATAGAAAGCAAGTCACTATGAAGAGTGCTATGGACAATATTTTTGGACTTATTCATGGCTGATATTGCTGTATCATCAGCAAACATATCAACATAGGAATCTTGAGTATGAAGAGGAAGATCATTTATAAATATCAGAAAGAGGATCAGTCCAAAGACAGAACCTTGTGGTACTCCTATTTTTATTTCCCTATGTTCGGATGTAGAGCCAGATACACACACCTTCTACATTCTTCCTGTGAGATAAGATTTCAACAATTTTAGAGATGATGGACTTATTTGGTATAATTTCAGTTTTTGTAGCAAAAGCGAATGGTTCACTAAGTCAAAAGCCTTAGTGAGGTCAAGAAAGACAGTTCCAACTGATGAATTATTATTAATAGCAGTTATCCAGTCATCAATGATGCTGGTCAGAGCTGTTTCACAAGAGTGTGTTTTGAATGGAAAAAAAAAAAAAAAAAAAAAAAAAAAGATACAATAAATTGTTTTAATGCTCTGCCCCCCTTCAATTCAGCAAGAATATTCACTTAAAATATAAGAAAGAAATGTTTTCCAAGAAAGGAACCTTGTATACCTTTTTAGAATGTAAAGAGGAATAGGGATACTTCATTCCCTTGTAGAACACCAAGTTTGAGTATTATTGTACTCGTCTTATAGAGCGTTCTCAAAAAGCTAGCATTATGAAATTATAACTGAAAACAAAGCCACATATTCCCTTTTGAATGCATTGACTTTAAATTTTAAATTATGCCATATGACGTCACAGATTTCTTCTGCTATTTATAAAAGTTTGCATTCTACAGCTGTCATTTCCAGACCAATTTTGAAGAATTGAAGATGGTCTATGTCAGAAAAGTAAATGAGTATGATCGGGTTCATGTGACGTCACGTGACGTCAGGGTTGAAAAAAGCTACAAAAGCTTGTACGCGCTCCACAGTCATCATTTCTGGAGGAGCCACAGATGCCATCTTCATCATAAGGCAGATTCAGGAAAAACATCTCATAGCCAGCAAACCTTTATATATGGCTTTCATTGACCTTGAGAAGGCCTTTGATCGCGTTCCAAGGAAAGTCATATAGTGGGCCATGCAAAAGTTTGGTGTTGAAGAATGGTTTGTCCAAACTGCAAAATCAATGTATTCTAATGCTAGAAGTAGTGTCCGCGTTGGTGATGGCTACAGTGACGAATTTGATGTCAATGTAGATGTTCATCGAGGTTCTGTACTAAGCCCACTGCTTTTCATAATTGTACTGGAGACATTGTCATCTGAGTTCCGTACAAGCTGTCCTTGGGAGATCCTGTATGCTGATGACCTGGCTATTGTTGACACCTCCCTAGAAACGCTGTTGGAGAGAGTGCAGAAGTGGAAGAAAGGCATGGAGGAGAAAGAAATGATCTCTGGTCCCAATCTTGATTCTCTGAGAAGAACAGGAAAGCACCCCTCTGCTGTTTGCTTAAGCGGCACAGGCAGAAACTACATCTTTTGTACCAACTGCTCAAACTGGGTCCACAAGAAATGCAGTGGTATCAAAGGCCCTCTTAAATCTGACCCGAACTACAGGTGTCCACGCTGCAATGGACAAGCTCGACCTATTGATGGTAGATCAGTCAAAGAGGTACCTGTTGGTGATGAAAAGTTGGAGGTTGTAGCTGACTTCTGCTACCTTGGAGACACTCTGTCATCTGGAGGGGGTTGTGAACTAGCTGCAATAACACGTTGCAAATTTAGAGAGCTCCTCCCAATCCTAGCAAGCAAACAACTGCCAATTGCTACCAGAGGTCGTATCTACTCTTCTTACATAAGACCTGTCTTGCTATATGGTTCTGAGACATGGGCTGTATCAGCTGCCACACTCAGGAAACTGCAGCGTAATGACAGAGCCATGATAAGATGGACCTCCCTAGTCAAACCTGAGGAGAATGTCCCCTTTGAGACCCTTCTCTCTCAGCTTAACATTAGAGACATTGCAGATATTCTAAAAAAAAACAGGCTGAGATGGTTTGGCCATGTAGAGCGCAGTCAAGGGTGGATATCCCAGGTGCGTAACCTTAGCATTACTGGTCAAAGGGCTCCAGGCAGACCAAAGCTGTCTTGGGATGACCTAGTGAAACAGGATCGTGAGTCTCTAGGGATGGACTGTACCAACCCACAAGATCGCCAGGCATGGAGAGGGAGACTTCGCTCCCGACTGGACAGCCAGGCCTAACCTTTGTGAAAAGGAATAATCCAAGGCCTAGATAATCAAAACTGGATGATGATGATGATGATGATGATGATGATGATGATGATGGAATAGCCTCATATTTTCACAGAATGTTTATTTTACATTCTAGATGTGCGCCTCCATATGCGTTTTCCCAGACTCGGAAAAACTAAGGTTCTATGATGGAACCAAAGTTCGAACTTTGGACCTGAAAATGTATTTAAGCATTACAAAGCTTACAGATAAGCCAGGAACTTGAAATTTGGACAGAACATATGTCCTGTGAATTTCTTTCAGCTCTGAAAAGACTGACGTGATATAATGTGAAATGATGTCATGACACGTTCACAAACTTTTCATCCAAAATGTAGTTTTTTAGCGCTTGAAAACTTAGTTTTTACCGAAGTGCATAAAATCTTTACTGAAGTTTCAACATAGCATCTCATTTGCCTTTGGCACTTCCGTTTCCGGAAAATCGCAAAGGTCAAGGTCATATGTCAATTACCTTTTTTTCTTCGGCCTTAAATATCTCTAAAACGATAAATATTCTATCGAGACACTCTGAGTATTATTTGTAGTGCTTTGAAAGACCTTTCAGATGATATTTAGTTTTTGAAGATCGGGTTGAATCAGTTGAGTTATGACAGAAAAACGAATATTTTGTTACCACAAGTTAATTCAACTGCTTACATCTCGAAAATTATTATTTTTTGTAAATTAGGATATAGACATAATTTTTAGAATGATCACTGGCCGTTCTATTGGTGTTTAAATTTTAAAGATTGACCCAATATTCATAAAGTTATAGGGGGGAAACAAAACGACATATTTTTTGCAGATCTTTGCAGTTTTCTCTAGGTTTAACCGTCCATATATAAAGAATGGTTAAAGATACTTCCATATATAAAGCATGAGAATTGTGGGGAATTTGAAGCCACATATTCCCTTTTGAATGCATTGACTTTTAAGTTTAAATTATGTCATATGACGTCACAGATTTCATCTGCTATTTATATAAGTTTGCACTCTACAGCTGTCAATTCGGGAAGGATTTTCTTCAGGTTTTTGAAGATGGTGTGTCAGAATAGTAAATGAGTATAATCAGGTATGACATGGTTTGCAGTGCAGAAAGCACTTTCTTTTGTTCAAAACAAAAGAAGTCTAGTTTATATCGTGTTTAGGTCCTTTTTTGTGTATAGGCTTAACTTATTTGGGGAATCATCCCTTTAGATATAGATAGATTGTGTATTTTAGAGAGGGGTTTTGAAATAATTGTGGAACTTATTTTGAGAACTCTAGCCTCCATTCCATCCATTCCAGTTGATTTTGTTATGTCTAAAGACTTCAACTGTTTTAAAATTAAAGATTCTGTAATCTCAGGAATGTTAAATTCAATTTTTATATTGATTTTAATTCTTACATATTATTCTAGGATTTCCTTGCAATCAGGTGAAGCACATTTTCTTTTCTTTTTTCTGAATGTTTTGAAATGTTTGTGAAATATTTATTGAACTCTTCTGCAGTTTGTTTTGGATCTATAATAGCATTTCCTTCACCATCATTGATAAAGGAACTGGTGTGTGTGGTTGAAAATCCTGATAGATCCCTCAGGTTTTTCTAGAGAAGTTTAGGATTTTTGTTATTGTTATTGCTTGAGTATAAAATTCTTTTTTGCTGCGTAAAGAAAGTTTCTTGACCTTTTGGCACCAAAATTTGTAATCTCGGATATTACCTTTACCCTTTGCAATGTTTCTGCAGTTAATAGCATGTGAAATTTCTTCATTAAACCAGCTTGGTTGATAGGAGTGCTTAACTCTTTTTTGTTTAACTGAAGCATAGTTGTCTAGAACATCTATATACAGACCGTAATCCGTTCAAGTACACCAAATCTGCGTTCCGTTTGCGTTTGAACATCGTTTCATTTGCGTTTGCAAATCGTTTCATTTGCGTTTATCGTTTACGTTTCTAAACGATAAACGCTGGATATAAACGCTGAATGCATCTATAAACGATTACAAACGCATTTGCATTTCAACTTCGTTTATTTTCGAACCGTTCTCCGTTTGCGTTCACCGTTCACCGTTTGCGTTCACCGTTCACCGTTTGCGTTCACCGTTTGCATCGTTTTTCGTTTACCGTTTACACAAACGCATCATCTCTGACACTGCTTTCTGCACGTATCGGACCCAAACCATTTCGGAACCTAGACTAATGGGACCCTAGTGAAATCGTACCCCTGGACCTATCTGTCTATACATTCTAAACGCTGGAAGTAACTTAAACAATTAAGTCACAAAAAAAGTATTAGTGGCTATAACTTCCCCTCATCATTAGACTTCGCGACCTAACACACATACAGAACGGAAGTGGGAATAAACAGGTATGGGGTGCTAGTGCTGTATGGTGTCATTTTTTGTGACACTTAGTGAAATTCACAATTGTATTTGTTTCATTCAGATTTTGGTGAAATTTCTAGAAGGAAATTTTTGATCAATACAAGATATTAAAACGTAAATAAAAAACACTTTAAAGCATGATAAGTTTTTAGCATGTCACTTTTTAGCAAGACTGATAACATTTGTTTTAAATTGTCCAATGTATGCAGATACATGGTACACGTAGACACTTTATTTCAAGGTATTATGGT
This sequence comes from Solen grandis, assembly GCA_021229015.1. Taxonomy (NCBI): domain Eukaryota; kingdom Metazoa; phylum Mollusca; class Bivalvia; order Adapedonta; family Solenidae; genus Solen; species Solen grandis. The sequence continues at coordinate 49,135,403 of CM037781.1, forward strand.
AAATGTATAGCTTTACTGCAAACAGATAACAAACCACTGGGATTTTGTTTAAAAAACATTAAATCAAGAGGAATTGTATTCTTTAATTTAGAAAGTTATTCTGATAGGCAGTTCATTAGTTAAATTTTTCTTCTTCGTTTTGTAGGCATGTACGTTTATCAATGTAATCAACTACCAAGACATTGTAAAACAATTTAGGTCTACTATATATCAATAGTCATCTTCACATGAGCATTTCTTTTTTATATAACAGGTGTTTATCCCGGTGTTTATAACTGAAATTTGTCCGACTCGTATAAATAATGGGGTGGCAGATATTCACGTCATAAACATATTGCATTGTGTCACTTGTGTGTAACAATATATTTAGACTTAAATGATACAATTTTCCGTTGTTGAAATTTATCGAGAACGTATTTAGAGAAAAAAAAACAACAACATGATTAATGGATAAAAAAAAAATTAATAAAATATTACAACAACCATGTGTAACAAACAAGCTCTCTTAATTTATCGGCTAATATTGTACATGTAGTCAATTTGGGGAATCTTCGGCAATTTCATACATACAAGCTGCCGGATGTTGTCATAATGACTAATCAGCCTATCACACTAACTTAGACAATTATCTTCTCAAAGTGTCACAATACCCGTTCGCCAATACACTGACTGGTCTAGTCGCCGTTAATAAACGCTTATACAAACACGTGAATAGAGAACCAATTCTAGGCCGCTTTTATGTTTATTACATAAACAAAAATAAATCTTATGACGGGGGAAAGAAAAAATCCCTTTTTACTTTATTGTAAACATTTAAAACATTTTTTTACAATTGTATCACTCATTTATTTAACAAAAAAAATGCTTTTGGCATAAATGAATGCACTATTGATGTGTTTTTTTTTTTCGTTAAAATATAATTGCACTGTCAACATAACCACGATAAAGTTAGAGAATATCCGAATCCCATACCTCAGCGTTTAATGCAAACGTTTTGATACCGTTTATCGTTTGCGTTTATCGTTTGCGTTTATCGTTTTGTATAGTTCGTTTGCGTTTGTAATTGGCCAAATCGTTTAACGTTTCGTTTGCGTTCCGTTCGTGTTTCGTTTGCGTTTGAATAGCGTTTCGTTTACGTTCGTTTGGTGTACTTGAACGGATTACGGTCTGTACATTTGTTGGAAAAATTCAAGAGCACAATCAGGATTTTAAAATGTGTCTAACGCTAACCAAGGTTGGTTTTGTAAAGTATTCAGAAACATATTATCATCAAAGTGTTTGAAGGAACGATAACAAATGGATTTATGGAAGAAAATGTGGAGACTTTTCTTGAACAAGAGTGCCAGTGTTGCCACAATATACGCCGCCACAAAATATAAAGACTAAGAGGGTCCTTTTAATTATTGCTTTTAACATTTCTGTAAGCATAAGCTCGTAATGAACTCTGTGAGACCTCTTAATTTAGCTGAAAGAGCAGTATATTTGCAAATATACTTTTCTCAAACTGAGGCAATCACTAAAGATGATGAAAAGACAGGGGCCTGAGATTTGGTTGCCTGGGTAGTAGGTTTGATCCCTGCAGGGGCAGCTGGGTGTTTTCTTGAGCAAAACAGTTTGCCACTTTATGCACATCTACCCATTATAGTAATGCCACAGATCAAGTTTTGAAAAGATTCGTTCAGAAACGTAGGAGGAGTTGCGTTCACAAGGCTGTAATATCAATCAGCTACAGAGACTAAGTTTCAAGGGACACAAATCTTGTAAAAATCAATAAACAGGAAAATCGCCACTTCATGCACATCTACCCATTATAGTCATGCCACTGATCAAGTTTTGAAAAGATTCATTCAGAAATGTAGGAGGAGTTGCGTTCACAAGACTGCAATATCAATCAGCTACAGAGACTAAGTTTCAAGGGATACAAATCTTGTAAAAATCAATGAACCAGAAAATCGCCACTTCATGCACATCTACCCATTATAGTAATGCCACTGATCAAGTTTTGAAAAGATTCATTCAGAAATGTAGGAGGAGTTGCGTTCACAAGGCTGCAATATCAATCAGCTAAAGAGACTAAGTTTCAAGAGACACAAATCTTGTAAACAAGAGGGCCAAGATGGCCCTGTGTCGCTCACCTGAGTAAGATGGCTGTGTTAGGCATAATGACAAAAAATCTGGCATCTAAAAGTGTTTTTCTAACATTTGACTAAGTGACCTACATATTGATCCTACCTGAATTTGCACTCAACTGGGAATTCATGCAGTCATCATTCATATTAAGTTTAATGAAGACTGGGACAAAAATGTAGGCCTCTAAAGTGTTCACAAGGTTTTTCTTGGATTTGACCTGGTGACCTAGTTTTTACCCATGACCATTTCAAACTCATCAAGATATCATGTAGACAAACATCCTGACTAAATTTTATGAAGATTTGGCCAAAACTGTGGCCTGTAGAGTGTTCACAAGGTTTTTCTAAGATTTGACCTTTGACCTGGTGACCTAGTTTTTGATCCCACATGACCCAATTTCAAACTCATGCAAGATATCATGTAGACAAACATCCTGACTAATTTTATGAAGATTGGCAAAACTGTGGCCTTAGAGTGTTCACAAGGTTTTTCTAAGATTTCCTGGTGACCTAGTTTTTGACCCCATACCCATTTTGAACTCATCCGAAGATATCATGTAGACAAACACCCTGACCATTTTTCATGAAGATTGGGCTAAAACTGTGGCCTCTAGAGTGTTCACAAGGTTTTTCTAAGATTTTCCATGGTGACCTAGTTTTTGACCCCATGTGACCCAATTTTGAACTCATCCGAGATATCAAGTAGACAAACATCCTGACCAAGTTTCATGAAGATTGGGCCAAAACTGTGGCCTTTAGAGTGTTCACAAGCAATTGTTGACGACGGACGACGGACGACTGACGACGCACAACGCACGACGGACAAAAGGCGATCACAAAAGCTCACCCGAGCACAAGTGCTCAGGTGAGCTAAAAATCAATGAACCGGAAAATCGCCACTTCATGCACATCTACCCATTATAGTAATGCCACTGATCAAGTTTTGAAAAGATTCATTCAGAAATGTAGGAGGAGTTGCGTTCACAAGACTGCAATATCAATCAGCTACAGAGACTAAGTTTCAAGGGACACAAATCTTGTAAAAATTAATGGACAGGAAAATTTGCCACTTCATGCACATCTACCCATTATAGTAATGACATTGACATGAAGTTTTGAAAAGATTCATTTAGAAACAAAGGAGGAGTTGTGTTCACAAGAAATGGATGTATGTAAGGACGGACGTATGGACAGACAGAGAAGATGACGCCAATATACGACCGCCTCCAGCAGCGTATAAAAACACACTGGGTAGTGATCACTGTATGTCAACAACTGTTGGTGTAAACATGATCTATTATTGTTGATGTTGATTGTGTTACTCTAGTGTTTTTATCAAATTTTACGTAAAACTTTACGCTTGACCACAAACATGACGGCGTATGGAATTGGGCACGTATACCTGCTAAAAGATTGGAACTATGTATAAACTGCGACAGAATTGGCAACCTCTTCACTAACTACTTCTCTTCGATCGAGATTGCCTTCTGGCCTGCATTTTTTGTATTGCATAATTGTTTAAAGAAGCGGCAATATGGGTATCTCTTTCTTTCTATATATAAGCATCATTACATTCTTTTTGGCCATTTGACAGCTAACCAGAAGTTCTCTAGCATGTGCTGTACTATGTGTTGGTTCACGAGCGCTCATTGAGCGTTCACGATCTTATATGAAAGAGCATGGACCAATTAGCACAAAGATTAGCGCAAGCGCTGAACGATGTCCGTAAGATTGCATTATTGATTTAATGATTTCCTGCAAAGAACTAAAGTTCAAAATTTAAGGACCTGTCCAATAAAGGAGACAGGACAAAATCACACACACAAAATTTAAACCATAAACATTGAATATTGTCCAATATGGATAAGATTTAGTCTGTCTAAATAATAATAATTTATCACAGCTGTTTGGATTGTTTGACTGGACTTGACTATTTGAGTTTACCGTCGCTTCGACATTATTTCAGTCATATAGCGACGTCCAGCTAATAACAGGTGGAGGAAGACCCCGAATGCATGGAGACATCCGCGTAGAACCACCGACCTACCGCAAGCCTGCTGGAAAGCTTCCTCACATGAAAATCAAAATGACCCTGTCAGGATTTAAACCCACGCGATGAGGGGCTGAATGAGTGTTAAAGTCAGCAACTTTATCTTCTCAATCACGGAGGCCCTTTGGATTGTTTGACATGCATGCAAATCAGAAATAAAAATTGTTTACAGGCAAAGAAAAAACTAAACAAAGAAACAATTTTTATTCTTTTTAAAATAGCAGCTGATTATCCGAGTTCCTAATTAAAGTTCATAAATTAACTAATTCATATATTCAATCAATAACTTTGACAGTCACTTAATATTTATTGGAAATACAATAAAAAAAGAGGGCCAAGATGGCCCTGTGTCGCTCACATGAGTAAGATTGCTGTGTTAGGCATGATGACAAAAAATGTGTCATCTAAAGTGTTTTTCTTACATTTGACTAAGTGACCTAGATTTTGACCCCATGTGGCCCAGTTTTGAATTCATCCGAGATTTGATGTAAACAAACATTCTGACCAATTTACAGTAAGGTTAGGCTGAAACTGTGGCCTCTAGAGTGTTCACAAGGATTTTCTAAGATTTTCTAAGATTTGACCTAGTGACCTTGTTTTTGACCAAACATGACCCAATTTCAAACTCATCCGACATAGCAATAAGACGAACATCCTGACAAAGTTTCATGAAGATTGGACCAAAAATGTGGCCTCAAGCATGCTCACAAGGTTTTATTAATATTTGACCTGGTGACCTAGTTTTTGACCCCACATAACCCATTTTCAAACTCATCCAAGATATCATGTAGACAAACATCCCAACCAAATCTAATGAAGTTTGGGCTGAAACTGTGGCCTCTAGAGTGTTCACAAGGTTTTTCTAAGATTTGACTTGGTGACTTAGTTTTTGACCCCAAGTGACCCAATTTCGAACTCATCCAAGATATCATGTAGACAAACATCCTGACCAAACTTTAGGAAGATTGGGCAAAAACTGTGGCCTCTAGAGTGTTCACAAGGTTTTTCTAAGATTTGACCCAGTGACCTAGTTTTTAACCCCACATGACCCATTTTCGAATTCATCCAAGATATTATATAGACAAACATCATGACCAAATCTATTGAAGATTGGGCTAAAACTGTGGCCGCTAGAGTGTTCACAAGGTTTTTCAAAGATTTGACTTCGTGACCTAGTTTTTGACCCCACATGACCCAATTTCGAACCACTTAGTCAAATTTTAGAAAAACACTTTAGATGCCAGATTTTTTGTCATTATGCCTAACACAGCCATTTCACTCAAGTGAGCGACCCCCGTTGGCCCCCTTGTTTAACTTTTTAAATTGTGAGACTCTTTAAATCATAAAACTACATTACCTGTGAAAAAATGATGAAGATTGAACAATAAATAAAGTCAAGAGCTTCAAAAAACCTAAAAATGCAAGTTTTTGAAATTTGATTTATTTTTTTCAAAATATTAGTGACGTTTGATTGCATCCTGTGGAAAAACCATACATACCCTAAATTTGCCAACCCATATAATTATTGTATGCTTATATATGTCTTATAATTCATATGCAGGAAACAGAATTCTTCTATTTAATCTCAAACAAAAATGGGCAGTTTTTTTGTAGACCCACTCTCATTTGCACAGTTTTTTTGCAAGGTTTGAACATTCAACCTCTTCTAGCGCAAATATTTTCCCATACCAGATACTTTGAAATCCATCATATTCTGTTGTGCTGTCAACAAGGAACCGCATTTGAATCAGACTTCCAACATTTTGAGTTATAAGCAAAAGAGTGATTTTAAGCAAAACGCCCTCTAGGGGCAAAATGAGAAACAAAATTGATTAAAATTTTACAATAAGGTACCTAGAAATGCAGCAAATAGTTCAGTTAAGTATACAATATGCATGGGTGGAACATTCTGTTTCTTAAATGTCACAATTTGAAGCTTAAAAACAGAGGACAGCACGCTCGACTATTGAAAATGCTTGTTGATAAATCAAATGAAATCTATAGTCTGATACCCATTAATATTTTTATGAAGTCTAAATTCAGTCCCATGCCTAGTTACTGAGACATAAGCATAATAACACTGTGCATGCAAAACTTTAACCAAAAATCAAAGTTAGAAAAGGGCCATAATTTGCATAAAATTCAGTCCAAAAGTTATCCTCTTTGGTTTTCTGATGCCCCTGAAGACACTCCTTAACTTTCTAGTCAATTCCACAGGCAAATTCTGAGATATAAGCTAGATAATAGCTTGAATGCAAAATTTTAACCAAAATTTTTAAGTTAAAAAGGGGCCATAATTTGTAGCATATTCTATCAAGAGTTATCTACCATGAAAGTATGATACCCCTAAACATATTAAAGATGTTTCAAATCACTCACATGTCTAGATACTGAGATATAAGCATGAGAGTATCTTGCATGCAAAACTTTAACCAAAATTTCTAAGTTAAAAAAGGGGCCATAATTTGTAACTTATTCCATCAAGAGTTATCTACCTTGGTTGTCTGATGCCCCTAAACATATTCATAAACTTTCAAGTCAATACCATGAATGATTATTGAGATACAAACTGGATAGTAGCTTGCATGCAAAACTTTAACCAAATTTTATATTGCATGCAAAACTTTAACCAAAATTTCTAAGTTAAAAAGTGGGCCATAATTTAGATCAAATTCAGTCAAGTGTTATCTACCTTGGTTGTCTGATGCCCCTAAACATATTTATAAACTTTCAAGTCAATACCATAAATGGTTATTGAGATATAAGGTTGATAGGAACTTGCATGTAAAACTTTAACCAAAAGCTGCAACGCCAACGCCGTCGCAAGGGCGACTACAATAGCTCTTATATTCTTCGAATAGTCGAGCTAAAAATGTGTCTGTGAGACACTAATGCCCCGCTAATAAGGTCAGAACTAAATATGGTCGAAACTGTAAATGAGGGTTAAACATATAATAAAATATTAATTTGGTGATATTAAAACTGACCACTAAATGCAGGTTGACTGCTTTATAGAGGTGACCATTAATACAGGTTCAACTCTATTTGCTTGTATTTTTAAAAGATTATATAATGATGTACATTTGTACAAAGTTTCATGATGATATGAAGTTATATTTAGAGAAAAAGACGCTTAAACACAGAAGTAAACATGGGGCAGAATAACCAATTTTACCAAGTCATAGCCATAAAATTAAATAAATACTACTGGTAAATAATCCATGTCATGATGTACATGAATGTCAAGTTTCATGAAGATGTAAAGTCATCTTCATAAAGAAACAAGAGCGCCATGATGGCCCTGGATCGCTCACCTGAGTATACGGTTACCCAAGGAACATCAGTCTGTATCAAAACATTTTGAAATCTGGCCAGTAGTTTTGAAGGAGATGAAGTTTTATCAAATTCTGTCCAGCAGTTTCAGAGGAGATGTCATTTAAAGATTTCACTATATACATATTAGGCAAATTAGCCCTGCCCCTGGCGGCCATGTTTTTTTATGGATTGGAATAATGTTAGCAATTTTGGTAGAGAGTTACCCAAGGAATATCTGTACCAAAATATTTTGAAATCTGGCCAATTGTTTTGAAGGAGATGATTTTTAAAGTTTTCATTTTATTTTTTTCTTTCCGTTGCCATGGTAACCAGAGTTCCACATGGATCAAGTTTATTTTTGCAAAACAAGGAACATCCCTTCCAAGTTTTATCAAATTCAGCCCAGCGGTTTTAGAGGAGATGTCATTTAAAAATAAAAGATGGTACTTCTATTCATGGCAGGGCAGAAAAGTGTACTTTTTTTCTAAATGTAACCTTTTTTTTAAAATTAATGGGAAAATTTATGACAAACTAATTTTAAAACTGGCCAATAGTTTGCAGATATTTGAAAATTATTATTGTGTTAAAATTCAAAATGAAAAAAAAATAAAAAAATAAATAACTAGATATTGTTTGTTTGAACAAACAAAAGGACTTTCTGCTCTTGAGAGTCTTGAAAGTTACCTTCTGTGAAATTTTGAGGAAAACCCAACGATAAATTGCTGCAGTAGAGCGCATTCAAATACATTATTATTTTTAGGACTGATGTTATGTGACGTCATAAAATACTGAAAATACCGTTGTTCAAAACTTCATGCTATTCTGTCAAAGCGTAAGTTTTTCATCATTCTGAAAAACTGACAACATGTCGAAATCAGTGCCCAAATATGAGAACTAAGTAATATGCTGTGACGTCACAAGACGCCATATGACATCAGGACTCAAAATATTTAAAGCAAATCTGCAGAACTGCAAACTTTGTACATAGCTAAGGCTTAAGATGTACATTCTGTGAAAATTTAAAGAAAATCCAGCAATAAATAGCAGCTGAAGAGCGCAAACAAAAATGTTTCCTATTTTTAGCGCTGACGTCACGTGACGTCATAGGATGCTGAAAATGCTATTGCTTAAAAACTTATACATTTCTGTCAAAGTTGTTAATTGTTCATCATTCTGAACAACCGATATCATGTCGAAATCACTGCCCAAATAAAGAGAAATTAGTAATATGCTGTGACATCACATGACGTCTTATGAAGTCAGGAATCAAAATATCTAAAGAAAATCTGCAGAACTGCAAACTGTGTAAGTTTCAGTTTTTTGGTTCATCTGAAAGCTCTATAATCCTATAATGAATATTTAGGTCCCATGTTTGAATCTTGCTTCAACCACAGAACCTCGGTCTTTCGGAATTTTGATCAGCTGAATAGATATGCACAGCTAAGTCTTGAGATGTAGCATCTGTGAAAATTTGAGGAAATTCAGACCATAAATGGCGGCTATAGAGCGCGTACAATATTTTTCACTATTTTTAGCTCTGACGTCACGTGACGTCATAGGATGCTGAAAATGTTAATACATTAAAGCACATACATTACTCTCTTATCTATGAAATTTTTATCATTCTGAACAACAGACATCATATCGAAATCATCGCCCAAATAATAAGAACTAAGTTGTATGTTGTGATGTTATATGACGTCAGATGACAAGAGTTCTAAATGGATCAAGTTTATTTTAACATCATTTGTGAAAATCTGGCCAGTGGTTTTGAAGAAGATGATTTTTAAAGTTTTCATATTTTTTTCTTTCTGTTGCCATGGCAACCAGAGTTCTACATGGATCAAGTTTATTTTAGCAACTTTTGTGAAGGTTGACCCAAGGATCATCCCTGCCAAGTTTAATCAAATTCTCTCCAGTGGTTTCAGAGATGTTGATTAAAGTTTTCCCTATATACATAAAAGGCAAATAAGCCCCGCCCCTGGCGGCCATGTTTTTAATGGATCAGAATAATTTTAGCAACTTTGGTAGAGGTTGACCCAAGGAACATCTGTACCAATTATTTTAAAATCTGGCCAGTAGTTTTGAAGCAGATGATTTTTAAATATTCTTTTTGTTGCCATGGCAACCAGAGTTCTATATGGATCATGTTTATTTTACGAACGTTTGTGAAGGTTGACCCAAGGATAATTCCTGCCAAGTTTAATCAAATTCTGTCCAGCAGTTTCAGAGGAGAAAGTGCTCAGGTGAGCTAAAAAGCTTAAACACAAATGCAAGACAACCAACCAAATATACCAAGTTCATCCAACCTTGAAATATGGGTCACAGCTATAAATTTGCATAAATATTAATAAGTTTATATCATGATGTATAAAATGTGAATATAGTTTCATCAAGATGTGAAATCATATTCACAGAAAAAAAAAGCTGAAACGGAAAGGTAAACCTAAGGCAGAAGAATCATTTTACCATGTTCATCCAACCATGAAATGTAGGTCACAGCCATAAATCTGCATAAATATTAAATAGATCATATCATGATGTACATGTGTACCTAGTTTCAACAAAATGAAAAATCTTCATTAAAAAAAAAGAAGCTTTAACGCAAAGGTAAACCTGAGACAGAACAACCAATTTCTCAATGTTCATCCAACCATAAAAATAGGTCACAGCCACAAATTTGCATAAATATTAAAAAGATTATATCATAATGTAAATGTGTACCTAGAAACATAAAGATGTGAAGTCATCTTCAAAGAAAACAAGAGGGCCAAGATGGCCCTTGGTCGCTCACCTGAGAAAGATGATTGCTTAAGAAATAAAGATGCTTGAGTGTAAAAGTGAAATCTGGCTTTTTTTATGGTGAAATGGGCATAACTCCTAAATTTACAAGTCAATATCAGTTATAATTGAACCCGATTGTGAGATTATGGGCATAAACATTGTCTTAAAGTTTAACAAGGCAGTCCAAAGGACAGCTATATCCCCCGCCGCTGGCCAAATATTAGAATTTGTTTGGTCATAGGATTATGTTCACCTTAACCTGGCATGGTTGTAGCAGACATAGAAGATCATGTATGAATTTCAGAATTCGGAGGCACATATATTAAAAGTTTACTGACAAGTTTTACATGGGAAACAGTACAAAAAGTGAACATCAATGAAGTATAGGATTTGATAGATAACCACAAAGTACATGTGTAACTCAATTAAAAACTTTATATATCATGAAATAATTTGTATGATTGTGAACATGACATACTATTATTTACCGAGTACAATAAATCACTGTGGAAGTGCAATCCAGGTCAAGAAGTGGTCTGTGTAAGGCAAGGGGAACACTCCTGAATGAGATATGGAGCGGACACGAAAATAACATTTGACCTGCAAGTATGACCTTGACCTTGAGCCAGCATGACCCACTCATGCCTTCTGCACATCAGCTCAATGAGGTTAACATTTTAGCCGAGTTTGAAGAAAATGTGTCCAAGCGTTCATGAGATATGGAGCGGACACGAAAATAACATTTGACCTTCAAGTATGACCTTGACCTTGAGCCAGCGTGACTGCCTCATGCCTTCTGCACATCAGCTCAATGAGGTTAACATTTTAGCCGAGTTTGAAGAAAATGTGTCCAAGCATTCATGAGATATGGTGCGGACAAGAAAATAACATTTGACCTTCAAGTATGACCTTGACCTTGAGCCAGCGTGACCACCTCATGCCTTCTGCACATCAGCTCAATGAGGTTAACATTTTAGCCAAGTTTGAAGAAAATGTGTCCAAGCGTTCATGAGATATGGAGCGGACATGAAAATAACATTTGACCTTCAAGTATGACCTTGACCTTGAGCCAGCGTGACCGCCTCATGCCTTCTGCACATCAGCTCAATGAGGTTAACACTTTAGCCGAGTTTGAAGAAAATGTGTCCAAGCGTTCATGAGATATGGAGCGGACACGAAAGTGTTTCGGACACACTGACGGACTGACAGCCTGACGGACTGACGGACGGACGGACGGACGAAGGGCATTCCTATAACCCCCCTCCCGCTTCGCGGCGGGGGATTAAAAATGAGTGTTAAAAAAATGAAGTTGGTAGAGAATAAACAAAGTGAAATCTTGCATTTTTTGTATTAAAAGGGACATAACTCCTGACCTAAATGACCCATCTCAGTCACAATTGAACTCAATCGAGACATTATGGTCATTAACAATGTCATAAAGTTTGAAGATGATTGCTAAAAAAAGGAAGATGCTAGAGTGCAAACAACGTGAAATATGGCTTTTTTTATATTCAAAAGGGGCATAACTCCTGACCTAATTGACGGATCTAAGATATAATCGAACTCAATCGAGACCTTATGGTCATAAGCATTGTCATAAAGTTTGAAGATGATTGCTCAAAATATGAAGATGCTAGAGTGTAAACAAAGTGATTTCTGGCATTTTTTGAATATTAAAAGGGGCATCACTCCTGAACTAATTGACGGATCTCAGCATATATCGAACTCAATTGAGACCTTATGGTCATAAACATTGTAATAAAGTTTGAAGATGATTGCTCAAAAGATGAAGATGCTAGAGTGTAAACAACTTGAAATTGGCTTTTTTTAATTTAAAAGGGGCATAACTCCTGACTAATGGTCGATATCAGCCATAATCGAACTTGGCCGGATTTTTGGTTATAAACATTGATTAAAGTTTGAAGATAATTCTCATGAAATGAAGATGCTAGAGTGCAAACAAAGTGAAATCTGGCTTTTTTTAATTTTAAAAGGGGCATAACTCCTGACCTAATGTTCCGATATCAGCCATAATCGAACTTGGCCGAGATTTTTTGGTTATAAACATTGTTTTAAAGTTTGAAGATAATTGCTCATAAAATGAAGATGCTAAAGTGCAAACGAACAAATTGTGGACGACGGACAACGGACGGACGGACAGACGACGGACATTCATAGATCCTAAAAGTTCATCCTGAGCACACGTGCTCAGGTGAGCTAAAAAAGCTTACACACAAAGGTAAACCTGAGCCAGAACGACCAATTGTTCAATGTTCATCCAACCATGAAATATAGGTCACAGCCATTAATTTGCATAAAGATGTACATGTGTATTTAGTTTCATAAAGATGTGAAAACATCTTCTTAGAAAAAAAGCTTAAACGCAAAGGTAAACCTGAGGTGTGACAGACGGACAGATGGACGCACAGACCGAAAATCTATATGCCCCCCAATGTTGGCTGGGCATAAAAATTTTGAGATCTGGCCTGTAGTTTTGAAGGAGGTGATTTTTAAAATTTTCATTTTTTTTTCTTTCTGCTGCCATTAAAAGGAGCATAAATCCTGACCTAATTTGCAGATCTCAGCCATAAATGAACTTGATCAAGAGATTATGGTCTTTAACATTGTCATAAAGTTTGAAAATGATTGCTTAAGAAATGAAGAAGCTAACACTAAACACTAAAATTGTTGACAAAGGATGACAGACACATGAGCATTGCTTAGGTGAGCTAAAAATGTTGACACAGCACAATGCACGTCTCATGATGGTTGAAGGATGATCACAATAGCTCACCTTGAGAACATTGTGCTTTGGTGAGCTAAATAGTGAGGTGGTAGAAAAAACCGTTGTTGTTTTTTTGCTTTGTTTTGTAGATGGAAAAACAAATACTATTAACAGTATTATGATAAGCTTTAAGACATTTGTCCAGGACAATAAAACAAGATGGCCATGATGGCCCTGAATCGCTCACCTGAGAAACAATGCCCTCAATGCCAATTATTGTATTACAAGCCATACTGAATTCATAATCTATGCAGAAGTACAGCAAGACCATCTAAATTCAATACAAAAACTGTGCCTGCCATCCAAACTTTGAAGGTCATAGCTCTATATAAAATCAACGGGGGGGGTTTTGGGCCTTTGATAAAAACTGGTTCCAAATCTAAATAGGCCTTGTAGTTTCTGACAAGAAGATTTTTCTACTTTTTTCCTAAATAAGTCCATGTAAAATTAATTGACCCCAAGGGCGGGGCCAATTTTGACCCCATGACCATGATTTGAACAAACTATGTGGTAGTCAACGAGGCCATTTTACTTACCAAATAAGTAAACTCCAGACCTTGTGGTTTCTGACAAGAAGATTTTTATAGTTTTTCCTATATAAGTCTATGTAAAATCAAGTGACCCTTGGGACGGGGCCAATTTTGCCCCAGGGTCATGATTTGAACAAACTTGGTAACTGTCCATAAGACAATGCCACACACCAAATATCTTAACTCCAGGCCTTGTGGTTTCTGACAAAAAGATTTTTCTAGTTTTTTAGCTCACCTGAGCATAGCTCAGGGTGAGCTTTTGGGATACTTGATTGTCCGTCGTCCGTCAACAATTTGATGTTTACACACTAGAGGCCACAATTTTGATCCAATCTTCCTCAAACTTGGTCAGAATGTTTGTCTTGATGACATCTTGAACCCTTTCCAAAATGGGTCAGGTTGGATCAAAAAGTAGGTCAGTAGGTCAAATCTTAGAAAAATCTTGTCGTCCGTCAACAATTTTGATGTTTACACACTAGAGGCCACAATTTTGATCCAATCTTCCTCAAACTTGGTCAGAATGTTTGTCTTGATGATATCTTGAACCCTTTTGAAAATGGGCAGGGCCGGACCGAAAAGTAGGTCAATAGGTCAAATCTTAGAAAAATCTTGTTTACACACTAAGGCACATTTTATCATCTTCCTCAAACTTGGTCAGATGTTTGTCTGATGATATCTTGAACCTGAAAATGGAGGGCCGGACCGAAAAGTAGGTCTTAGAAAAATCTTGTTTACACACTAAAGGCCACAGTTTTGATGCAGTCTTCCTCAAACTTGGTCAGATTGTTTGTCATGATGATATCTTTTGTGGATGGGGTCAGAAAATTCCTGAACATTGTTTCACCTCATCATCTTAATTCTAAAGCAATCTGTTTTGTACAGGCAATGAATGATACTTTTCTGAGGTGAGCGATCTAGGGCCATCTTGGCCCTCTTGTCTTATATAAGTCTATGTAAAATCAAGTGACCCCTGGGGTAGGGGCAAATTTCGAACCCAGGGTCATGATTTGAACAAACTTGGTATTGGTCCATTAGAGAATGCTACACACCAAATATCTAAACTCCAAGCCTTGTGGTTTCAGACAAAAATTTTTTTCTAGTTTTTCTTAAATAAGTCTATGCAAAATCAAGTAACCCCTGGGACGGGGCCAATTTTGACCCCAGGGTCATGATTTGAACAAACTTGGTAATTGTCCATAAGACAATGCCACACACCAAATATCTTAATTACAGGCCTTGTGGTTTCTGACAAAAAGATTTTTCTAGTTTTTCTTATATAAGTCTTTGTAAAATGAAACTTTTGAAGTAAAATTAATTTTAATTAGTAAATACTTACCTGTTATTACTTCAGGTATGTGTCTATTTGTGCACAGCTTCCAAAACAGAGTCCGCAAAATAAACCATTCCCTAAACCCCCTAGTTACCGGAAGTGTAACCCCCGTTCTCCAATTGTATATGAAGCCATCGAGGGATACAACCGCCAGCAAGC
>CM037781.1:49150584-49200584 GCA_021229015.1 Solen grandis
TGGGTCAACCTTCACAAAAGTTGCTAAAACAAACTTGATCCATGTAGAACTCTGGTTGCCATGGCAACAAAAAAAATAAAAAATGAAAACTTAAAAAATCATCTTCTCCAAAACTACTGGCCAGATTTTAAAATAAATTGGTACAGATGTTCCTTGGGTCAACCTCTACCAAAGTTGCTAAAATTATTCCGATCCGTAAAAAAACATGGCCGCCAGGGGCGGGGCTTATTTGCCTTATATGTATATAGAGAAACCTTTAAACAACATCTCCTCTGAAACCACTGGACAGAATTTGATTAAACTTGGCAGGGATGATCCTTGGGTCAACCTTCACAAAAGTTGCTAAAATAAACTTGATCCATGTAGAACTCTGGTTGCCATGGCAACAAAAAGAAAAAAAAATGAAAAACTATAAAAATCATCTTCTTCAAAACTTCTGGCCAGATTTTAAAATAAATTGGTACAGATGTTCCTTGGGTCAACCTCTACCAAAGTTGCTAAAATTATTCCGATCCGTAAAAAAACATGGCCGCCAGGGGCGGGGCTTATTTGCCTTATATGTATATAGAGAAACCTTTAAACAACATCTCCTCTGAAACCACTGGACAGAATTTGATTAAACTTGGCAGGGATGATCCTTGGGTCAACCATCACAAAAGTTGCTAAAATAAACTTGATCCATGTAGAACTCTGGTTGCCATGGCAACAAAAAGAAAAAAAAATGAAAACTTTAAAAATCATCTTCTTCAAAACTTCTGGCCAGATTTTAAAATAAATTGGTACAGATGTTCCTTGGGTCAACCTCTACCAAAGTTGCTAAAATTATTCCAATCCGTAAAAAAACATGGCCGCCAGGGGCGGGGCTTATTTGCCTTATATGTATATAGAGAAACCTTTAAACAACATCTCCTCTGAAACCACTGGACAGAATTTGATTAAACTTGGTAGGGATGATCCTTGGGTCAAGCTTCACAAAAGTTGCTAAAACAAACTTGATCCATGTAAAACTCTGGTTGCCATGGCAACAAAAAGAAAAAAAAATGAAAACTTAAAAAATCATCTTCTTCAAAACTACTGGCCAGATTTTAAAATAAATTGGTACAGATGTTCCTTGGGTCAACCTCTACCAAAGTTGCTAAAATTATTCCGATCCGTAATAAAACATGGCCACCAGGGGCGGGGCTTATTTGCCTTATATGTATATAGAGAAACCTTTAAACAACATCTCCTCTGAAACCACTGGACAGAATTTGATTAAACTTAGCAGGGATGATCCTTAGGTCAACCTTCACAAAAGTTGCTAAAACAAACTTGATCCATGTAGAACTCTGGTTGCCATGGCAACAAAATGAAAAAAAAAAAAAAACTTTAAAAATCATCTTCTTCAAAACTACTGGCCAGATTTTAAAATAACTTGGTACAGATGTTCCTTGGGTCAACCTCTACCAAAGTTGCTAAAAATTTTCTGATCCGTAAAAAACATGGCTGCCAGGGGCGGGGCTTATTTGCCTTATATGTATATAGGGAAAACTTTAATCAACATTTCCTCTGAAACCACTGGACAGAATTTGATTAAACTTGGCAGGGATGATCCTTGGGTCAACCTTCACAAAAGTTGCTAAAATAAACTTGATCCATATAGAACTCTGGTTGCCATGGCAACAAAAAGAAAAAAAAATGAAAACTTTAAAAATCATCTTCTTCAAAACTAGTGGCCAGATTTTAAAATAAATTGGTACAGATGTTCCTTGGGTCAACCTATTTATCTCAGGTGAGCGATTTAGGGCCATCATGGGCCTCTTGTTTAACCAGGTTTTCCGAAGGAAAACTCTGGTTATTAGATTGGGGTAAATCGGCGAGCGGGCGTAAACAATTTCTTCTGTGCATAACTCCTCCTACATTTTTCAACGGATTTGGCCCAAACTTTTTCAGAAGCATTATTACATAGTGACCTGGCGCATATTGTCAGGGTTTTGTGGTTCGACTATTTTAATGCAGTTATGGCCCTTTGCCCCTTAACGGATGTAATATAAAGGGAAATATTCTTCTGTGTGCAACTCCTCCTACATTTTTCAACGGATTTGGCCCAAACTTTTACAGAAGCATTATTACATAGTGACCTGGCGCATATTGTCAGGGTTTTGTGGTTCGACTATTTTAATGCAGTTATGGCCCTTTGCCCCTTAACGGATGTAATATAAGGGGAAATATTCTTTCGTGCACAACTTCTACATTTCTTAATAAATTTTGTCCATACTTTAACAGAAGTACCTTCACTAAGTCACCATGAGAATATTACCTGTGTTTTGCAGTTTGACAATTTTTGATGGAGTTATGCCCCTTTGATAAAATTCCTTATCCTACATTATTAGAGGTATTGACTTGAAACTTTATAGGTGCATACATCTTATTGAGGCGGAATGCAGTGCACATATTTTGTATGTTTGCTTTATACAGAATTGCATTAGATTTAATAGACATTGAGCACAAAATTATTTGACTGATACAAATAATCTGTACTGGGACGAAACAATGCGAAAAGAAAACCTGGTTTTGTGACAATTCCTATCACTTGTTTTGTTTTTAGTCCACTACTGGTGTAACCGGAGGGGACTATAGGTTTGCCCTCCATCCATCCATCTGTATGTACCTCCGTCCATCCGCAAAAACTGGATCCCATGATAACTCAAAAAGTACTAAAGATATTTCTATGAAACTTGAAATATGGATAGATGGCTGTATGGACATCTTTTTTTTTTCTTCCTAGGGTGAAACATCTGGTTGCTATGACAACAAATAGACTTAAAATATGGCAAATAAAGCAATATATTGTGATAACTCAAAAAGTACTGAAGATATTTTTATGAAACTTGAAATATGGATAGATGGCTGTATGGAGATTATGCGTGTCTTTTTTTATTTCTTCCTAGGTTGAAAAATCTGGTTGCTATGACAACAAATAGACTTAAAATATGACAAATAAAGCAATATATTGTGATAACTCAAAACGTACTGAAGATATTTTTATTAAACTTAAAATATGGATAGATGGCTGTATGGAGATTATGCACTTAATTTTTTTTCTTCCTAGGTTGAAAAATCTGGTTGCTATGACAACAAATAGACTTAAAATATGGCAAATAAAACAATATATTGTGATAACTCAAAAAGTACTGAAAATATTTTTATGAAACTTGAAATATGAATAGATGGAAGTATAGAGATTATGCACATCATTTTTAGCTTGTTTTTTTTTTTTGAAGAAAAAGTCAAGCTATCATGATTACTATGGCATTGTTGTCGTTGTCTTCGTCGTGTAAAAACTTAAATGTAGCCCATTACTCAAACAATTTTAAAGGTATCAATATGAAACTTTGAATGATTGTTTATCATGACAAGAGGCAGTTGTAAGGCAAGGGACATTATTCGGAAAGCTATATTTTTGGAGTTGTGCCCCTTTTTATAGGATGATATCACAACTATCAAAGCTATCAACTTGAAACTTGAAATACTTGATTATCATGACAAGGCACAGTTTTAAAACGTCTCATCTTTCGGCAAAACCTGGATCGTGTGAATTTTAGCTTCAGTTACAGTATTCTATTACAGCAGGTAAGAATTATCAGTAGTGCTTGCACTTGTTTTTCTCGGAACAAAATTCTGGTTGCTATGGTAACAGAAAAATTATGCACCACACGGGTAGGGGACTCATGTGTTGCATGCAACACCAGTTACTTGTTTTTTATTCTTCAACTTTGTCAAGTCTGTCTCTGACATGGTCACAGTAACTGTGACAAAGCAGTATTTTGGGTATTCATCATTTCCAATGATAGTTCTTGTTCATATTTACTTTATACTGGCGTACTATAGGTTAGATGTTATGGCAATGTTTTTATTTCAGATGGACACAATTGTGAACCCACTGAAGAGCTCAGTGAAGACAGTTGGCAATGTGGTGAAACATGTGCCTGATGGGATACGCAACCTCTCACATGATGGAATCACCAAACTCAGAGGGGTATGTGTAACTCTGTAATGTTGCAACTTAAATTATATATCAACCACTGGAATGAAAATGATGTTTGCTGTCAAATGTGGTGTTTTAATGGAAATCTGTACCTTATTTCATACTCAAGTTTGATTTGAAGAGGTACAAAAACCCCGATGGGATATTTAAGCTGTATTCTGGTTAATAGTAATAAACATACTGTTTTAAGATACAAGAAGCTTGACATGAATGACTACAGTTACCTCTAAAGTAATAGATTAAGATACAAGAGCATTTGGTAAGGTATCAGTGTTAAGGTATTGGATAGGTTTGTAGGATTTGATTGGGCGGAGAAAGTTGAAAACAAGCCCTATACGGTGTGTTTTGATGTTGCAGGATTCGTTGGGGTCACGGGATGAGGACCAGCAGGGTGGGGATGGCAGCAAAGTGGGGGCAGGGCTTGACACTGATGTAAGTTTGCCTTCCTCATACATTTAAAATAATCAATATATCTACAGTCAGATCTGGGTTATCCAAACATGCATTATCCGAAGCCCACCCTTTATTCAAACCTAACCTTTGGTCCTGATTTTTAGCTTGACTATTCGAAAAATAAGGAAGGCTATTCTACTCACCTGAGCGTCGGCGTCCCTGTAACAGTTAACAGTTTTTTGTTCCACCTGACTTAATTACTGAACCCCTTAAGTTATTGTTTTTATACTTGGAATTCTTGTATATGACCACCACCCCAACCTGTAGGCAAGAAGGGATAACTCTGTCATGGATTTTGATTAAATTATGCCCCTTTTTAGCTCGACTATTCGAAGAATATGAGAGCTATTGTAGTCGCCCTTGCGTTGGCGTTGCAGCTTTTGGTTAAAGTTTTGCATGCAAGTTACTATCAACCTTATATCTCAATAACCATTTATGGTATTGACTTGAAAGTTCATAAATATGTTCAGGGGCATCAGACAACCAAGGTAGATAACTCTTGACAGAATTTAACATAAATTATGGCCCCTTTTTAACTTAGAAGTTTTGGTTAAAGTTTTGCATGCAATAGAAAATTTGGTTAAAGTTTTGCATGCAAGCTACTATCAAGATTGTATCTCAGTAACCATTCATGGTATTGACTTGAAAGTTTATGAATATATTTAGGGGCATCAGACAACCAAGGTAGATAACTCTTATTGGAATTTATTACAAATGATGGCCCCTTTTTAACTTAGAAATTTTGGTTAAAGTTTTGCATGCAAGATATTCTCATGCTATATCTCAATATCCAGGCATGCGATTCATTTGAAACATCTTTAATACATTTAGGGGTATCATACTTTCAAAGTAGATAACTCTTATTGGAATTTATTACAAATGATGGCCCCTTTTTAACTTAGAAATTTTGGTTAAAGTTTTGTATGCAAGGTACTTTCATGCTTATATTTCAGATTCCAGGCATGAGATTCATTTGAAACATCTTTAATGTGTTTAGGAGTACCATACTGTCAAGGAAGATAACACTTGATTGAATGTATTACAAATTATGGCCCCCTTTTAACTTAGAAATTTTGGTTAAAGTTTTGCATTCAAGCTACTATCCAGCTTATATCTCAGAAATTGTTTAGGGTATTGACTAGAAAGTTAAGGAGTGTATTCAAGGGCATCAGAAAACCAAGGAGGATAACTTTTGGACTGAAATTTATACAAATTATGGCCCTTTTCTAACTTGGATACTTGGTTAAAGTTTGCATGCACAGTGTTATTATGCTTACGTCTCAGTAACTAGGCATGACTTCATAAAAATATTAAGGGGCATCAGACTATCAAGGTATATCAGTTTTGACTATTATTATATACAGGGTATGTGAAGGGCAAGAATTGAAAAAGATTTCATTTGATTTACCAACAAGCATTTTGAATAGTCGAGCATGCTGTCCTCTGACAGCTCTTGTTCGACTTAGAATCTTGGTTAAGTTTTCAGTACCACCTCACTTTCTCACTGAACCCCTTAAGGTATTGTTTTAAATCTTGGAATGCTTGTATATGACCACTATTCCAACCTGTAAGCAAGAGGTGATTTTGACTAAATTATGCCCCTTTTTCGACTTAGAATCTCAGTTAAAGTTTTTGTATGACATTTTAAGTCTCCCAAATGATGTTTGAAGACTTATTGATCTTACTCTGTGGTGCCTTCCTGATTATTGTAAATAGGGGTCTTTGGGGGTCAGGCTTAACCACTTCAAAGTTGTATTTTTGCATAAAAAAAAAAATTTTGGTTAAATATTTCAATTTTCTAACCCTGAATCATATACTTTTTGTTCCCGAAAATGAGAAGATTGAATAGTACTACTTTTGTGTCCCCGGAGGTCACCTAGGGATCAGGCCCCACCCTCTAAATTTTACTTATGACCTTATATCTTAAAAACTGTTCAGATTCCCACCCCTAAACCATAAACAGTACAACACCGCTATATGGCGGTTCTTGGGGTCCAAGCCCAAATACCGCGTTCTATTGGACCGCGTAGTAGGTTTGAGAATGCTATATGTGTCTTTGTGATAGTCATAAATTTTTTAAAAACCCTAATATAAGCAAAAAACATTTTGATAAAAAATATTTTATTTATAAAGTTATTTTAAATAATTCCGTAATCAATTTTGATTCTGGGTTTTCTTCCCTTTTTTTTTTTTTTTTTTTTGTACTGTAATTGCTGATGATTCAGATTCAGAGAGTAGTGTGTATGGTGATGTGAAGTGGTTACGTAACTCTTCAGCATATCTCATTATAATAAATTATGCACTGTCCATTGTTTGTCAAAACAATGTCGGTGTGAAAATTGCAATTCCACTACAATTTATCGCTCTTTGAAATTAAGCTGAGGTGTACTTAATATGCTGTATTGATATGAGGAGCCTTGTTAATGTTTAAATGAAACAAATTACCAGGTAACGCTGATCTGATTATCGTTTATTGTTTACTTCTGGTGAAAAAGATTGGCTATTTTCCCGGACTTTTTAATCCATGGTAAAATTATGCACGCTAGCATAATCAACTAAAATACTATTATCAAGGTTTATGCAGTGTATTTTAGACAATGTTTATGTATTTTATCAAGTATCTGCTTGGTATTGAAAGTCCATACCAATTAAATGCTGATTACTGTGGTTGGATAATTATACCAACAAACCTGCATTGTTGCCGATCATTAACACTTGATTGCGTAATCATCAACTGCCCCCAAACACAATAGCCTACCACCTGGGGTGTTATCACTTACTCGTGTCAGTGCACTAGCATGTTTAATACAGACCACAAAACTCTTTTAAATACATATAGATATAGAAGGAGATAGATTAGTTTCGCGGTAAGCCTATGAAAATAATGCGATATATTTTTGGGGTCAATAGATCAACCACGATATATTGGTCAACACGAAATAGCAGTCCACGATATAGCGGCGTTGTACTGTATATTCTTGTTACTCATTATGAGATGGATTGAATGGTACTTCTTTAATGTGGACATGGGTCAACAAGGGGTCAGGCCCAACCCCCTGAATTCTGCTTATGACCTTTTATCTCAAAAAATGTTCAGATCCCCACCCCTAAACCATATATCATCTTGTTCCTCATGATGAGACAGACTGAATTGTACTTCTTTAGTGTCCCCGAGGGGTCACAAAGGGGTCTGGCCCCACCCTGTCAGTTTTACTTCTGACCTTTATTTAAAGAAACCATTGAGATCCCCACCCATAAACCATATATATTTTTGTTCCTCATGATCAGATGGATTGAATGGAACTGTATGATTTTCTAAGGAGAAACATTGTAAACTTTTTATACTTGCTTACTTTTTTACTGAATCCTTTTAGATATTGCCTTAAAACTTGAAATACGAGGGTTGATCCAGAAGTTTGTAGACTACTTCAGTATTTTTAATACTTGATCAAATATACGTATAAAAAACATATATCCATAATCTGTGAACCTTCCTTTATCTCAAAAGAAAATTTTATAAAAATTGATGCAGGTATATAGAAGTATGGGCCATTACAAACAACACATGTTTGCAATATCGTCCCACGTCAATGCCCCGATAACAACGTTGTTGATGTCACAGAAATCTTGTTGTTCTCTCTTGGTAGATGACATTTCACATTTTTTCAGTATGGTCTTCCATGGCAATGCAGTATTTGAGGCTAAGAATCCACTGTCTTTTTAACTCACCTGGCACAAAGTGCCAAGTTGAGCTTTTGGGACCAGCCTTTGTCCGGCGTCCATCGTCGTGTGTTGTCCGTCGTCATTCGTCAACAATTTACTTAAAAATCTTCTTCTATGAAAATACTGATGGGAAAGTGAACAAACTTGCAAGGATGTTCCTAAGGTGATCCCCTATAAATACTGTTCAAATGGTTCCGGTCTGTTGCATAATTAGGTCACAGGAGCTAAAAATAAATTTTAAAAAGTGAAATCTTAAAAAATCTTCTTCTCTGAAACCACAAGACCTAGAGCTTAGATAAGTTCGGGAATTTTATTTGTAAATGACATTGTAGACAGGAATGGGAAAGTGAGTGGTAGTAAAATTTATAATCAGTTGATTGATAAAAGAAATTGGATTTCAGAGTGCGAGTTAGTAAAACGATCGATACCGAACAGTTGGCTAAAGGAAATTACATCACCCTCATAAATTCACACATGTAAAAACGGCTTTAAAAATCCTTATAGAAAATAAAAATATATCTGAAATTTCTAACAAAGACATTTATAAGATACTTATTAAACGCAAATCGACAATACCAATTATTCAGTCATACTGGGAAAGATATTTTAACAAAAAACAAGATTGGTCTGTATATTATAGTTACATAAGCAAGCTTCATGATAATAGGTTTAAAGAATTCAAATATAAATTAATCAATAAAATATTTCCGTCCAAAAAACTAAGATTTGTTTGGATAATGATCTCATCTCCAAAGTGTTATCTTTGTAATGTCAGGGAATCTTACTCTCATATTTCTATCGAGTGTCCAGCTACAAATGCTGTTTGGGATTATTTTTTAACATTTTGTAATAGAATTGGTATTAATGTGAAACTTCGTTCAATGAAATATGTAGTGATGGGATATAAGTCTTCATATGAACAGTACTTCTATTTCAACGTAATATTTACAATGTTTACTTTTTGCATATATAAAGCTTATTTTTTAAGTGAGAATTGGAGTAAACATTTTGATATTTGTTTATTTAAATTTGAATTTTTATTATTCAGTGAATTAATGATCAGGAAAAAAGTAAATAATGGGTGGATAATCTTGATGTGTTTAAAAAAAAAGGAAAAAAAATATGTAAAGAATCTTGAACATGAAACACTGTTACTCTGTATGTTGTAAGGTCAACTGGGGATGGTTCCCCGACCCCTGTTGAACTATTACGGGGATAACAAAGGGGGTTACCCACATAGGGGCCTCAAAAAAAAAAAAAAGGCCTGGAGTTTAGATACTTGGTGTACAGCATTGTCTAGTAGATCTCTACTAAGTTTGTTCAAATCATGACCCTGGGGTCAAATTTGGCCCCGCCATAGGGGTCACCTGATTTTACATAGGCTAATATAAGAAAAAACTTGAAAAATCTTCTTCTCAGAAACCACATGGCCTGGAGTTTAGATATTTGGTGTACAACATTGTCTAGTGGATCTCTACCAAGTTTGTTCAAATCATGACCCTGGGGTCAAATTTGGCCCCGCCATAGGGGTCACCTTATTTTACATAGGCTAATATAAGAAAAAACTTGAAAAATCTTCTTCTCAGAAACCACAAAGCCTGGAGTTAAGATATTTGGTATGTAGCATTGTCTAGTGGATCTCTACTAAGTTTGTTCAAATCATGACCCTGGGGTCAAATTTGGCCCAACCCCAGGGGTCACTTGATTTAACATAGGCTAATATAGGAAAAATTTGAAAAAATCTTCTTCTCAGAAGGTTTTTTTAGCATTGTCTAGTGGATCTATACCAAGTTTGTTCAAATCATGACCCTTGGGTCAAATTTGGTTCTGCCATAGGGGTCACTTGATTTAATATAGACATATATAGGAAAAAACTTGAAAAATCTTCTTCTCAGAAACCACAAGGCCTGGGGTTTAGATATTTGGTATGTAGCATTGTATAGTGGATCTCTACCATGTGTGTTCAAATCATAACCCTGGGGTCAAAATTGGCCCCGCCCCAGGGGTCACTTGATTAAACAAAGGCTAATATAGGAAAAAACTTGAAATATCTTTTTCTCAGAAACCACAAGGCCTGGTGTTTAGATATTTGGTATGTAACATGGGCTAATAGACTTCTACCAAGTTTGTTCAAATCATGGCCCTGGGATCAAAATTGGACCTGCCCCAGGGGTCACTTGATTTTACATAGGCTAATGATACCAGGTGAGTGATCCAGGGCCATTATGGCCCTCTTGTTATATTAAATTATCCTACACCGGTCAGTTCAAGGTCAGTGGTCTATCACTCTTCAAGACACTGCAGATTGATGTCATGGATGCCACTCTCACCGTTTGATTACCTTCAAGATATTCTCAGCATTCTGAAAATGCCCTATGTCATTTAAACACAAGTTCCCAGCTAACTGATCCCTTTCTTTAGTTTGTTCTAGTAGTTTAAACGTTTACGTTTGTGTCTTTCCTAAATATTTGCAAAAATCAATGTTTGCGTGAATTTCCGTCAGGTCCTTGACGTCCATTATTACATAGCGAACGTGATCCCCGTCAGGATTCAAATACAGTCGAACTTGTCTTAGCGGTCACGTGTATTAAGCGATCACCATGCCGTATGCGGTCACTTCAGGTCCCCCCTTGAAATTTGTTCTTTAATTGTCGTGTAATCAGCGGTCACGTGTTTTCTGCGGCCAGCGGTCACCTTTGATGGTCAAATCCTTCTTTAATTGACTCCTAATTAGCGGTCATCAGCACCCAATCAACAGATGCAGGTGCAGACGGTCAATAGTTGTCTCGTGCCGTACACTTAACCGCTAATTGCATACCCTCCACCCACTGTCAAAATTGTTCCATTCATAGAGTGTGCAAACAAAGTACGGTGTGAATTGGTGTTTGACACGTTGTTAAATGATGAATGACACATCAGCCAATGCCCAGTGTTTTAATTACCTTCGATAGCTCTTGATGTAATCACAGTTTGGGCAAAACAATCAATAAACAGAAAGCTGACTCGATTTGCGTACGCTCCATTGAAGATCGCCGAAACTGTTTGTGTTTTGAGTTTGAATAATTAAATTCGGACATGTTTCATCTTTATGAGTATAAAGAATGAATAATTGAAGTCGAATAATTATAGAAATTTAACAAAAAATAATGTTAAAAACAATAAATCATTGGCGGTATAAAATGGAATTTCTAGAACAATTCCGCATTATGACTGTATGCCACGATGTCGAAACGAAAATGCCTAACGTTAGAAGAGCGAATGAAAGTAATGAAGCTTCTGGATGCTGGAAAAAGCTCAAGAATCGTATATATTGTTGTTTTATGCCCATCTATAAATTTATTTCATTAAAAATGAACTTTATTTATGTTCTTTTTTCTATTGTTTGAAAGATGAGAGGATAGGATGAGAGAAAGAAAAAAAAAGATAATGGTGTGATAAGAGAAAAAAAATAGAGAGAGGAGAGGAAGAGGGAAGGAAAATAGACAAGAGAGAAAGAAAGAGTGGTATTAATTATAATAAAAAAATAACTCAACAAACATGCACACATACATAAGTACATACACATTATATAGGTGCACCTAAAATATGGCTGAAGTCATATTTTGTCTTAAGCAGCCAACTTGTCTTAAGCAGCCAATCTCAGGTCGTCCCTTAGGTGGCTGCTTAAGACAAGTTGGACTGTAGTTATTATTTCGCAAAATAATTTCAAAATATTTAAGTACATTAAGTTTTATTGAAATTAGGACATGTTTTTCTATTTTGAAGAGACATGTACTTATAAATAGCTGACCAAATTCAGTAGAGTTTGTTTATAACACAAGTGCATATAACATTAGCATGCTCATAACATTAAATTTTCTAAGTCCCAACCAAACCCCTTCTTTGTCTATATTAAAAAATATTCAATACAATATTTTTGCATATAACATTATCATCTGTGTAAGGTCCCATTTACCTGATCCCCAGGCCGATAATCGCTTTAATTACAATGTTTTGTTGTCCTGGCATCTCTGTGAATAGGTGTTAGTGAAAATCACTCCCGGTTGCTGCTGGCAGTATTAATTTTATGTTTCATTGTTAACAGTAAGTTAATTACTGCGCGGGTATGCATGACTTTATTTGTGAAATGTTTTTACCAATAAAGGTACATACACAGGTTCAGTAAATTTATGGACAGTATGTTTACGTCTAAATGAAATGGTGAGTCCAACTCCCAGCAGAAAAAGAGAAAAATGTGTCTCTGGAAACAAAGCTGTTAATTATTAATGACATTGAACGTTGTCGCTCTAGTGTAGGAATGATCTGTGTGATGTTTATGAGATGTCTATTTCGACGTTTAATTCAATATCACGGTGTATAACCATATTGGCGGGCTCTCTGCGGAAATTGCTATATCGGCAGGCTCTCTGCATTCGCACCGGTCGTTCTCTGCCATTAACAAAAACACACAATAGACAGATGGCAGAAAAAAGGATCAATGGTATCTTTTAACAGGTGAGTTGTTCAATATTAAGTAGTGCACGGAATATTAGAATATATTTACTATGTATATGCGTGTTAACTTTTCAGTTCTCAGCGACTGCGCTCTGAAACTTGAACAAACAGTGATGTACCAACATGGAACACAACCTTGGTACTTTCTACAAGCTTTAGCAAGTTATTGCTTTGATTACGTCCATAATATGAACATCTTACATTGATCCCTTTTTCTGCCATCTCTCCATCGTGTGTTTGTGTATGGCAGAGAATGACCGGTGCGGACGCAGAAAGCCTGCCGATATAGCAATTTCCGCAGAGAGCCTGCCGATATGGTTATGCACCGTGAATATGGCGTAATAAGCTGAAGATACAGGATGTAACGGCCCTTAGAGATATGAGTCTAAAACGCAAATGTATGCCATTTTAATATTGTTTCTCTTATGCTTATTAAAGCAGATAAAGAATCATTTGTTTTACATCTTTATTAAACAGTCCCATACAATAGAGCAAAGCACAGTAATTATAATATATGCAGTTCTTCCGAGATACTGGTAAGGTAGAGTTATCATTCGTGAAAATACATGTCACATTTAGATTAATTTCACTGTATCGGGTTAGTATAGTGAATAACTTATAAAATAGCAATGGAAAAAAAAACGTTATTTTTAGCTCACCTAAGCACAATGTGCTCATGGGTGAGCTATTAGGATCACCCTGCATCTGTCGTCGTGCGTCGTCCGTCTTGTGTCTTCAACAATTTGCTTTAAACGACATCTCCTCTGAAACCGCTGGACAGAATTTGATTAAACTTGGCAGGGATGATCCTTTGGGGAACCTTCACAAAAGTTGTTAAAATAAACTTGATCCATGTAGAACTCTGGTTGCCATGGCAACGGAAAGAAAAAAAATATGAAAATTTTAAAAATCATCTTCTTCAAAACTACTGGCCAGATTTCAAAATGTTTTGGTACAGATGTTCCTTGGGTAAACATCTACCAAGATTTCTAAAATTATTCTGATCAGTAAAAAAAACATGGTCGCCATGGGCGGGACTAATTTGCTATATATGTATATAGTGAAAACTTTAAATGACATCTTCTCTGAAACCACTGGACAGAACTTGATTGAACTTGGCAGGGATGATCCTTGGGTGAACCTTCACAAAAGTTGCTAAAATAAACTTGATCCATGCTTTTGCAACGGAAAGAAAAAAAACTATGAAAACTTTAAAAAACATCTCCTTCAAAACTACTGGCCAGATTTCGAAATGTTTTAGTATAGATGTTCTTTGGGTAACCCTCTACCAATATTGCGAAAATTATTCCGATCCGTAAAAAACATGGCCTCCAGGGGCGGGGTTAATTTTCCTTATATGTATAGTGAAACCTTTAAACAACATCTCTGAAACCACTGAACAGAATTTGATTAAACTTGGCAGGGATAATCCTTGGGTGAATTTTCACAAAAGTTGCTAAAATATAGATCCATGTAGAACTCTGGTTGCATAGGCAATGGAAAGAAAAGAATTATGAAAACTCTAAAAATCATCTCCTTCAAAACTACTGGCCAGATTTCAAAATGTTTTAGTACAGATGTTCCTTGGGTAACCCTATACTCAGGTGAGCGATTTAGGGCCACTATGGCCCTCTTGTTAAACTACATAAACATAACTTACTTATGCGCAGATTACGGACACTCTGTTCAGAGACTAAAAGATGTTTATAACATTATACCGGTTATAACATCAATCACCCTGGTCCCCTGCATAATGTTATAAACCAATTTAACTGTAATAGACAGAGGCACTAAAGCATTACTATGATAATGCAGTCATATATTGTACAAACAAAAATAATCTTTACGACTACGATTTTACACTTAGCGATACAGAAGAGATAGACATTGATTATAACACCAACATGAATACACTATGCAAATATTTGAAAGAATGAGCAAAAAAGTCTACGAATATCTGGATCAACCCTTTTACATGTTTATATCCTTTGTTTACTTTTTGATAATACAGTGATTCTTACTTTGCCTTTTACTAATATTTTTTTATATTGACAAGCATTAGAACAGTTGAGTGTGCGGTCTTACTAACAGCTCTTGTTTCCTTACTAGCTCACCTTAGCACAATGTGCTCATGGTGAGCTATTAGGATGGGCCTGTGTCTGGCGTCCGTGCATGCTTGTGTTAATCCGTCGTCAACAGTTTTCCTTTAAACATCTCCTTTTGACCAAAATTCACAGAATTCATCCTAATGAAGCCTTCTATCAAAATTGTTCAAATTATTTTGATTGGTTGAAAAAGTAGGTCACTGTGGAGCTAAAAACAGATTTTTATAAATGCAATCTTTGAAAATTTTCTTCTGTAAACTGCAGGGCCTAAAGCTTAGATATTTAGTGTGTAGCATTTTCTAGTGAACTTCTACCAAGTTTGTTCAAATTATGACCCTGGGGTCAAAATTGGCCCCACCACAGGAGTCACTTTATTTTACATAGGCCTATATAGGAAAATCTAGACAATTTTCTTGTCAGAAACCACAAGGCCTGGAGTTTAGATATTTGGTGTGTAACATTATAGATGTCTACCAAGATCGTTCAAGTCATGGCTCTGGGGTCAAAATTGGCCCCGCCCCATGGATCATTTGATTTTACATAGGCTTTTACAGGAAAAAACTAAAAAAATCTTTTTGTCAGAAACCACAAGGCCTGGAATTAAGATATTTGGCATGTAATATGGTCAAATGGACATCTACAAAGTGGCCCTTATGTCAAAATTGGCCCTGCCCCATGGTTCACTTGATTGTACATATAGACTTATATAGAAGAGCCTTTAAAAGATCTTCTTGTCAGAAACCACAAGATTATGGGTTTAGATATTTGGTATGTAACATGGCCTTGTGGACCTGAACCAAATTTTCAAATCATGACCCTGGGGTCAAAATTGGTCCCACCCTAGGAATCTCTTGATTTTATAGCTATGACCAATACACTTTAGAGCACAGGTACAGTTTTTGTGTGGAATTATGATTATAAGTTTGTAATATAGGTTTGCCCTCTGTCCGTCTGGATGTCTGGAAATCTGGATCCTATGATAACTTAAAAACCATTTAAGATAATATTATGAAACTTGGTATATGAATAGATGGTAGTATGGAGATTCTGCAAGTCACTTTGTTTTTTTTTCTCGGACCAAAATTCTGGTTGCTATGGTAACAGAAAAATTATGCACTTTACCGGTAGGAGACTCTTATGTTGTGTGCAACACCAGTTACTTGTTTTGGTGTACTTCTCCATCCATTTTGTGTTCAGTATGACTGTGTTATAAAAAGCAATATTTCTCATGTGAGCGATTCAGGGCCATGTTGGCCCTCCTGTATAAACATCCTGTATCCAACAACAAAAGCATATTTGTTAAAAACCTGTTTTAGAATGATTTAATGGTACAATCTGTATTTTGTTATAATTAAAAATAGAATATAAACACTCAAAACATATCATCAGATACCATTAGATACAAACATTAAAGCATGCACAAAAGGAGTTACATTTGACCATTATGGCTTATTCAAATAGATGCTTTATTTTAAACACCAGTCCAGACGACTTCGAATAACTGAGATCTGGCTGTATGATGATTGCATACTGTCTTCACTCTCATTCTGACTTAGGATCCATATTTATGTCTCCTGTGAACCTACATGATCTGGTGATATACTACAAAATTTTGATTGATATCATGTTTTTATGCTCACCAAAGGTGACGCATATAGTCGCCTCTTCGTCCGTCCGTCCGTTCGTCCGTCACACTTTCCTTGTCCGGACTATTTCTCAGGAACTAATGGCTTGAATTCAACGAAACTTTATGGGAAGCTTTATTACCAAGAGGAGATGCGCATATCCTCAGCATGACTCGGTTCCTAAATTTTTCAAAGAGTTATGGCCCATTGACTTTTTGGCCTATAGTACAATTGCATGATTCTTGTCCGGGCTATTTCTCAGGAACTAATGGCTTGAATTCAACGAAACTTTATGGGAAGCTTTATTACCAAGAGGAGATGAGCATATCCTCAGCATGACCCGATTCCTAAATTTTTCAAAGAGTTAAGGCCCCTTGACTTTTCGGCCTATAGTACATATTTCATGATTCTTGTCCGGGCTATTTCTCAGGAACTAATGGCTTGAATTCAACAAAACTTTATGGGAAGCTTTATCACCAAGAGTAGATACGCATATTGTCGGCGTGACCTGGTTCCTCAATTTTTCACAGAGTTATGGCCCCTACTACCATGTTGTTGACTGATATTCATGTCATTTGCCTAATTTAACAGGAGATATCATTTAAACAAAACCCCACAAAATTCAATATGCTAGTAATGTCAATCATAATCATGTCAGCTAATTGTTGTTTAGGCCATTATACACTATTTCAAATAACCAGTCATATGTCAAGAGTGTTGGTTAACCTCTTTGATATGAGCACACATTGAAATGTATGACTTAATTTTCAGTAGTATAAAAACTTAAAAAAAATCAATGAAAGATCTGATGAGTAACACGTATTATCATATTAAATAGTAAACTGTTACTAAGTCTCCAAATTAGAGTTGGTAAAACATATCATCTGATGAGGAGAATAGATATGATTTAGGAATGGGGATTTCAACAGCTTTGAGCTGAAAGGTCCTATGTAAAATTTTGGGGGTGGGGCCTGACCCCTGTGTGATCTTGGGGGACACCAAAGTATTTACCATTTTATCTTCTGTCTCATCAAAAGGAACAAGAATATATAATATGGTTTACTGTTTAGAGAGTTAAGAGCTTTTTTTTACCTTTTTTTATGCTCACTGAAGGTGACGCATATAGTCGCCGCTTCGTCCGTCCGTTCGTTCGTTCATCCGTCACACTTTCCTTGTCCGGACTATTTCTCAGGAACTAACGGCTTGATTTCAACAAAACTTTATGTGAAGCTTTATTACAAAGAGGAGATGCGCATATCTTCGGCTTGACCCAGTTCCTACATCCTCCCACCCATTGAGCAAGGTCTTATTTGTAACAATGACGTTCTTCGGGGAGCATCTGTCAGTTCTACTGACTTTCTTGGTTGCAAAATACTGTCCAAATTACTCGGAAACATTCATCCATTGAATCCTGTATCACATCATTTGTTTCACAGCAGCTGGTAAATGGCACCAGAGATGTTCACACAAAATTTTGTTTACAGTTCCAGTCAGTTAAAATGTTAATGCAATCTGTAAATAGAGACTGCAATGACACTAGCCTGCATTGGTCATTCCAACAGCTGTGGACAAACTGAGAACATTCAGTCTGAGCAGGTTTTATATTGCTACCTCTTCATCCCAAAGATAAGGAAACTACTAAAAAGTACAGTAAAGCTCACTTATAACGAAATCGGATAAAACAAAATACCGCTTAATACAAAATAAAAGTCATTATAGGAATGAATGTAGCCCAGCGTATACTTCAATACCAATTTAATGCTTTCGAATACATATTTTTCACACGTGCATTAAATTGCTAAATTACGCACAGCGTCTGCTGCAGAAAGTCACGTAGGCCACTACACATGTATATACCGGTACATAAAAAGTAAAAGAATGTTATTATAACTAAACAAATAATAAGATTATACTACATAATATAATTTATGATAAAGAATTAATACATATACGCAAAACGTTGAATTTAGAGACACTAAGTATAATTATTTTCTATAAAAAAAATAAATAAATAAAGGGTGTCCCTTAACATACTGCCAAAAATCTTAGCGTGATTCAATACGATATGCGATTTATGATATACCATTTATGATATACCATTGCTTTACGATGCGATACGATCCCAATCATTATGTGTAATACGATTGACTGCAAAAGGATACGATTCGATACGTTACGATGTGATTGAGTATACTATTCGATGCGATAGGAACGATATACGCTATTTTTGACAACTGATACCATAGCCACTGTAGTCATCTACCATAATTGCTAAAATGAAGTTGATCCCTTTTAAATTGAGGCCCCCACAGGGTTGGCCAGTTTCCTTATATACTCAGTATAGAAAATTTCAAAATTCATCTTCTCTGAAACCAATGGTCAGAATTGAATCTCATATGGCACAAATGGTCACCTAATTTTTCTCTACAATATTTGCTAAAATGAAGTTATTCCCTTGAGGCCCTACGGCGATAGCCGTTTTATGCTGAAGAACGAAATCAGGCCTTGCTAATTTGCATATTTTCCACAACAATTTTAACTGTACCTCTCCGTGCTTAGTGCGGATCCATGCAATGCGATTCTGCACCAACGAATACGAGTGGAATATGTTACACAGACGTTTAAATCATAACCGTAACCGCTTTTAGTGTGTTATTGTTTGTTAACATGTTTTCTTTTGCCATTATTTTGCACTGGAAGCATCAATTTTAAGCATGAAAAAAATATCCATGACATTTCTTAACCAGAACAGCAACCCATCTTACGTACATGAAGATCTACTCCTGTAAAAAGAAAAAGTAGTGCTCCGTATGTATGTAATTGACCTAAAGTAGTCCACACAAAATTTTGCATGATGGCGAGTTAGGTTCCTCCCAGGGCATTTCTTAACTTTGAAATAGATAGGCAAACATTCTAGTATCTTAAATAATCAAATACCTGGTCAATTTCTACACATACAAAACAACAGATAGCTAGAGCACTAGAAAAAGAGAATGACCTACTTAGGTATGCAGCTCTTTATGAATGAAAGGTTCATGACCTTTACTCCGGATTATTATGTTACAAACAGAACTTCTGTAGCAACAGCGGGTGGAGTTTTTGTCGCCATGTGACTGCTTCAATAACTTCAGAAATGCTGGGTTTAGAATGTTAATCCCGTCGCCGTCTCTCAGCGCATTGTGCGCTTTGATAGTTTCCTGAGGAGGTAAATCAATATTCATTTTTAATACTTTAAATATAGAGTATTGATTAACTCCCTTGAGATAATCAATATTCTGTCTTAATACTCTAAATATATAGTGTTGATTAACTCCCTTTCTTGAATTCAATTTTGTATAGTTGTCATTTATATAAATACCATGGGAATTGTTTCAAAGTGTTTGATTTAATTAATATATGGTATAAGTTTCTTTGAATACATTGTAAATAATAGCAAAACCAACAGTGTTGTTTTAGATTTTTTTTTTGCTAACTTTAAAGCTTGTCTAAAGATCTGTGCCAAGAATATGTACATGAAACAAAGATACAAACATTTAAATATATAGACTTCTCTGTTGAGTTATGGATGTGCATTGCTGTTTTGAAGTAACTTAGCAATAATTGACATAACAGCCAATGGTCCTATACTGTCATAACATGGTTTTGATCCCCAGAAAAATAAGTCTGCTGATAGTTCACTAGTTCTTATTAAGTTTGTTTTTATCAAGGTTCAACTGGATTGTTTAATTAAGCTGATGGTACTCTGGTGAGCGTTCTAGGGCCACGATGGCCCTCTTGTTGCACAAATGGTCACCTCATGGCTGTCTACCATTATTTCTAAAATAAAGTTGATCCCATGAAAAACACGGCTTCCAGATGATTGACTAACTTAAGAATTCTTTTGATCTGAAACTTGATTTTGATTGCTGCTGGAAGTAGTAGATATATAATGTGACTTGAATGGCTTTAAATAAGCTCATGTAATCTGGTTAGTGATCTAGGGCCATAAGGAAGATGGGGAAACAGTGAATGACTCAAGGGTCTTATTTAATGAGCACTGAGCATGAGAACAATTTATTATACCCCCCGCACAACGAAGTTGTAAGGGGGATATTCTGGATTCAGCTTGTCTGTCTGGCCGGCCGTCTGGCTGTCCGGCCGTCCGTCCGTCTGACGCCTTTTTTTGTCCGGGCTGTAACTCAAAAAGTATAAAAGGCATCAAGATGAAACTTAATATGTGGATAGATCTCATTAAGGGGGAGTGCAGTGACCAAGAACCATAACTCTCTGTCGTGTAATTTTGGGAGTTATTGCCCTTTGTAAATTTTCATACTTAATTTTTGTCCGAGCCGTAACTCAAAAAGTATAAAAGATATCAAGATGAAACTTCATATGTGGATAGATCTCATTAAGGGGGAGTGCAGTGACCAAGAACCATAACTCTCTGTCACATAATTTTGGAGTTATTGCCCTTTGTAAATTTTCATACTTAATTTTTGTCCGGGCCGTAACTCAAAAAGTATAAAAGGCATCAAGATGAAACTTCATATGTGGATAGATCACATTGAGGGGGAGTGCAGTGATCAAGAACCATAACTCTCTGTCGCATAATTTTGGAGTTATTGTCCTTTGTAAATTTTCATACTTAACTTTTGTCTGGGCCGTAACTCAAAAAGTATAAAAGGCATCAAGATGAAACTTCATATGTGGATAGATCACATTGAGGGGGAGTGCAGTGATCAAGAACCATAACTCTCTGTCGCATAATTTTGGAGTTATTGTCCTTTGTAAATTTTCATACTTAACTTTTGTCCGGGCCGTAACTCAAAAAGTATAAAAGGCATCAAGATGAAACTTCATAAGTAGATAGATCACATTGAGGGGGAGTGCAGTGATCAAGAACCATAACTCTCTGTCGCATAATTTTGGAGTTATTGTCCTTTGTAAATTTTCATACTTAACTTTTGTCCGCGCCGTAACTCAAAAAGTATAAAAGATATCAAGATGAAACTTCATATGTAGATAGATCTCATTGAGGGGGAGTGCAGTGACCATGAACCATAACTCTTTGTCACGTAATTTTGGAGTTATTGCCCTTTGTAAATTTTCATACTTAATTTTTATCCGGGCTGTAACTCAAAAAGTATAAAAGGCATCAAGATGAAACTTGAAACAAGAACTGTAAACTTCATTCCTGTGACAAAGCGACATGCGGGGGGTATTTGCGCCATTACAATGGCAGTTCTAGTTTCATCAGCATATCATAACAACAGATGACACATGTCTGTATGTATACTACCAAGTGATGAAAGAATAGTCAGTAAAGTGTGCTGGTCACTACTCTGAAAAACTGTGAAGAACTTTGAGTTGTGACTTGACATCATTGATGTCATCATATGATGCATGACATGTACTGTGTGCATGGTGATGTGTGTTTGTTATTTCTTATATTCTGGATATATGATGTTATATTTACATCTGAGTAATACAGTTTATGTACATATTCTGCTTGATGATTATATAAGTTTTATCTATGTGAAATAAATAATGATCAAACTATGGTGTAATTCCAGGTTATTCTGGATAACCCCTCATACTGTGCTAATTTAAAAAAAAGTACAGCATGTATAATGACAGTGAATGACTTTATATCCCTGTACACATTGGTTAAAGTGTCTACCTTGTAAATGGGAGGTTGGGGATTCAGTCCCCTGCTGCTGCATACCAAAAATATAAAAAAGTGGTACTGGTTTAGCTCCTTGGTGCTCAGTGTATATGTCAGGATAATGTCACTAGGAGTGCCATCCAATCACTTGTCTACATTGTGATGCCCTATATCTTCCTCATGTAGACATGGTTCCCCAATACCTAAAATTCTGTTCATGTGATGTTAAAACCAAGCAAACAAAATATATCTGATTATCAAGCATGCTGATTTTTCACATCTCTTTGTGACAGCTGGGTGAGAATATCCCACTGCGGATCATGCTACTACTGATGGACGAAGTGTTTGACTTGCGGCATAAGAACCAGTGGCTCCGAAGACAGATAGTCCGTGTCCTGAAACGTCTTATCCGAGCTACGCTTGGTGACAGGATTAATAAGTATGTTATGGTTACATAAGTCTTCATGAGAGAAGCATGTTCATTAAGAAAAATATTCTGCAGGTATCCCTATTTATAAATCTATTACCCTGTCATATTCAGCTCACCTGAGCAGGAACTGCTCAAGGTGAGCTATTGTTGTCAGTCTATGTCCGTTGTCTGGACATCTGTCCATCCCTTCATCAGGACGTGTTCACGTTTAGATACTTAGGTGGTTATTGGAACAATAGGCAAGGCCATCATTAAAAAATTGTAGGTTTGCAGTTGCGCTACCCACTATTTTTTTAGAGGGTAGGTAGGTAGGTATTTTTTTTTTTGTAAATAAGGATACATGATTATGGAGTTTGGTTAATGGGTACACCACTGTATGTGACTTTTATACAAATCTTTTTGTACGCAATCTCGTTAGTGCCACTTTGAATGTTGTGTATCACTGTATGAAGGCAACGCACAACAAATTAAAATGACGCACGACAATTGTAAACAATACACGATATCATGAAATGACATGCGACACGACACAAAACATTATAGCACGCAAATGTCGCATTGACTCTTAAAATCGTGTGTCAATTACAATTGTCATGTGTCGTTTTAAGTTGTTGTGCGTTGCCTTCATACAGCGACACACAACATTCAAAATAGCACTAATTGGATTCTGTACTTTTGCTATAACACTCCAATAATTAAAGCTAACCTGCTGGGGATTCAGGTTAGCATCAGGAAAATGCCAATTCACTTTATAGCTTTATAATAGAGTAAAATTCAGAAAGAACAGTTGTCTAGATGATTTGTGTCATCACCCACCTTCAAGACATTGAAAGCACAACATATGCATCTTTACCCCACATTGTACTAAAGGGAAAAGCAATTAAGAACAAAACATTAATTTTGTGCACTCAATATCTATTAAATTCTTAACTCTGACAGTACTAAGTAGTCATTGAGTATTAATGCCAGGTCTTTCAATACTACTCTCAGAGTGTGAGTCTGCAAATCACTTCTTTCCCAGACTCTCTGCAAGATTGACACATTGGAAGAACAACTCTATGGGTCTGTATGCTTTCATTGATTCTCTCCAAGGGCTCCCACAGCACAACTGGAGTGAAAGGAAGACAACACCTTGAAGAAGGTCTCCAGAAATAATTTATAAAATATGTAAATACACACTGACAGTCTGTAGAACTTTTTCAAATCATAGCACAAAATGAATTTTTAGAAAATTATTAAATCCTGATGGAGGACTAGACAGAGCCATGTATGGAGTCTGTGAACTTTGTAGGTCTACAGCCTCTTGGGCAATACAATAAAAAGCTTCAAAATTGTGAATAAATCATTATTTTTAGCTTGACTATTCGAAGAATATGAGAGCTATTGTAGTCGCCCTTGCATCGGCATTGTAGCTTTTGGTTAAAGTTTTGCATGCAAGTTACTATCAACCTTATATCTCAATAACCATTTATGGTAATGACTTGAAAGTTTATAAATATGGTCAGGGGCATTAGACAACCAATGCAGGTAACTCTTGACTGAATATGATATAAATTATGGCCCCTATTTAACTTAAAAATTTTGGTTAAAGTTTTGCATGCAATAGAGAATTTGTTTAAAGTTTTGCATGCTCACTACTATTCAGCTTGTATCTCAGTAACCATTCATGGTATTGACTTGAAAGTTTATGAATATGTTTAGGGGCATCATACTTTCAAGGTAGATAACTCTTGATGGAATTTTATACAAATTATGGCCCCTATTTTAACTTAAAAATTTTGATTAAAGTTTTGCATGCAAGATATTTGTTTAGAGGTATTATACTATCAAGGAAGATAACACTTGATGGAATATATTACAAATTATGGCCCCCTTTTAAATTAGAAATTATGGTTAAAGTTTTGCATTCAAGCTACTATCCAGCTTATATCTCAGAAATTGTTTAGGGTATTGACTAGAAAGTGAAGGAGTGTATTCAGGGGGCATCAGAAAACCAAGGAGGATAACTTTTGGACTGAATTTTTGTACAAATTATGGCCCTTTTCTAACTTGGATACTTGGTTAAAGTTTTGCATGCACAGTGTTATTATGCTTATGTCCCAATAACTAGGCATGGGATTGATTTTAGACTTCATAAAAATATTAAGGGGTATCAGACTATTAAGGTATATCATTTTTGACTATTATTATATACAGGGTATGTGAAGGGCAAGAATTGAAGTAGATTTCATTTGATTTACCAACAAGCATTTTGAATAGTCGA
Organism: Solen grandis; assembly: GCA_021229015.1. Classification (NCBI taxonomy): domain Eukaryota; kingdom Metazoa; phylum Mollusca; class Bivalvia; order Adapedonta; family Solenidae; genus Solen; species Solen grandis. Next base: position 49,175,349 of record CM037781.1, read on the forward strand.
GCATGCTGTCCTCTGACAGCTCTTGTTATTGAAATGCTCAGACCAAAAGAAGACAAAAACCTTGCAAACAGAGCAGACCGAATCAGACTGCTCTTTTCAGGAGCCGTCTGGTTAGGGTCTTGAATGCCTGTTCATACAATACTATAACTCAGATTCTACACAGTCGGCATGGGGCAAAGAAAAATAAATTTATATCCCTTATACCATATACCATTTTTTAAAGTTCAGTCAGTTAATATTTATAAATTCATAAATTTGTACATGTCAGTATATTCATGAGGTAAGGGGTCAAACATATGATCAGGAGTGATCACTGAGTATAAGTGGTTTTCTAGCAGTCTTCGAATGGCTCTCTCATCCCTTTGAGATAGAGCTTTCTTGGTGTAGACCCTTCTCAAATACCGTATACACCGGCAGATTAGGCGCTTTTTTTTCCCAGATAAATCAGGTTTATAGAGGGAGTGCGCCATATATGATGATATACAGCTTTTCAGGTTTCTTCTTTCAGTCACCGAGAAGTGAAATTTACCGGTATACGATCTCAGAAAATGGATATACTGAAAGCCAATAAATACGATAATATGCCATAAAGTCTATACGAAACCATGATAAACAATACCAGGTTATTGCTTTTGTTAATCCCCCGCCGCGAAGCGGGAGGGGGTTATAGGAATGCCCTTCGTCCGTCCGTCAGTCTGTCAGTCCGTCCGTCAGTCCCTCAGTGTGTCCGAAACATTTTCATGTCCGCTCCATATCTCATGAACGCTTGGACACATTTTCTTCAAACTCGGCTAAAGTGTTAACCTCATTGAGCTGATGTGCAGAAGGCATGTGGCGGTCACGCTGGCTCAAGGTCAAGGTCATATTTGAAGGTCAAATGTTATTTTCGTGTCCGCTCCATATCTCATGAATGCTTGGACACATTTTCTTCAAACTCGGCTAAAATGTTAACCTCATTGAGCTGATGTGCAGAAGGCATGAGGCGGTCACGCTGGCTCAAGGTCAAGGTCATTCTTGCAGGTCAAATGTTATTTTCGTGTCAGCTCCATATTTCATGAACGCTTGGACACATTTTCGTCATGATATATAAAGTTTTTAATTGAGTTACACATGTATTTTGTGGTTACCTAACACATCCTATACTTCATTGATGTTCACTTTTTGTACTGTTTCCCATGTAAAACTTGTCAGTAAACTTTTAATATATGTGCCTCCGAATTCTGAGATTCATACATAACTCCGGAAAGTTAAATTGTCTTAAACTGATCTTCTATGTCTGCTACAACCATGCCAGGTTAAGGTGAACATAATCCTATGACCAAACAAATTCTAATATTTGGCCAGCGGCGGGGGATATAGCTGTCCTTTGGACTGCCTTGTTCTTATTAGTCATCCTACGGGTATATTTCAAGATAAAATGATCATGAGAAACTGAAACAACTTCATGGAAACCATTTTCAATATAAACAAATAAGTTTATTTTACGGGACCTCATGATGTACAGGAGAAACTTGACAGGTGGCAATTGTTGTGTAATATTTGTTAGTTGGGAGAATTTTGACAGGTGACAATGGTCCCAAGTGTTATTTAGAATGCGGGGACATGGTTGAGTAATGTCATGTTATGAAAATGTGTCACCTTTATCCTACCCCTTGTTAATATAACAGTCTAACGGTAATCTTATGCCATGTGTAAATAAAATGGTTTACCATATGATTAGCCCGGTGACGTAGGGGTAGCTTTCAGTCTGTCAAAATGTACGATGGCGCAAATTTCAAAACAAGATTTTGCCGCATACGATACGTTAAGTGATTTTTTTTTTCAAATAAGTTGCACCTTATATGTAGCTGCGCCTAATCTGCCCGTGTGTATGGTAAGTGTGTTAAATGCACGTTTAACGAGCGTTTTACACACATTTAATCCGTGTTAAACGCTGCGGTATTGGCACTGCATTTTAAGCGCTTTTTTCTTACCGACTGCGTTAAAAGTGAATAAAACTTAACAAAAAGTGTGTTTTTTCTGTTTAAAAATGCAATTTCTATCTGATAAAATTCACTTAAAAAAGGAACTCAAGTGTGTTTTTTCTGTGGTTTTTCACAGGTACTTGAAGACTGGACCCTAGCTGTGCCCCCCCCCCGCTTCACACACACACGAATTAAGCTTTAATTTGCCATTTACATAGAGTTTAGGTATCAAAATATTCACATTCAAATAAATCTAACGTTTACTATCCATGTCTTTATAATAAAAAAAATCACAATATATAAAACAACAAGGTAACCAACTTCAGCAGGATACTGAAGAGCACCCATCAGGAATTGGTGTCAAAATATCTATGAAATATGTGCCCATCGTTAATATTAGTGAGTTTCCACTGTCAACGGATAATTTTCCTTCATTAACTGTTTAAAAGAAATACAAATATAATTATTTCTAATGTCTGAAATGTCAAGATTTTGTGTGGGGATTTAGTGATCCTCGATCAACGGAAGTGAACCCAAAACGATATCTATGAGGTCAGCGCTGCGATTCGTTTTTGTACAGAAGGAAACGGTAAGAGTATTCTGAAGTTATTTTTGTTTACAAATATTTTCGGAACACTCTTACCTTTCCGTTCTGTATCATATACAATCGCAACATCTTTTTCTCAGTCTGAGTTGACCTTTGTGGGCGATGACGTCATAGATGTCGTTTTGGGTTCACTTCCGTTGATCGAGGTTAAAATAACTAAATCTCGAGTAGAAATCATGAAATTTCATGCATTAGAAATAATAATACCTGTATTTCATGTGAACAGTTATGAGGGAAAATTATCCGCTGACTGTGGGAATTCTCCAATATCATCAATCGGTGCATTTTCATTGATTTGTTGACACTTATTCCCGATGGGTGCCCTTTAGCATCCTGCTGAAGTTGGTGACCTTGTTGTTTATTATGTATAGATAATCGTGATTTTTTTTATTGTTAAAGACAGGGTCGTGTCCTCAAGTACCTGTGGTAAATGTGTGTTTTTTCATGAAGAGAAAAATATACACATGAAACGCACTTAAAAGTGTGTTTTTGGTCAGATAAAATACACTAAAAACGCACTTTTTACTGCAGTAAAAGTGTGTTCTGCCAAAATAAGTGTGTTTTTTTTAAGCGGTAAAATTTTCTGCTAATAATGTGTTTTTGGTGAGATATAATACACTAAAAACGCACTTAAGTGATTATATTGTTAATTGTTTTTTCTGTATCAGAAGCATATTTTTTCTGCCTTCAATGTGCGTTTTTGAGTCAGATAAATACAATTAAAATGCTTCAAAAACACATTTCTTTCAGCAAAAGAGCGCATTTATTTCACAGAAAAAATGCAACACTTTTCAGCACAAAAATAGGTATTTAAAATGCAGAAAAGATGCACTTTGTAAATGAAAGAATTTTTTTTTATTAAATGATGTCATTTCTTGTAAAAAGGTTTAAAATACATAAACAATTTACACGTGTAATAATTCATTTTTAGCTCACCTGAGCACAACGTGCTCATGGTGAGCTATTGTGATCGCCTTTTGTCCGTCGTCCGTCGTCCGTGCGTGCGTGCGTCCGTCGTCAACAATTTGCTTTAAACAACATCTCCTCAGGAACCGCTGAAGGGATTTTGACCAAACTTTACAGGAATCATCCTTATGATGCCCTCTATCAAAGTTGTACAAATTATTCAGATTGGTTAAAAAAGTAGGTCACAGGAGCTAAAAATAGATTTTAATAATGCAAACTTTGAAAATCTTCTTCTGCAAAACCGCAAGGCCTAAAGCTTAGATATTTGGTATGTAGCATCATCTTATGGGCCATTACCAAGATTGTACAAATCATAGCCCTACGGTGATAAATGCCCCTGCACCAGGGGTCACTTGTTTTACATAGAGTTATATAGGAAAATCTTTAAAAATCATCTTCTATGAATCCATTTGGCCTAGAGCTTAGATATTTGGTATGTAGCATCATCTTATGGTTCATTACCAAGATTGTACAAATCATGACCCTATGGTGATAAATGCCCCTGCACCATGGGTCACTTGTTTTACATAGAGTTATATAGGTAATCTTTAAAAATCTTCTTCTATGAATCCATAAGGCCTAGAGCTTAGATATTTGGTATGTAGCATCATCTTATGGTTCATTACCAAGATTGTTCAAATCATAGCCCTATGGTGATAAATGCCCCCGCACCAGGGGTCATTTTTTTATATAGATTTATATAGGAAAAGCTTTAAAAAAATTTCTTCTATGAATCCATAAGGCCTAGAGATTAGATATTTGGTATGTAGCATCATCTTATGGTTCATTACCAAGATTGTTCAAATTAGCCCTATGGTGATAAATGCCCCCGCACCGGGGTCATTTTTTAATAGATTATATAGGAAAACTTTAAAAAAATTTCTCTATGAATCCATAAGGCCTATAGCTTAGATTTTTGGTATGTAGTATCATCTAATGGTTCATTATCAAGATTTTCAAATGGTGGCCCTTTGGAGATAAATGACCCCGCACTAAGTCTTCTCCTCTGAAACCATAAGGCCCAGTGCTTATATATTTGGTGTGTAGTATTGTCAGGGCTAAAATGTTTAAGATTGAGTTATATCAGAATTCTTGTCTGTTTAAAAACCTTGTAATCAGTTGTAGCAATGGTACTCAGGTGAGCGATTCAGGGCCATCATGGCCCTCTTGTTTATTTAACACATTTACACAGTTTTAAAGCTCAACTGTTTATTTGATTAACATAAAATGTGATTCATAATCATGGAAATCTGTTTTGAAACACATCATTAAATTCTTGATTGCAATTACTGTTTTATTTCCAAATAAAAGCTTTAATAAAAGGTCAAAAAAAAGGGGGGGGGGGAAAACAGTTCCTGTGAGATATCCTCGATATTTTAAAAATAAACTAACTCCAGAATAAGGTTTATGTCTAAATAAATCTAAAGATTATACAGAAACAGGATTGAGAAGAAAAAAAACAACATTTGATATATGTGTTGTGTCATTTTTAGCTCACCTGAGCACGAAGTGCTCAAGGTGAGCTATTGTGATCACCCTTCGTCCGTCGTGCGATGTGCGTCGTGCGATGTGCGTCGTGCGTCGTCAACAATTTTCTTTAAACGACATCTCCTCTAAAACCGCTGGACAGAATTTAATGAAACTTGGCAGGAATGTTCCTTGGGTGAGGCTCTACAAAAGTTGATAAAATAAAGTTGATCCATGAAGAACTCTGGTTGCCATGGCAACAAAAAGAAAAATAATTTGAAAACTTTAAAAATCATCTCCTTCAAAACTACTGGCCAGATTTCAAAATAATTTGGTACAGATGTTCCTTGGGTCAACCTCTACCAAAGTTGCTAAAATTATTCCGATCCGTAAAAAAACATGGCCGCCAGGGGCGGGGCTTATTTGCCTTATATGTATATAGAGAAACCTTTAAACAACATCTCCTCTGAAACAACTGGTCAGAATTTGATTAAACTTGGCAGGGATGATCCTTAGGTCAACCTTCACAAAAGTTGCTAAAATAAAGTTGATCCATGAAGAACTCTGGTTGCCATGGCTACAAAAAGAAAAATAATTTGGTACAGATGTTCCTTGGGTCAACCTCTACCAAAGTTGCTAAAATTATTTCGATCCTTAAAAAAACATGGCCGCCAGGAGTGGGGCTTATTTGCCTTATATGTATATAGAGAAACCTTTAAACGACATCTTCTCTGAAACCACTGGACAGAATTTAATGAAACTTGGCAGGAATGTTCCTTTGGTGAGGCTCTACAAAAGTTGCTAAAATAAACTTGATCCATGAAGAACTCTGGTTGCCATGGCTACAAAAAGAAAAATAATTTGAAAACTTTAAAAATCATCTCCTTCAAAACTGCTGGCCAGATTTCAAAATAATTTGGTGCAAATGTTCCTTGGGTCAACCTCTACCAAAGTTGCTAAAATTATTTCAATCCGTAAAAAAACATGGCCGCCAGGGGCGGGGCTTATTTGCCTTATATGTATATAGAGAAACCTTTGAACGACATCTCCTCTGAAACCACTGGACAGAATTTAATGAAACTTGGCAGGAATGTTCCTTTGGTGAGGCTCTACAAAAGTTGCTAAAATAAACTTGATCCATGAAGAACTCTGGTTTGCCATGGCTACAAAAAAAAAAAAAATTTGAAAACTTTAAAAGTCATCTACTTCAAAACTACTGGCCAGATTTCAAAATAATTTGGTACAGATGTTCCTTGGGTCAACCTCTACCAAAGTTGCTAAAATTATTTCAATCCGTAAAAAAACATGGCCGCCAGGGGCGGGGCTTATTTGCCTTATATGTATATAGAGAAACCTTTAAACGACATCTATTCTGAAACCGCTGGACAGAATTTAATGAAACTTGGCAGGAATGTTAACTGGGTGAGTCTTTACGAAAGTTGCTAAAATAGAGTTGATCCATGAAGAACTCTGGTTGCCATGGCTACAAAAAGAAAAATAATTTGAAAACTTTAAAAATCATCTTCTTCAAAACTACTGGCCAGATTTTAAAATAAATTGGTACAGATGTTCCTTGGGTCAACCTCTACCAAAGTTGCTAAAATAATTCCGATCCATAAAAAAACATGGCCGCCAGGGGCGGGGCTTATTTGCCTTTTATGTATATAGGGAAAACTTTACAGGGATCATCTCCTTTAAAACTACTGGCCAGATTTTAAAATGTTTTAATACAGACTGATGTTCCTTGGATAACCGTATACTCAGGTGAGCGATCCAGGGCCATCTTGGCCCTCTTGTTTTAAAATTTGTTCTGTTAACAAGAGGGGCCAAGAGGATAAAGTCACTGACTTTAACACTCACTCAGCCCCTCATCGCGTGGGTTCGAATCATGGCAGGAACATTCAGATTTTCATGTGAGGAAGCCTTCCAGCTGGCTTGCGGTAGGTCAGTGGTTCTACCCGGATGCCTCCGTGCATTCGGGGTCTTCCTCAACTTGTAATTAGCTGGACGTTTCTATATGACTGAAATACTGTCGAAGTGACGGTAAACTCAAATAGTCGAGTCAAGTCAAATGAAGTCTGTTAACAAGAAGTGTTAAAAAAACTAAAGGGAGATAATTAAAAAGTAACCCTGATTATCATTACACTTCAAATCATTACCTCGAATAGTTGGAGTTATTTTGATATAAGATAAAGGGAGATAATACAAAATTGGACGAGGTACCGTTAAATTAGGTTTTTGGTTACTGCACATTCATAGTTGTCGTCTTCTCATATATGAAATTTCAAGTTAAAACCTTCTAGACTTAAATTCATTGTAATATCAAACTAGAGCTCCACAGAGTGGCACAAATGCTTGTCTGTTTTGCATGTCAACAGAAGGGGCCCATATTTCTGATTTCAAGTAAGAAGACCATAGGGTGTCAAGAGTAACTGTTGTAAATATGAAAAAGAAAAAAAAAATCTTACATAGTGTAGAAGAAATGTAATTGCTTTGAACAAAAACAATTAAATTCTAAGTTAAAAAGGGGCATAACTCCAAAATTACTGCTTTCAGAATAATGCCCCTTGTTTTACAATTGCCCCTTGACATAATTATCAAGCTTCCAAGTTTTGTGTTGTTAACTTCCATAGTTTTCAAGACTTTCTACTTAATAAGCAATTTTGACCTAAATTCTAAGTTAAAAGGGGGCATAACTCGGAAAATATAGCTTTCAGAATAATGCCTATTGGCTAAATTCTACGCCTTGTCATGATAATAAAGTATTCCAAGTTTCATGTTGATACCTTTAAAAGTCTTCGAGAAATGGGCTACATTAAAGTTTTTGCATGATGACGACAATGAAGAGATCATAATAGTTAGTCTTTTTCTTCGAAACAGACATGCTAATAAATAGAGATTATTCAAAAATTGATCCTGGTAAAAGTTACAGTTCCTGGTTTCTGCATTTCCCAATCTCACCATCTATTTATATTTCAAGTTTTGCAATAGCCTTGGGTAGTAGATGCTCATATTGTTCTGCTTCTGACAGTCAGTCCTAAAAGATAAAGGAAAAGCTTACATTAGCTCAAAAGATAAGTAGCTCAAAAGATAAGTAGTATATTTGTCTAACACATATAATATAATCAGGTTTCTTACTTAAATTTCAACAAACGAAACATTAATTTGACAAGAAGAAAATGTGTCTCTGCAACATTGATGCCACTCTTCCATATGTTGGTCACAACAAAGTATCTGCCTGTGTTTTTAAAAATTTATATCTTGATGTACATTTTGTATCAAGTTTCATGATAATGTGAATTCATCTACATAGAAAAAAAGCTTAAACACAAAGATAAACCTGAGGCAGAACAACTAATTTCACCATGTTCATTCAACTGTTTAATATAGGTCACAGCCAAAATCCATTTAACCCCCCCCCCCCCCATATGGGTTATAGGCATAAAAAATGGATAAAACCTAAGCATACACAGAAGCACACTTATGGGACATTCCAGTTATTTCCGTTGATGATGTATACATGCAACAAGTACTTACATAAAATATGGACACTTTGGACAGATCTTCACTGCCAGTAACCTGACCTCTTGTAGATGATTGTTCATTTGTTGATGGATGATAGAATCTGTTGTACAGCTTTCATCTGTTCAAAAATGGATCAAATAGACACATGCCACTAAAGTAACATGTCAAATCAAGTAATGTGCATGTACTTGCAAATATTTTTTCGATTTTAGTGTAATCAAGTCTATTTAATAAATCATGCCCTTAGGGTAGACAAAAGAATGTTACAAAATAATCTGGACTCAAATAGGTACACTTTATTAATATTGAAGTACTACCTATGACTCAAGATCAAGTATTCTCTTCTGTAACATACTGGTCAATTCCTAGCAGTAACACTAATGGTGTCTGCTTTCAGATGATTTGATTTGACAGTTTTTAATTATGGACGAAATAGCCAGCACTCAGAAAAGGAGAGTTGGTGGACTAGCGACCTTAATTTAGTTTCATTTCAATACTTTGATCTGTTTTCTAATAATGAGAGATGCTGATGACCCTGACAATGGTAAAGAGTCAAAGAGAAAAAGAAAACAGATACACAGATACTTAAGTCAAGAAAAATTAAAGGTCAAGGAATTTATGATGACCTCCCTACTTCTTACCGCAAATAGCAGTGTACTAGTCTATGACAGGGGTGCAGCTATAATAAGGGCTGCAGTGATGTGGTTTTCGACAGGGGCTTCTGTGATGTGATCTGCAACAGGGGCTGCTGTGTCATGGTGTATCGTTGTTACATGATCTGTAGCAGGGGCGGCAGCTGTGATGTAGCAGGGACTCCTGTTGTTTGAGAGGTCTTTTCTTTGAAGTTACCTTACAGGACAGTTTATCTGAAATCAAGAAATAAACATTAATACCCAAAAAACAGTCAGTGATGGCTGATTATAGCTAGAAACTCATCTTACAGGCAAGAGAATCAACGCACATTTTTTTTGGAAATGGATAAAAAAAAAAGAAAAACATACACAACACTCACTGTCCAATAATCACCTTAATTTAGTCAATCATTTTCAGAAAATAATTGTCACTTTACAAACTAGAACTAAAGATTTGGTTGTATGTTAGTGAAATTGTATGATTTGGGCAATAAATGTCAGTCATCTATCACAATCAGGTAGAAACATAATAAATATAATTTATAAGCTGACATAAAATTTCATCAGAATGATTTGATTAACTTCAAAATAAAAGATGGAGTCATAATGAAGAATCATATATATACCTGCTTCAGAAGGCTTTAAGCCAAGAGTCCAAGAGTGTACATGTTAAGATTGACTTGCAATCACTTGTTACACATCTTTCTTAAGGAATTCTGAAATAAAAATCAAATCACAAATTTGTAGCTTTTGTATATAAAAAAAGTTTTGTTATTGTTTTTATCCTTAGTTATTGAGGCAAAGTATATATTTATGTATTATAAATATAAATGTGTATTAATGTGTATTGGACTTATGAAGCTGAAAAATATCAATGATGATCAAAGTATATAGTATATTCTTATGTATCATACATGTGTATTTGACTTAATTATGAAGCAGATAAATATATCAAAGATGATCAATCTACGTTATAAACTTACTCACCGATCTCGTAAATGTTAGAATGCTGTACAGTTTCCCTTGGAATTTGACTTCACAACGTAGGCTAATTCCTGATCTCTATTTTCTTTATAAAAATGCCTTTAAACGTTTTAAATTGATATAGCAAACACATTGTGCAATCAACCATGACTTTATGTTAACATTTTAAGGTTCATGGCTGGTTCACAGTTCAAATTGTAATGACGCACCTCGATCACGTGATCACTGTTATCCAATGGACTTCCTCGCTTCACATCAGTTATTTCTGTCTCAAGTTTGAAGTACTGAAGAGTTATGATCATGAATTAAAAATCATTCTGATGCTTGAATCAAATTCAGTTATATTTCAGCCAATTAAAACCCAACATGTTTCTCAAAAAGTGACCATTAAAGACATTTATCACCAGGGGTCCAACCTTTTTTTGTCACTTTTGCTAACTTATGTACAAGCATGCCAAAAAAAATCATTAGAGGAACTGTAGGTGAATTTATGATTAGACATTTATTTTATTAAGTATAAAAGTATATAGTATAAGCCTGATTTAGTCTGCATTTTAATTTTGTTAAAATTTTTTTAAAATAGAGGTTCTTTATTATTTGATCTTTATGAATTTTCATTAAGAATAGTATATTGAAAAAAAAAAAAAAAAAAAAAAACTGGAAATTTTATTTATTAAGAATTTAACTAATGGTTGCTAAAAAATTCAGTGATAAAAAAACAACAAAAAAACCCAGAAATTTAACTGAAACTTGAAGACACTTACTGCTGGTCAAAAAAAACTAAATTTTCAAAAAATAAATTATAAAATAAAATAAAAAAATTAACTGAAACTAAAAGATGCACTTTTAAATAAAAAGATACACTTAAACACACTTATTAAAAAAAAGAAAAAAAAGAAATCTAAAAGAAACGCTTTTGCAGCAAAAGATGCACTTTAAACGCACTTTAGGAAACAAAAACATACTTTTTAAAAAGGTTTAAAATTTTCTAAATGCGGGTAAAATACACTTCTGCCAAAAAATGCACTTAAAATACACTTTTTCTGAAAAAGATACAGATAAAACGCTTTTATGAAAAAATGCATTTTAACTGCGTTTAAAGTGTGTTTTGGTAAAAGGTGTGTTATTTTTTGAGAAGGGGATGCAACAGACCTTTTTAACATTCTTGACACTCACGTTTTGTACTACCAGTATGTGATTCGGGCAACCCTGTCAGAAAATGGAATATTTCATAATGGGTTATATTGAGAAATCATTGGACACTCTCACAGTATAAATTTAAAAGCATTAGTTTTCTAACCTGTGAAAAAAAAAGGTTCAAAATGCAACAGAGTTTCAGCTCACCTGTAACAGCAGGCAGAGCAGGATTGATTTTAATTTGATGCCTTGTGCATTTTCAACATTGTTTCAGTCATATCACGCAGTCAGTTAACACCTACTCACCATTTTAGACAGGCTTAAGACTCTCTCCTAAGCCACTGACCAAAACTCAACGTATGTGTTAACAAGGAATCAAAAGTTTAATACCAAAGAAGTATACAATTTACAATGTTAAAATATTAAAAGGAAATCAATGGTTGCTAAGGAATGGTGAGGTTGCTAAGCTGATATCAATGGAAGTAAATTGTTTCAAACATCAATGGTTGCTAGAATAGTATGTTCATAATAAACAACAGAAGCTGTCAGATCTAACAGTTATTTATAAATAAATTTGTATTCCTTCTATTAATTTTTTTCAACTTCTCACACTGAACTGATCTGACAACTCATGCATAATACAACAGAATGACATTAAAATTCAAGTATTATAAAAGTAAAAAATGAATTTAAAAAAAAAAATGCTGCTTTGGTATGGTCTTGTCGGCTTCACATTTCTTATTGATTTGGTCATGGTTCCCATCAATGTACCAAACAGCATCCATGATTACCATCATTCTGATCTTGATTTTGCTTCTTCACCTGGAAGTGTTGATGGAAACGAATCCTCAAGGTCATCCACAAGATTATTGTACAGCCTGTCTTTTACTATGGAACATATGCAAAAAAATCTTTTTTGCATATAATCTATGTGAAATAGTAGTATACACAATGATGGTTCTGGACCACTTTGATATAAAAGATCTTTTTTAAGGCTTAATGGATGCCATTGAGCCTCCCAGGCATCACTTTATTTCTTAGAGATCAAGATATGTGACCACGGGCAGTGTCTGGGGGCCCGCCCCACCCCCCCTGGCGGGCCCCTTCCAGTTAGATGGGCCCGGGGGACCATGAGTCTGATAAAAGAGGCTGTGTTGGCTTGGATTTTTTGGCCAAAAAAGGCAAGCATACCAGTTAGTTGGGCCCCGGGGCCCAGCACACAAGGGCCGCCCGTAGTAACTCAGGCCCCCAGGGACAACTCGGGGTCTGTATTTTCGGCATTTTGGACTGATTTTTTTACGTCTGCGAGCTCATCTTGGGGTAGGGAGAAGTCCCGGTTCTCCACCTGGGAGGCTCGATGGGCCCTGATATACTCCCAAGAAAGTGGTCCAGAACTCCTGGGAGGCTCTTTGGGCCTTTTTTATGTTCGCGAGATCATTTTGGAGTAGGGAGAGCTTTCTAGTGAACCAGATCACAAGAATGACTTCTGTGACTTGAAGACTGATGTTGATCAAATCTGCTATTGTTGGTGGGCACATTCTGTGTATAAAAGAGGTGGGTCAGAATCTCTAATACACACACAGCTTAAGATCCATTCACTTTTTTGACGGCAGAGTCTGGACCACAAGAAGGGCCCGCCCCCCAGGCGGGCCCCTCAACCAATGATTTTTTTTGGGGGGCTCTCCCTGAGAAGGAACTACATTTAGAGATATTATATACATTGAGTATACTAATGCACCATGGTGAAAGGACACAACACGTGTAAGTGGTTAGTTCTAGGTAAGACTAACCAGTGCAACAAAAGTTGTTGTGGAGAATACTGCAGAACCCATATGGCTCTCATACGCCGCGGAGGTTGTTTTAATAGACCATTCACTGTTTGTGGAGTTGGTGTCACCAACAAACTTCAGCTTTGCTACCAGTGTGGGTATAGGAAAAAGTGGTGTCACAATCGTAGAGAGCTACAGAAGGAAATAAATCGATTAAACAGAATAAAAATTTCCTATTAGAGTAATATAGTGACAATAAACATATCCACAAAATATTGTGACACACGGTGACACATTCTATTAGAGAAATACAGTGACACCAAATATATATAGAAATATAGCAACACATGGCGACACACGCAGAAAAGGCTCGGCTTCTGAGAGAAGAGTTTCATATATTCATATCCGAGGTCAAGGGTGGCTCTGCAAGAGCTACGTGAGAGGCTTGATGACATCATCCGAGCCCACCAGGGAGGTGTGATTCTTGATGAACCCATTCCAGACAGCCTGTCTGAGCCAATAGCTCCTAGCCGTCATATACCGGTGAGACCACCCAAGGAAGCAAAGAGAAGAAAACTCAAGGCTATCCTGGAAGAGTTTGATCCACTCCCCAAGAAGCTGAAAACTACTGCAGACTATCAGGAAGAGATACTGGATCTGCTCAGGCACAAAAAAGAGGACCTGACATTCTACAAAACCTGCTGGGTTATTGGGAACTTTCTCCGTGGATGGCAGATGGATGTGTCCAAAAGACATGCAGACCCTAGGGCTTTCCTTGAGGAAGTGGAACCTAGCATCCATGACAAGCTGGTAGAAGAGATCAAGGCTCTGAAATGTGTTAAGTTCCAGCTGGCTCTTAAGGTGAGGCTTCTGAAGGACAGTCCAGATGGCAGTGAAGAGTACACGGACCCTGTGCTGCGCCACAAGCAGGAGGCTATTCTGCAGAAGAGTGAAATCAAGGGGGCCCTCAATCAAGCTTTCCCAAGGATCCAAGAAACGCTCAAAAGTGGACCCAAAGAGGTCTGGCTGGGTTGTAGGTCAGGTACAGACCCTTTGGCTAGACATTGCCAGATATCAACCACTGAGAGGAGGGTCGTATATCCCACTACCAAAAGAGATAATATATAAGAAAGCCGTTGTCAATGTGAAACACAGGGATGACCACTGCCTCCGTTGGGCACTGCGTTCTGCCTTGTTTCCAGCTAGAGACCATGTGGACAGGCCTGCCAAATACCCCATCCAGGACGGCCTAGATTTTACAGGAATCTATGCTCCTACACCAATCTCACAGGTTCAGAAAGTGGAGAAGCTGAACAACCTGGCAATAAACGTCTTTGGATGGGAAAAGGGAGTCATTGTACACCACCTCACCAAACAGCCACAGGAGATACCAAGAATCAACCTGCTCCTCATATCGAGGGGGATGGCAAATTCCATTATACCTGGATCAAGGACCTGAATCGCCTCCTACATGATCAGACTAGGCACATTAGACGCAAATATTTCTTTGAGCGTTGTCTTCATGGATATTCCAGAGAGGACTTATAAAAAGGTCACAAGCCCGAGTGCCTAGGAATTAGTCAAACAGCCATCAGAGAGGAGATGCCCGAAGAGGGTAAAAATAAGCTAACCTTCCAGAACCATCACAAGCAGCTCCTGGCCCCTTATATCATCTGACTTTGAGGCGCTCACCATCAGGGTTGAGGGCCCAGAGCTCGACCCCACAAAGAGCAACACAAAAAAAACTCAACAGCACGAGGCTTGCAGTTACAGCTACATCGTGGTGCGGTATGATGGCCCAATGCGGCAGAACATTTCCTAAAGGCCCTTCAGGAAGAGGAGTGCAAAATCAAGCAAGTGTTGTCTTTCCCAAAGGGCATGAGGATGACATGGGAGGACTGGCAAGCCTACAATGCTGCTACTACCTGCCATGTATGTGAAAAGCCACTTGAGGGAGACTCTGTCCATGACCACTGTCACATCACAGGGCAATACAGAGGAGCAGCTCACAATGCCTGTAACCTGGAGCTGCGACTTAACTCAAAGACAACCACTATACCAGTGGTCTTCCACAATCTCCAAGTTTATGACTCCCACCTGCTTATGCAGGCCATCTCAAAGGTCAGAGGCCAGGTCAGCTGCATCCCCAACAACACAGAGAAATACATCTCATTCACTACCTGTCTCTAGGTCTTCACCTGAAACAAATCCACCGTGCCCTAAGGTTTGAGCAGCACCCCTGGATGGAGCCCTACATTAGGATGAACAATGAGCTCTGGAAGAAGGCCAACAGCGACTTTGAGAAGGACCTGTACGAACTCATGAACAACAGGGTCTTTGAGAAAACGATGGAAAACCTGCGCAAGAGGGTCAGTGTCAAACTTGTCCAAGCACATGAGGAGGACAAGCTCCAACGACTCATTGCCAGCCCAGCCTTTGCCCGAGCAAACATATTCGACGGTAATCTGGCAGCAATCCAGATCCATAAAAGTCGACTAGTGCTTAACCATCCAGTATATGTGGGAATGAGCGTTCTGGACTTGAGTAAGAACCTGATGTTTGAGTTCTACTACAACAAGATAAAGAGTCAGTATGGCGACTGCTGCCAACTGCTCTCCACCGATACAGACAGTCTGTTGTTAGAAATCTACACAGAGGATGTCTACAAGGACATGGCCAAGCATGCGGATCTTTATGACACGTCTGACTACCCGAAAAACAACCCACTGCACAGCACTGTGAATAAGAAAGTGCTAGGTAAAATGAAAGACGAATGTGCGGGATGACCTATCGCTGAATATGTCGGTCTGAGTCCCAAGATATACTCCATACTCGAAGTGAGTGGAAAAAACATCAAGAAGGCCAAAGGTGTAAAAAAGAATGTTGTAAAACAGCAAATCTGGCATGAGCAGTACAAAGAGGCTATCTTTGGAAAAATGACATTTCACCACGGCATGGACGTAATTGCATCACATCTACGGGCAGCATCTGAATAAGATTTCACTATCCCCCTTTGACTCCAAGGGCTGGATCGCTGAAAATGGGCTGGACACGCTGGCCTACGGACACAAAAAAGCCCTACTACCGGCTGAGATGAATGCTTACATAGATGAGCTCCTCAATGCTTGAAAACCCCATCCGGAAGAAGCTGAGTGTCTGGGGGCACCACCAGGAGTTTCTCACGCACAAAACCTCATCCAGGTCCATCCTGCAAGTAGTACAGCACAGGCTCGTCGGGTTTCCTCACCGAACGTTCTATCTTGTAAACATCCAGAGACCACACAGGATCGGTGGTTTGGCGTCGGCCACCCTCGAGGTCACCAGACTGGTATAGATATCAAAGATTTTGTTCCTTGAGACCAACCACATGGCCAGGAACAACCGAAGAGGGATTTTGCCGCACAATTTTTGCCTTGATGGCCTCCAGCTGCCATTTACTGGTAAGGCGGGTTACTTCTCCATTCAATGCCGAAACAACAGCTTACTTCTCCATTCAATGCCGAAACAACAGCTTGCAGCCTACCAACCCACTCCGCTGACCGCTTGCCCTCTGGCAGTCGCATCTCGTACTGCCCAAACAGGCATTCAGCCAGGGTCGGGTTGAAACGTTCCAACAATCCCCTGATCAAGGTGAATGTCCACACGACCAGCCTAACTTTGACATCATGCTTCGACAGAAGCTGGCTGACCGCACCCATGAACTCGTGCCCAGGGTCGACTTAAAATGGTTTCGGCCACTTCAGAGGACCCGGCTTGTAGATCCATTCTAGAGCAGTGGCGACCTCTTTAGCCTCCTTCGTAGTAAGCGGTTCAGCGGCTTTGAACCTGCTTGCCACATCGACAACAGTCAGGGCATACTTGTATCTCTTCCGATGAACTGTGTCGTGTGGTAAGAATAAGAGATCAGCCTTGTGCACTTTGTTCGGTACTTAAACATCAAACTTAGGCCTCGGTATAAGACGCAGAGCAAGAAAGGTAGATTTGCCAAATGGCCTGCTTTTTCAGAAAGTCCCGGGCTTTGGCCTCAGAAACCCTAGCCGCAGCTCCCAGTTTTTGAAACGCCGCTAGCCCCTTCCAATAGCCACTAGGGCTGTAGTAAAAGCTTGCAACTGAAGCCATGATATATAATTACCATTCAGCCAGTCTCCAACAGAAAAAAAGTTTTTTTATTTTAGTTATCTTTTTTTCGACCCAATAGCCGACAAGACCAGCAGCTCCAAGAGCTAATACTATAAATCCAATCTCTCTATCTTCTTGTTCTGAAGATGGCGCATAAAAGACATTTTTGGTTTGGGGTCTGGATCTAACTGCTTACCCATGGCTAAAGATTACTCCTGCATGGCCTCATCTACATCTTTAAAGGTTTGGACAGCGTGGCCTTATGGCCTAAGTCTGTCTTGGATGAAATCAATTCGTTGAGTTCGCCTTTCAGACCACTCCGCTTATGCCACCTGTAATTGTTCTACTGCGAGGTCGTGGCGACTCCTCTCTTCGTCAACTTTGGAGTCCTTAAGACTGCTGAATAAGAAGTTACTCGCAGTGAAAGCCAGCGCGTTAACGATAGCTCCACCCAGCATCATTACAACACTAGCCATCTTCGTGTAATGTTATTGAATCATCTCTACTTCAATATGTTATCAGGGAGTATTCCTTGCTTGACTAGCAGATCTTTGGTTGCTAGTGCGGCTGTTACATCAACTACGGCCATGCCAACGTCACGAGGAGTAAAGTCTAGCTTAGGAAAATTACCTCCAAGTACAGCCTTACCTAATCTGGCGTATCCTATTGAAAGCCCCGCTACCACGGCACCGTGATAGATAGCCTTTACTATTTTTCATTCCGTCTGCAGACATTCTTATTCCATATAATGAGGATCGTGTTTATAATATGTGCTTACGGGCGTGTTCAATTCGACGACAGGAGTATGTTGACTCGAAGTGTCAGGAGGGGCCTTAGTTATCCAAAATATTGCAGCTAGGACGGCTACTACACCAGCTGCCATTATAATGTTATTTGTATTTACTGTATCAGAGGGTTTTTGCGGGTCCTCCTGAACGGGAGTGCCAGAGGCGGCACTACATGTCATCTCCGTCTGCCGGGCCTCCACCGCCTTTAGACACTGCAACTCGTCTTTGAGAGCTTGCTGCTTCTTTTTTCTGGCCTCCGACCCTGCCTTACCAGCCGCAACACGCCTAGGGTCTGGTGACGGATTGGTCACCCTGTCCGGTGGAGGCTGTTTTTCCTGCGACTTCAGCTCCGGCTTCGGCTCCTCGGCTGTGGATTGTTGAGTTGTCATCTTCACTTAGTACGACCAACTGCTTAGTAGGTGCTTGTCAATGTTTAAAAGTGCATAGCATTGCCGTGATATGGGCTAAGTACGAGCCAAAGCGGTGGTATAGGTCACAGGTAGTGGAATTCAGCGTGTGGCTGACAAAAGGGTGAGACTCTAGGTCAGCAATAAGTAACTCTTGTCGGGGGATAGGTAGAAAGTGGCTTACCACCATTGTGTAAATCTGGAGTGCTGCGGAGCCAAGGGTCTTGGTCATACTCGCTCCCAGCCGGGCTTCATATCGAGAGTAGTTTTTGTTTATCTCTTCGTCTGGAAGGCGGTTGATCTGATCCACATTTCTCTTCCCATGTACTTTCTTGACTGACCCCACATGGTGATGGCCAACAATCTTTGCCTCTTAAGACTAGAAGCGCCGGGCAAAGTGTCATCGACACCCTGCTTGGGCGCCGGTTGAGTGTTTTCGGCAAGAAGCTCATCAATAACTTGTCGCAATCCATTGCTATAGTCACATACCTTCAGATTCTAATAGTAAACTCACACAAAATGTGAAACAAAATGCGACATAATATGAGGAAACATAAAAATAGTAGAGCTGAAGCCGCTAACACTACATGTCGCATGTAATGGCTCTTCATGACCGACACTAAGTGTTATCGGCACTTAGTGCCATCAGCTATATGGTAACTACTTGGCTGAGAGGTATTTAACAGAAGCTTAGCATGCTTAGTTTTGGCAAGTCGTTCGCGCACAGCATTACGCTCTGCCGGAGGTATGATGTCATTTTCACGTAAGCACTCGTCGAAAGTATCTCTATCTTTACCGTGAAAAATAACTACCCAACGAGTTTGCTCTCGTAGGTCTTTAAGTACAGCATTATACCGCTGAGAAAGTACCCATACAGATTGCTTGCCATGTCGGCCGGAGAAAGTCAATTCGGAAAGCATGTCTTTTTTCTTGGTAAGTTGCTTGCTGGCGGCCATATCATCAATAATGTACAAAGTCGGCTGACCCTGAAATATTTGATAAAGGGCGCATAAATAATCATGAAGCCTTTCACCTGGATCTAAAACATAAACTTCATCGACCTTCCAAATCCACCGTAGACTTTTGTACATCTTGTTATACTTAATGGTGGGGCAGAGTAACACAATGTGATCGAAAGTGCACCGGTACGGGCCCTCTAGGAGGTCCAAAGTGAATTTTGTTTTTCCACAACCCGTCATCCCACATATGATTGCTGAGTGGGCCGTGGCTAAGTCACTAGAAGACCTGTACAACTTATGACGAGCACGTAGGTGAACAGCGGACACTCGTTAACAGAAACAGGGGTGATCTCAAAAATCTTTTGTCGAAACTTCTTCTTTAAATTCAATTTTGTTTTTGTCTGCAAACAAGAGATGCAACCATTGGAAATATCGGTTTAAGATGTAGCCAAATACATAAAATGAATCTGTAGCACCTGAGGTCACATATTGCGTTTTTATCATGAAGTATAACATACTGAAAACATAACAGATGACCGACCCCGGTGGCGAGTGGTTAGAGCGTCCGCCTCAGGAGCGAGAGGTCGTGAGTTCGATCCCGGCCGCAACATACCAAAGTCGTAAAAATTGTACTGTTATAGCTCTTGCTTGGCGCTTAGCATATAAGGACTGGTTGGCCTGGTGTCAGGATAATGTGACTGGGTGTGGTATCATGCCACATGTCTATAGCGTGATACTGCAGTGTGGCAGCACTATATCTGTCTCAAATAGACATCGTCTCCAAAAGACTGAAATACTGTCGGTGAGACGTTAAATCCAGCAAACAAACAAACATAACAGATGATTTATGGTTAGTTTCATCTTCGTGAGTTCGACCCCAAGACGCAACATACCAAAGAATAATTAGTACTAGTAGCTTTCTGCTTGGCACTTATAGCAACTAAATATAGCTTAATTCAAGGACTGTTTGGTATCGGGGAAATGTGATTCGATGTGATTTCATGTCACCTGTTTATGGTACAACACAAGGCAGAGACACTTTAGGTATTTTGCGAGATCACACGTGTGGAGCACTAAATCCTTAGCAACCATGGCAACCTCGGGGTGACGTTAAGGTCCTCCTGCCATAAGTTTACGGACCTCGTCCCACATCTGGTGGGGACGCATACCTTGGGCAAAGAGCTGGTTAGGAACACCTTCAATGATGACCTCCACCTTGGTAATCTTAGGGTTATAGAAGGCCTCGCTATGTCTAGCAAAGGCTGCCGTGGGTTCTTCGAAGAGCAGCAAGATTCCCTTCATCGACCTGGCAGGAACGTTAAGGTTTATGTTCCACAGTGCGTCAGACTTATTTTTTACGTTTTTTCTGTGCCTAACCACTCTTTCGAACAAGATGTTTACCCTTCCTGCATACTGGTTACAGATAATTGTAGCCAGCTGTGGGTTAGTGACCATCTCAAACTCAAGAGCGATATCTTTCACAGTGAAACTGGCGTTAGTGGGCATATTAAAAATCATTACATCCGTCAGTCGGTCTGGTCTCCATATTTTTTGTGTTCAAACTGTAACTAGGTTATAGTTTAAAATTTTATATTTACAAGTATAATGAAGTAATGTACACTTTATATTTAGAGATAGTTATTCAGATGTAATTGTGCAGAAGGATTGTAAAGGAAGCCACACTGTTTGCTGTTGTTTATTTGTTTTATTTTTCGTTCTTATATTGTATGTACAGCTGTCCTAATTTACAAAAGTATTGTAAATCATTTGATAATTTGGATATTCGAAAAGGAAGGGAGATGTGGATTGTTTTTTATGTTAGTATTAGTAATATAGTAATTATCATCTTTTATTATGAGTAATCTGAAAATTGTCTCTTACAACTGCCGGGGCTTAAACAATAGTAAGAAAAGAATAGACATTTTTCAATTCTTGAAAAAACAGAATGCAGAATTTTGTTGTTTACAAGATTGTCATTTTACTGATAGTTTAGAAAAAAATGTTTACACCCAGTGGGATGGGGACTGTTATTTTTCTCATGGAACATCAAATTCTAGGGGAGTTTGTATTTTATTGAAAAAGAATATCCCAGTGGTTGTTCACTCAGTAGAGAGGGATTCCACTGGAAATTGTTTGTTATTAGATATAAGTTATGATGGAGATAGATTTACTTTATGTAATATTTATGGTCCTAATGAGGATAAACCTAATTTTTATAAAAGGAAATTTTTTTTAAATTCTAAAAAATGGAAAAAAATAAATTATAACCTTGTATTAGATGTGAATAAAGATTACATGAATTACAAATCTGTCGATAATAATAAGAAAGCTAGAGAAAACCTATGTAAAATTATAAGGGAGAAATTTAGTAGATACCTTTAGATACAAAAATGGAGATGCAAAACAGTTCACTTGGAGACGGATTAATAATATGCAGCAGGGAAGACTAGATTTCTTCCTCTCATCAGAAAACATGTTGTCAAAAATAAAAGACTCTTCTATCGGAATTTCATATCGTTTTCTATTATATGTTTAGAAATAATATTCAGTAAAACAGATCATGGTAAACCTTTATGGAAATTTAATAATTCATTGTTGTATGATAAAAACTACATAGATTGTATAAACGATATTTACCTGTATATTGTTTAGATAACATAACAAATATTAACAATAATGATATACAGTTGGTCATAAATGATCAGTTATTCCTAGAAACTCTATTAATGGAAATAAGGGGGAAGACTATTTCATAATTTTTAAAAAAAAAAAAAATAAAATAAGAAAAAAAGAATTGCAAAATGAACTGCAAGCACTTAGAGAAGAGTCATTGAGAGGACATGTAATTAGATCTAGAGCTAGGTTTATTGAAGATTGTGAAAAACCTTCAAGTTATTTCTGTAATTTAGAGAAACAGTATTGTACTAGTAAATTGATTCCGTTACTGTCAAATTAAAAATTTTATAAAAATATGTATTCAAAAAATAAATTTGAGAAGGATTATAATATTCAAAATGATTTAAAAGATATAAATGTTAAAAGTTGTCAAGTGATGAAACGATTTAAAGGACTTTGACATATGAGGAAATGCTCACAACATTGAAAAATATGAAAAATGATAAGTCTCCAGGATCAGATGGCTATACAGTTGAATTTATAAAGGTTTTCTGGAGGAGAATTGGTCATTTTATTGTTAGATCTATTAATTATGCATTCAATATTGGTTCCCTTTCTATAACACAAAAACAAGGAATCATTACATGTATTCCAAAAGAGAACAAGCCTAGAAATTTTTTTAAAAATTTAAGACCTCTTACATTGTTGAATGTTATTTACAAGTTAGCTTCAGGGTCAATTGCAAATAGATTAAAGAAGGTACTTCCAAATTTAATAAGTTGTGACCAAACTGGCTTTATAAAGGGTAGATTTATCGGAGAAAATACTAGGTTATTGTATGATTTATTAAAAATAACAGAAGAAAAGAAAATTCCTGGGTTACTAATCACAATTGATTATGAGAAAGCCTTTGACACACTATCTTTTAACTTCATTGAGGAAACACTAAAATATTTCAATTTTGGAAGCACATTTAGGAAGTGGATCAGATTGTTTTTATATAATACCATGACAAAAATACAAATTAATGGATTCCTCTCAGATTTTTTCAAAGTAGAACGAGGCTGTCGTCAAGGTGATCCTATCAGTCCGTATATTTTTATATTATGTGCTGAAATTATTGCTATTAAAATAAGATCTTGTGATAAAATTAAAGGTATAATTATTGATGGATTTGAATATAAAATTTCTCAGTTTGCTGATGATACTTCTTTGTTTTTAGATGGTTCAGAAGAATCCCTAAATGCTACATTAGATTTATTACATGAATTTTCTTTTTACTCAGGGTTAAAAGTTAACTTTGAAAAGACAAATGTTATATGGATTGGTGCAATGAAATACAGCACTCGGTCAATAAAAACAAAATACAAACTTAATTGGAACACCACAACTTTTAAAGTACTTGGTGTCATTTTTGATGTAGATTTAGAAAATATGATAAAACTTAATTTTAATGGCAAGTTAGAAAAGGTTAAAAAAATTATATCCTTCTGGAACAGAAGAATTCTTACTCCTATTGGTAAAATAACTGTTGTGAAAACATTGATAGTGCCTCTTTTTACACATTTGTTTACAATGTTACCTTCACCGCCTATTATATTAATGGAAGAAATAAATAAATTGCTATACCAGTTTATATGGAATGGCCCAAATAAGATTAAATGCTCTGTTGCAGTAAAAGACTATGAGGAAGGAGGATTAAAAATGATAGATATAACACAATTTAATAAAAGTATGAAAATTTCATGGATTAGAAGATTTTTAAGATGTAAAGGAAAGTGTTATCTGTTGATAAATTCTGTAATAGACATTCATAAAATGGTTAATTTGTGTACTAGCCGTGCAAATGCCATTTTGGGCACCAGAAAAATTTGGCTATTACTAGAGCGAATTGGGGCAACCCCTTTTTTTCGAAAAACCCCCAGTGCACGTGGCGAGCACCGAACCCACTTGGACCCAATAGAAATCGAAGCTAAACAAACAGTCGAGGCAGCCTGCTTGTGTTAAGCAGAGCTGTGGTGTGGCAAGGTGAGCCAGAACCACAGACTCTGCTAGAGGGTTAGATTGGATCTTTGAGATCTCTCAGAGGCCAAATAAAGTGACGCTTAGGAGGTCCAAAACACCAAAAAGGTCATTTAGTACAAAAGTGAGCCAGAACCACCATTGTGTATACTACTCTCAGAGCTGAAAAACAATCTAAAGAAAGATAACTAAGATATATCTTAGTTTAATACGTTACGAGAGTTACTTCTCTTTGCATCTTACGAGATTGCTACAGCATGACTCATTAACACATGGGTGATTACACAACAACAACTCTTTGATTATATTTGATAAAAATCAATAAAATAAACTTAAAACAAAGTTAAAAGTTAAACTAAAATAAAAAAAATAAAACATTTTGCTACACATGACTTAACACGTGGATGATTGCGCAACAACTAAGCGTAACTTTATCATTAAAAAAAAAAAGGAATACTATAGTCCCACAAGGGACACGGACGATAGAAAGAGCTCTCTATGACATATATAAATGACAGTCTCACGTTACTTTAGGAACAGTCAATTTCGGATTTTTCGGATTTGGACATACGTCCGCATAGGGTTTAACGTGATGCTGATATATGTATGACCACCAGAGGTTGAAAGGTTAATGTGGTCAAGAACAGCTGGCAAGCCGAAGATTGAGGGAGAGAGGGAGTGAGAGAAAAAACGGATAAATATCCGTTTCTGCCAAAAATTAAAGGCTTGCCAGCTGACATCCGTGCGTGCTCTTTTGTTTAAAAAATCAATTTTTTATTTTTAGCTCACCTGAGCACAAAGTGCTCACCTGAGCACAAAGTGCTCAAGGTGAGCTTTTGTGATCGCCCTTCGTCCGGCGTCCGTCGTCTCTTTATGGTCTAGAGAATTTGTTTCTGAAAACTCCTTTAGACTTTTTTTTTTTTTTTTTTTTTTTTTTTACAAATTTTAGAATGGCCAAAGAGAATCCCAGATTTCAGACTGAATGAAAATTCTACTTTTATTCAGATCTTAACTGTGTACTTCACAGAAAAAATGCCAGATTTCACTTTGTTTACACTTTAGCATCTTCATTTCTTAAGCAATCATCTTCAAACCTCATGGCAATGTTTATGGCCATAGAATCTCAGCCAAGTTTGATTATGGCTGATATCAGCCAATTATGTCAGGAGGTATGCCCCTTTAAACATAAAAATGCCAGATTTCACTTTGTTTATTTTCCAGCATCTTCATTTCTTAAGCAATCATTTTCAATCTTTATGACAATATTAATAGCC
>CM037781.1:49200684-49242757 GCA_021229015.1 Solen grandis
CACTACTTCAAGGCAGGCATACACAGTATTAAACGGTCTATGCAGATTTCAAGACAGTTACGTACTTCAAGTACAATGACAAGGAGAAACCCACGTACTTAAAGGCAAATTACAGTACTTTAAGTCGGGTAGCATATTTCCCCAAAACGGTGTATAGTACTTAATGGCATTAAAAAGTGACATACTTGAGGAAGGTATATATACTTAAAAGAGGTGTACAGTCAAAAATTTTTAAAAGGGGAAAGTGACAGTATTTTATAATAGGTACACTATTTTAAAGGCGGGTGAACAGTCACAGTACAAAAGGGCAGGTATCAGTCCTTCAAGCTGTTTTAACTACTTTTTAACAATTTTACCAAAAGGTTTAAATTAGTGCAGGAAATTGCTTTAATTTTTGTATTTTTCAGTAATTTCAATTTCTTAGACATTTATTTATAAGTTCAAGACGTCTAAAATTATTAAGCCTTGTGCCTACTTTTGATATTTTCAATACTGAAAATAAAAAGTTTTATTGGGAACTAATAACTTAACTAAAAGTAAATGACACTCAAGTTCCTAAATTAATCAAAATTTTTTCGGCTTGCTTTTAGGGGTTTTGTATCCAAAGATCTAGAGGTGGGTAGCCCCATGAGTTACAATAAATGTCTTATGAAAAAAAAAAATTACATCACATCAAAATTTTTTGGGGGACTTTGTCTACATGAGGCAGATTAGTTGTTTTACGCTAATTTTAAAACCATATTTTATTATTAGGACATGGCCACACCATCATTTTATCCGAAACTGGGCCTTTCTTTTCTGGAAATAGGCTGAGTACCAGTCACTAATATGTTGCGGCGGGGAAATAAAACCCCACAACTTACTGCTTACGGGGAGGGTGGAGGTTTGGTTTGGGGGGCATAAAAAGAGCTGCCCCCAAAAGACAGGGCATTTTTTTTTCACTGCTTATAATGGTTAAAAAAATTAAGTTGTACACAAAACTTTCCCAAAATTCAAAAGGGCCCATAATTTTTATCATTATAAGAAAATAAACCCCATAAATAATTGCTGACAAAATTTCATGACAGTTTTTTCATAAAAAACTTAACAACAAGGGGGCCCAAAGAGGCCCCTATACTCGCTCACCTAAAAACCCTTGCCATCATTCCCTGCACTCAAAGAAATGAAGAGCTTGATTTAAAAACAAAGAAAAACCGGGCATTTTTTTATATTAAAAAGGGCATAACTCCTGACCTCAAAGGGCTGAAATCAGCTATAATCAAAATTGATTGAGAGATAAGGTAATAAACATTGTCATAAAGTTCAAATGTTTGTGCAAGAAATGAAAATGCTAGAGTGTAAAGAAAGTGAAATCTTGATTTTTTTTTTTTTAAAGGGGGCTTCAAATAAAAAAAGACCAAAAGGGCTGATATAAGCCAAAATAGAAATTGAACAATGAATTATTCACAAAATTAATATTTCTTAATTTTTGGAAACGACTGCTTACGAATGAAGATGTTTTATGTAAACAAACGAATTGGACTTTTTATTTTAAAAGGGGGCATAATACGACCTAACTAGCCAATATATGCTAAATCAACTTGATCAGAGTTTAAGGTCATAAACACTGTCATAAATTTTAAAGATGATTTTTTAAAGGGCCCAAAACTGCCATTGTCATGGGAAAATACCCCCCTATCCCGCTTTGTCCAGGAATTTTTTTATACGCAAAGGGGGGTTACGTTTTTTGGGCACGCATTCTCTTCAATGAGATTATCCCATATAATTTTTCATATTAAATCTCTTATCCTTTTTGAGTTTTTGCCCGACAAAATTAGTTTAATATTTAAAAAAGGGCAATAACTCCAAATTTTAGCAATAGAACTTTTAATCTTGGCATGCAACCCCCCTCAAAAAGATCTATCCACATATGAATTTCATCTTGAAAGCTTTTTTTTTTTTGAGTTACACCCGGGCCCAAAAATTTAAATTATGAAATTTACAAAGGACAATAACCCAAAAATAACGCGACACGATTATTTTTCTTGGCACTGCACCCCCCTTAATGAATCACCAAATATGAATTTCATCTTATACCTTTTACTTTTGAGTTCCAGCCCGACAAAAATTAATTAAAAATTTACAAAGAAAAAAACTCTAAAATTACGCAACAGAGAGTTAGGTTCTTGTCACTGAAACGCCCCCTCATGAAATCATCCACTTTAAAGTTTCATTTTGATGTTTTTTATACTTTTTGAGTTACCCCGGGAAAAAAATTTAAGTATAAAAAATTTAAAAGGACAATAACCCCAAAATTATGTGACGAGAGTTATGGTTCTGTCACTGCACGCCCCCCAAATGAGATCTTCCAATATGAAGTTTCATCTTGTATCTTTTATCTTTTTAAGTTCGGCCGGGAAAAAAAAAATTTAAGTATGGAAATTTACAAAGGGAAATAACAACTAAATTACCAACACAGATTTATGGTTTTTGGGTCACTGCACGCCCCTTAAGGATCTATGCAAATATAAGTTTCATCTTGATATCCTTTATACTTTTTTTTACGGGCCCACAAAATTAAAGTAAAAAAGTCAAAGGACAATAACTCCAAATTAAAACAAGAGTTAGGTTCTTGACATTGAAATTTTTAAACAAAAATTATAGTCACAAAATTAATTTTTTTCATGAATTTAAAAATGATTGTTTACAAATGAAAGTTTTATTGTAAAAAAACTGAAACTGGCTTTTTTTATATTAAAAGGGCATAACCTGCCCAAACCGCCAATAATCCTAATCGAACAAAATCCAAAAATTAGGTCATAAAACTGTCAAAAATTTAAAGATGAATGTTTAAGAACTGAAGATGCGTTTGTAAACAAATGAAACTGGCTTTTTTTTAATTTTAAAAGGGGGCATAAACCCCCTGACCAAATTTTGGCCCAAAACACCAAAATTGAATTAGTGAAAGTGAAATCGGGAATTTATTAATTTTAAAGGGGGGCATAACCCTAACCTTACGGGCCAATATCAACCAAATTGATCTTGACTAAGTTTAACATCAACTTTGTCATAAATTTTGAAATGATTTTTTCAAGAAAATGAAGACCTAGAGTGAAACAATGAAATCGGCATTTTTTTATTTTAAAAAAAGGGGCAAAACTCCTGACTTTTGGGTTGAATTGCCAAAGAACTTGATGAAAGATTAGGGGTAAAAAAACTTGCCAAAAATTTAAGATGATTGAAAAAAAATTTGAAATGCTAGGTGTAACAATCTAATTGGGGACGATAGACGGTTGAGGGCCCTTCAACACCCTAATACTCATCCTACACAGTCATGTCCCAGGTGATTTAAAATTCTAACCCAAAAAAAAGGGAAATAATTTACAAAAATTTGGTCCAATTATCAAACTTGTTTTATGCCCCTGCAAAATAAACATAGGGGGACATAAATATGTAGATGGTAATTCCAGTATTCGAAAACACCGAGCAAATGCTCGGGGTATAGGATATTTTCCTTATTCTTTAAATAGTCGGGGCAAAAAAATGTTCAAAAAAAGTGCAAAAAAAAAAAATACCTTTTCTGTCCTAAGGCCAATTCTTCTCTAGTGTGGACAGGGGGAAGAAATTGGGTCCCCTCTCAAATGCAGAGATTGGTCCTGCAATTAAAAACAATATGAAATTATCATAAACAGGGAACTGACAATCACACATCACGACCTATGGGGCCAATAACCATTTACTTCATAAATATTCAGTACACATCATGACTTGGGAAAAATTTTTTATTAAACCCTTGAAATGGATATAAACAATGGATTTTTGCAATGGTAGAATCTCATAAAAATTGTAGGGCAAACAAGAAAAACCCCGATTAAAAAGCCATCAATCTGGATCTGCCTTTTCCCAAAAGGGGTCAAAGCATTAAATCTGCCCCCTTTGTTATAAACATAAAAGCGACAACTTTTTTTATGTAACATTCCTGCACAACCTTTTTTACTTTACATTTAAACCCTTTACACCTTTTTTACTAACATAACCCCGCAAACTTTTCCCATAACATTAAAACCCGCGACGCCTTTACCACAAAATTAACCGCGACGCCCCTTTACCACTAACTTCCTCACAGCCTTTACCACATAACTAACCTGCGAAACCTTTTCCAATAACTTAACCGGACAGCCTTTACCACATAAAAATTAACCCGGACACCCTTTTTTACTTGACTTAACCGTGACAGCCTTTTCCAAAAATTTAAACCGCGACAGCCCTTTCCACATAACATTAACCTGTACAGCCCCTTTTCCACTAACATTAACCTGCGACAACTTTTGTTATTGACATTTAACCCGTGACGCCCCTTTTCCACATAAAATTAAAACCCCAAACTTTTGTTACTGACATTAAACCCGGACAGCCTTTACCACATAACATTAACCTGCACAACTTTTGTTACTTGACATTAAACCTTTTCAGCCTTTACCACATAACATTAACCCCACAAATTTTGTTCTTGACTTAACCGTACAGCCTTTCCCCATAACATTAACCTGTGACGCCTTTACCCATAACATTTAAACGCGACACCTTTACCAATAAAATTAAACCCGTGAAACTTTTGTTACTTTACATTTAAACCTTTTACAGCCTTTACCCCATAACATTAACCGCGACGCCTTTACCACTAACTTAACTGCGACAACTTTTTTTACTTGACATTAACCGCGACAGCCTTTACCACAAACATTAACCTGCGCAGCCTTTACCACATAACATTTAAACCTCGACACTTTTTTACTTAATAACCCGTGACAGCCTTTTTTCCCCCAAACTTTTAACCCCGACAGCCTTTCCACAAAAAATTAAACCCGTACAGCCTTTACCAATAACTTTAAACCGCGACAACTTTTTTACTTTCATTAACCTGTGACAAAACCTTTACCACATAACTTAACCTGCGACAACTTTTGTTACTTGACATTAACCCGTGACGCCTTTACCAATAACATTAAAACCCCGAAGCCTTTCCACTAACATTTAACCCTTTAAAACCTTTACCCATAACAAACCCGCGACGCCTTTACCACATAAAATTAAAACCCAACTTTGTTAGTAACATTAACCTGCGACAACTTTGTTTTTGTAACATTTAACCCGCACAGCCCTTTTTTACATCACATTAACCGCGACAACCTTTTTTACTTGAATTAACCTGTGACAGCTTTACCACAAAACTTTAACCTCGACAGCCTTTTCACATAACATTACCTGTGACACCTTTGTTACTTACATTAACCTGTGACAGCCTTTACCCCATAACATTAACCTGCGACAGCCTTTGTTACTTGACATTAACCTGTGACGCCTTTACCACATAACTTAACCTCCAGCCTTTCCACAAAAAATTCCTGTGACAGCTTTTCCAAATAACTAACCCGCAACAACCTTTGTTACTGACATTAACCCGGACAGCCTTTTTCCACATAACATTAAACCTTTACACCTTTACCAATAACTTTTAACCCGCGACAGCCTTTACCACAAACTTTAAACCCGCACAGCCTTTACACATAAATTAAATGTGACAGCCTTTACCCCCATAACATTTAACCCCCCAGCCTTTTCCCCAAACATTAACCTGCGGGCAGCCTTTAAAAACATAACATTAAACCGTGAAAGCCTTTACCCCAAACATTAACCTGCGAAACCTTTGTTTTTGACATTTCCTCGACAGCCTTTACCCATAAAATTAACTGTGACAGCCTTTACCACATAACATTAACCTGCGACGCCTTTCCAAAACTTTTAAACCCGCAAACTTTGTTATGTAACATTAACCCGCGAACCTTTGTTACATAACATTAACCTGCAAAAGCCTTAAAACCCATAACATTTTTTTAAAAAAAAAAACCTGCACAAAATTTTTTTTTGAACATTAACCCGCGACAACTTTTTTTATTTAAAATTAACCTGCGACACCTTTGTTACTAAATAACCTGCGACAACCTTTTTACTTTCTTAACCGCGACCCTTTACCACATAAAATTAACCTGGAAGCCCTTTTCCAAAAACATTAACCGGGACAGCCCTTTCCACATAACATTAACCTGTGAAGCCTTTTCCCCATAACATTTAACCTGTGGCCAAAAAAAAAACCCCCGCCTTTACCACATAAAATTAACCTCGACAGCCTTTACCACAAACAAACCTGCGACCCTTTTTCCCATAAATTAACCCGCACAACTTTTTTTTTTTGTAACTTTAAATGCGACAACTTTTGTTATGAACATTTAAACCCGCGACAGCCTTTGTTACATAACATTAACCTGCGACAGCCCTTTTC
Source organism: Solen grandis (assembly GCA_021229015.1). Classification (NCBI taxonomy): domain Eukaryota; kingdom Metazoa; phylum Mollusca; class Bivalvia; order Adapedonta; family Solenidae; genus Solen; species Solen grandis. The sequence goes on from CM037781.1 coordinate 49,207,004, forward strand.
CAATAACATTAAACCGCGCAACCTTTGTTTCTGACATTAAACCCCACAGCCTTTACCACAAACATTAACCCCGCAGCCTTTTACCACATAACATTAACCTGCGACAACTTTTGTTAGTAACATTTAAACCCGGACACCTTTTTTTAATCATAAAACCGGACAAACCTTTACCACAAACATTAACCTGCACAGCCCTTTTCCACATAACATTAACGCGACAACTTTGTTTGTAACTTAACCCGGACAACCTTGTTACATAACATTAACCTGGACACCCCTTTTTTCATAAAATTAACCTGCGACAGCCTTTACCACTAAATTAACCCGCGACAATTTTGTTTTTAACATAAGTAAAATTTGTTTTCTTAGCATAAAGCGACAACTTTTTTTTTTAAAAATACCTTTGTTACTAGATAAAACCCGCGACAACCTTTTTTTACTTAACATAAACCTGAGACCCAAACCTTTTTTACTAAACTTAACCTGTGACAGCCCTTTTCCACTTTAAAATAAACCGCGACAAAACCTTTTTTTACTTTACAAAAACCTGCGCAACCCCCAACAACCCTTTTTTACTTTACATAAACCTGCGACAACCCCCAAAAAACCCTTTTTTACTTAACATAAAACCGCGACAACCTCCAAGAACCCCTTTTACTTAACATAAAATTTTTGTTAAAATGACACCACCAAAATGATTCATCTCCTATTCCCTAAACTTGTAAAATTTTTGACTACTAACCCCTAAAAATATTGTATTAAAATTTTTATATAATATAAATTAGATGCCAATTTTTTGACATTACAAGGGCCACTGAGACCCTTCTAAGTTGTCATGGGTTAAAACAATCTCCACTATATTTTAAATAAAAATCCATATTACTGGCCAAATATTTACCATCTATAACACACGTAAAACTTACCTAAACAAACTAATTCAAGGGGACCGGAGACTATTTTGAAACTGTCATAAGAAATTACAAACACGAAATGAACAGATTAATTCAAACTATAAATGAATTTTAAAAGGGTACCATTTAAAAAAAGTATTGGCAATCTCGGGCTGTTTTAACAAGATTTCAATGTTTTTTCATCTCTTCCCAATAGCAAAAGAAAAATTTGGAGACATTTTTTACAAGAAACTGTCACTTTACGCCTGCAATAAAAATTTTTTTACTTTTTCTTTCCCCAAAAAACTAAACTGGAATTTCATAATGCTAACTTTATGTCCCCCCTTTTGCTTCTATGTTACAGTGTACAATCTTCCTATCTCATAAAACTTCAAAGGATTTATTTTGCTATGAGAGGTCATTCCTTTTTTGTAGATGACTAACTTGAAAGCTAGTCTGGGTATATTATGTTTGGGTTCTACATGAATAAAATTGGACCAATGAAAATGTCATCTTATCCAATTTATAGAACACTGATATGGCATTTGACTGAAATATAGTGGGCAAACATGAAGGAGGGCTACAACTCCATCCGTCAATTAAATGTCTTAAAGGAAGCAGCAAAATATCAATAGATCATGTTTACATGTGACTTAAAGAAAACACACAGTACGGCATAAACATGAGCAATTTCTGAGAGAGTTTGAATGTGATCTGAAACGGGTTTATATCATATGGTACTCTTGTTGCTATGGAAAATTATGAACCCTTTGGGTAACATTTCAAAACTTTGAGAACACAAATCAGAAAAGAATAATTCTTGATCTGCTTAGCTTTGTGTGGAAAAATTTCTATCAAAAAGACCTTAAGACTTTTTTCATCACTATTGTATAAAAACATTGATTTTATTTCAAAAGGTATCGTGTAAAAGAAAATTTACAATGTTTATAAACTGAGTTGCCATATGAAAATAAAGATTTTATTATTATCATTATTATTATTATCACTACTATTATCATTACATGTTACAAAACATGTTACAAATAATAATGGCACTAATTTCTAATGAAATATGACAACTAAAAGGACTTGAAATTGAAAGTATATTTTAAGACATAAATCAATGAATCATTTTTACTTTTTTTGTATATATATGTATATGACATGTCACATGGGCTAAATCAGCCAGTCAGAACATCCTCTTTGAAGTCACACAAGAAACAAGTATTTTTTGTATAAACATGAAAAGGAGCATGGAATATTTACCATGCATGACCAGCATGCTGATTCTTGAACTGCATTAAGTATTATATCCAAACAAAAATCCATTTGGAGACAATTGTTAGGACTGGTACATGACATACATGCAGAGAAAAAAAGTGTTTAGTGGATTAAATGTTCTCCCTACTGCAATGTATCAATCACACACAAAGCACAATAAACTGAGAAAAGATATTCATTAATTTGTAATGCTTCAAGTTTTGTCTACATGAGACAGATATGTACATGCCACAAACAAGTGGCATAAAACCAAAGCTGGTCACATTATCATGACACCAGCCCTGCCCTGCATTCAGTTACCATTAAAAATCCCTAAGGTTAGCATTTGTATCCCTGCTGTAGTATAGTGTACAGAATGCAAGTAGGAACCAAATTCCTAACAGTTGCGAGGCTTATGCTTAACTGGATGCAAGGCTCGCCAGCCAGTTCTGGACCTGCCCTTACATAATGAGTACCCATCAAAAGAGATATATCCAATCCAAGTACCATTTGCTATGACAGCCACCGATTGAATAAAGCAGATAATTTAACCATTCAAGCATCATTACTAACATTGCATGGCACCAATAATATCTGATATAGAGACACTCATTCCTAATAACTCTCCAAAAATAAAAATTCAAGAAAAAATTGTCCTTTTATTTCATTTCAATAATTACATTAGTGATTATGTTTATGGATCTTTCTTTGTCATTTAAATGTAGAGAAGGACAACTCCATCTGAGAACTTAAAATATACTTTCTAAGAAAAAATAATTTTCCAACGGACTGATATTCACAGTAACAAGAAACAATGAAAAGCCGATAATTTGCCCAACGAAGACTGTAATTTTTCATAAATAAGAAAAATGAATGGATAATCTGTCCAAAAGAAGACTGTATTTCACAGTAACTAAGAAACAATGAATAGCCGATAATCTAGTCCCAAAAGAAGATGATATTTACAGTAACTAAAAAACAATGAATGCGTTTAGTCCAACAAAGCTGTACATTACGTAACTAAGAAACAAAAATAGCCGATAATCTAGTCCAACAAAGACTGTCATTCACAATAAATAAGAAACAATGAATAGCCCATAATCTAGTCCAAAAGAAGACTGTTATTCGCAGTAATAAGAAACAAAGAAAGCCGATAATCTAGTCCCAACAGAAACTGTACATTCACGAACTAAGAAACAATGAATAGCCGATAAACTAGTCCAACAGAAGACTGTACATTCACAGTAACTAAGAAACAAGAATAGCCATAAACTAGTCCAACAGAAACTGTACTTTCACAGTAAATAAAAACAATGAATGCCGATAATCTAGTCCAAAAGAAAAGATGTACATTCCATAACAAGAAACAATAATAGCCAAAACTAGTCCAACAGAAGACACATTACAGTAACTAAGAAAAAAATAATAGCCGATAATTTGTCCAACAGAAGACTGTATATTCCAGTAACTAAAAAACAATGAATAGCCGATAATCTGCCCAAAAGAAGACTGTAATTCACATAAAAAAGAAAAAATGAATGCCATAATCTAGTCCAAAGAAAACTGTACATTCCAGTAACTAAGAAAAAAGAATACCGATAAAGTCCAACAGAAACTGTACATTCACAGTAAAAAAGAAACAATGAAAATAGCCGATAACTTGTCCCAAAAGAAGACTGTACATTCACAGTAACTAAGAAAAAATGAATAGCCCATAATCAGTCCCCCAAAAAGACTGTACATTTACAGAACTAAGAAAAAAATGAATACCGATAATCTATCCAAAAGAAGATGTAAAATTTTACAGTAACTAAGAAACAATGAATAGCCGATAATCTGTCCAACAGAAGACTGTACATTACAGTAATAAAAACAATGAATAGCCGATAAACTAGTCCAACAGAAGATGTACATTCACAGTAATAAAAACAATGAACAGCCCATAATCATCCAACAGAAGACTGTACATTCACAGTAATAAGAAACAAAAGAATAGCCGATAATCTATCCAACAGAAAACTGTACATTCACAGTAACTAAGAAACAATGAATAGCCGATAATTAGTCCAACAGAAGATGTACATTCACAGTAACTAAGAAACAATGAAAAGCCCATAACTAGTCCAACAGAAGATGTACTCAATAACTAAGAAACAATGAATGACTAGAAGAGGGTCATATCTTTTTGTACTACAATACACTTTTTGAACGGGGTTTTTGCAAATTTATTCTATTGCCTAGATTTTGCTCCAACCACATTTCAGGGCTATATTTAAGTAAATTTTCCCTCCTTTTTACTATGTGAAAATAAAGTTCCAAATTGTGTTTTTGCCTTATCCTTATTGAGTTAATTCTTAAGTTTATTTATGAAATATATTGTTTTAGGGAAATCAAAACTGAATTAGAATTTTTATTTTTTGATATATTTTAAATGGAGTCCGAGAAAATTTGTGAAATTTAACTGTAAAAAAAAATAAATATGCAGAGAGTCAATTGTAATTTTTTCAGAGATATAATACAATCATTAAGTTATACCCAGATCTCAGTCGGTAGGCCAGTCGGTAGAGTACTGGGATAAAAATAAAATAACCCCACTATCTAGGAAGGTTGTGGTTGTGCAACATACTGTATACTGTACATGTATTTTTTTTTATTTTGACAATATTGTTATGTGTCAACTGCTGAAAGAAGACTTACGAAAAAAGTATGACAGACAGATGGACACACAGATGATGGAAAAGTGATCCCTATGTGTCACCTCTGTTTACAGCATGTGACACAAAAATGAATGTCACCTTTGTAACATGAGTAAATGGAAGGTTCAGTGGTTAAATGGCAGGAAACATGATTGTGGGCTCAAGCCTAGGTGAGGACAAACATCTTTTTTCTTTCTGATTAACAATGCTTCCACCCCCCCCCCCCCCACCCCCCCGTGTAATCTCAATACGGAGACATTAGGTTTTAAACACAGCAAAATGTGCTCACAGAAGGAGAGACTTGCTCTCAGGCTAATCTGCCATTTCCATGGTAAACAGAGAGTGAAAAAAAGAAATTATTGAATGGGTAAGGATTAATGGTTCAATTTACTTCTTATCTCGATTTTATTTCACTTAGCTTTTCCTATCTCAGAAAGTTTTAAACATTTTATGCAATCATTTATGAAAGAAGCATGGAATGTTTAAAGTTCAAACTAGTTTTCAAATTTTGCAATCATTAAAATAAATCACAGTAAAAAAAACCTGACTAATGCATTAAAAGTTTTAGATTTCTTTTCAATTACCCTCATTTCATTCAAATAGAAGGATTTCACAAGAAGGTCATTAAAGATTGTGTAAAGCAATTTAATTAGGGTAGTTTTAATTAAACCACAGATCCAGCATGAGTCTGATTCCCAGCAATGATATTCTGCTATCTGGTGCCCAGGGAGCAGCTTTATAATGAGTCACAAAATTCATCATCATCATCATCATCTTCAGTAATCACATGACTCAAAATTTCAGTTGTCTCGCAATGTGGATTAAAAATACTGAGAGTGCATAGCAGTCATGGAAGCATTTTTACAGATAAAATTTTTCATATACACAGATGAGTTAAAAATTGATTTGCAGATAAGCTTATTTGGCTCCCAGTCTCGCAAAAGCAGACTGGAAGCAGCTAAGAGTATGTCTTGGGGGAGTTTGTTCCAGAGAACGATAGATGCTGGATAGAAGCTGTATAGGTATGCCGATTTTTTTGCAGATATTTGGATGAATTGTTGGCTGTGCCCTCTAGTGATGTTACTTGACGGGATTAAAGGGGGGGGACCGTATCTACATGATTGTTTAGGATCTTATATAGCATAATCAAATGGGTGGAATTTCTGGTCCTTGAGAGTAATTTTTTACAAAGTGGGCAGCTCTTTGCTGTACCAACTCAAGTTGGTTGATAAGGTAGTCTGTGTGAGGGGCCCAGACTGAAGATGCATTCTCTAGGCATGGGCGTATGTATGTGTGGTATGCATTTGCCTTGGCCTTGGGTGAACAGGAAGAAATATTCCTTCTGATGAAGGACATCGTTGAATTTGCCTTATTGGTTATGTTATTGACATGGTTTGTCATGAAAGGTCGTTAGTGATGGAGACTCCAAGATATTTGACTGACTATAATTAACTGAATATTTAATACTTTGTCACTTAAAACCATTTTTATTAAATCATTTAGGACAAGCTTTATCTACAAAATTTTATCAATATCTTTGAAAGAATTTTAGTTCACATAATTTTAAACTCTTCATCCTTTATTTGTTGGATATGTTAAAGAACCTGGTGATAGATCCCTATCGAAGTCAACTTAAAACTTTTCTCTATAGCTGATCTGGCTTGATACTAGCAACATTGTTTCCAGGTAGATTTGATTGGTTCTGGTGTCTGTTCAAACAGGAAGTACAGTAATGTTCCAACAGGAAGTACAGTAATGCGTCTGCTGACCCCATACAAACTAAACCAGTCTAATTCTTGTTCACAATGCCTGAGACTGTTCCAAATCACAAAATGGAGACAAATTGGCAATTTGGATTCTGACTATTTATTTTATTCAAATGTAGATTTAACACAGACATAAAACATATATTTTGGTTGATTGCACGCAGCCAGGGAGCAATATATTCCATGAGAAGTCCTTTAGTTCAATATATATCTTCACTTTGGTTTGAGATGTACTGGCTATACGCCATTGATTTAAACAAAAGATTTCTTGTTATTTCTCAGTATTCTCTTTTTCAAAATGTGTTCCATGAAATTCAGCAATTATTTCCAATAACCATGTAAATCTGGTGTTCTCCTGGGCCCTATATTCAACCATTTAAAGGAATTTGTATCTCAGACACAGTCTCAAAAGGGGCACATTTTCAAAGTGATATACGTTTTACTTATTCTGAAAAAAATTCAGTGACTCTCATGATTTTTCTTAACAAGAGGCCAATGATGGCCCTAAATCGCTCACCTGAGATAAATAGGTTGACCCAAGGAACATCTGTACCAATTTATTTTAAAATCTGGCCAGTAGTTTTGAAGAAGATGATTTTTAAAGTTTTCATTTTTTTTTTGTTGTTGCCATGGCAACCACATTTCTACATGGATCAAGTTTATTTTAGCAACTTTTGTGAAGGTTGACCCAAGGATCATCCCTACATGTACCAAGTTTAATCAAATTCTGTCTGATGGTTTCAGAGGAGATGTTGTTTAAAGGTTTCTCTATATACATATAAGGCAAATAAGCCCCGCCCCTGGCGGCCATGTTTTTTTACAGATCGGTATAATTTTAGCAACTTTGGTAGAGGTTGACCCAAGGAACATCTGTACCAAATTATTTTGAAATCTGGCCAGTCGTTTTGAAGGAGATGATTTTTAAAGTTTTCATTTTTTTTCTTTCGGTTGCCATGGCAACCAGAGTTCTGCATGGATCAACTTTATTTTAGCAACTTTTGTAGAGCCTCACTTAGAAACATTCCTGCCAAGTTTAATCAAATCATGTCCAGCAGTTTCAGAGGAGATGTCATTTAAAGCAAATTGTTGACAACACACGACACACGATGACGGACGAAGGGTGATCACAAAATCTCACCTTGAGCACGTTGTGCTCAGGTGAGCTAAAAAAGGGGCCATAACTTAAAATATATTCCATCAAAAGTTATCTACCTTGAAAGTATGATACCCCTAAACATATTAAAGATGTTTCAAATCAATCGCATGCCTGGATACTGAGATATAGTATGAAATTACCTTGCATGCAAAAACTTTAACCAAAATTTCTAAGTTAAAAAGGGGCATAATTTTTAATATATTCCATCAGAGTTATCTAACTTGGTTGTCTGTACCCCGAAACATATTCATAAACTTTCAAGTCAATATCATGAATGGTTTTTGAGATACAAAACTGGATAGAAGCTTGCATGCAAAGCTTTAACCAAATTTTCTATTGCATGCAAAACTTTTACCAAAATTTTTGAGTTAAAAAGGGGCCATAATTCATATTAAATTCAGTCAAGAGTTATCTACCTTGTTGTCTGATGCCCTGAACATATTTATAAACTTTAAGTCAATACCATAAATGGTTATTGAGAAAAAAGTTGATAGTAACTTACATGCAAAACTTTAACCAAAAGCTGCAACGCCAATGCTGACGCCGATGCAAGGGCGACTACATAGCTCTCATATTCTTCGAATTGTGGAGCTAAAAATGACCCAGCTGAGAAATTGCTATTATGTCATCAATAGACAAACTTTGCAATCACTATAACTAATTTCAAACTAAATCCAAGATAACAATGAAATGATTAAGAATGTAAATGTGTAGATCAATTCAATATTTTACAGTCATACAAAAATGTTAAGATATATTCTTCAGACTTAATAAAGCTGGTCGCTAAATGTACTAAATATTGATAAGGGGGGGGGGAGGGGGGGGGGGGAGGGGTCATAATGAAAAAAAGTCATATAAGGTTGTATTCTTAAAAAAATATTTGATAATACTGACATAAGGTCCTGGTCATATCAAAAATAGAAACATTAATAAACAGTTTAAATACGTTTATATCAAAATCCCACTTATTTTCCTTTAAAATCCTGTATCTGCGATGGGTTCCACAGAGACCATATTTCTAAATGGTTAAAATCCCTAACATATCTAACTGATAAAAATTAAGTTTTTTTGTTTGCTATGATTATGTCATCTCCTGTTTGGGGTCAAACATTGGGTAATTAAAGGGTTACCTAGGTTAATTGATCAGGGCGTGTGTGTCGGAGAGGTGCCTAATTGATGGGCATAGTTAGGTAGGTAGTATCTTTGTTACATCTCACATGTACAAACATGAAATAATTACACCATCAAAACAATGTTTAAATTAGTAGAATGCCATTCCAGGAATTATAAGAGATGAATATTTACATATTAAAATAACACTTTATAATAATGAGCACAATGCTCTAATAGCATAAAAATATTACAAACTTAACGGTAACTAACTAAACACGTAAAATGATATAAAAGCGTAAAGAGGAGGCTGTTTAAAACATGATAACAGCAGCATCACAGACACTTATTTAATACAGTGCAACAATCAACAAATATAGTATATGGGCATGATTATGGCCCTGTCAACTCTCAAGACAATAGCCAATCACCTCAAGATGTGAACAGAGCATAGGAAACATTGTCAAAAAGTTAATAAGACAAAGATTAAGTCATAAGTAATGTGGTACATAGGAACTGTCTGATCAGGGTCTCCTCTGTTTTCTCATACAATATTGTAGCTAAGTTTCTACACAGTCATCTCTGGCAAAAAAACAAAACAAGAGGGCCATGATGGCCCTATATCGCTCACCTGAGATAAATAGCCTTCAATGCCAAACATGCTAAACATACTGCTTTAGAAATAGAGATGCTGAGGCGTAAACAGTGATATTTGAGGTTTTCAGAAATTTCTTAGAGTGCTAACAAAGCCAAATAAGCCATTTTTATCATTTCAAAAGGGAAATAACTCCTGTCCGAACGGGCAAATATCAGCCAAAATTCAAAATTTTATGACACTTAACATTTTCACAAATTTTAGAGATGATTGGTTAAGAAGGCCCTAGATCGCTCACCTGAGTACAGGGTTACATATTAACCTGTACTAAACATGGCCAGGAAAAACAGAGTTCCTTATGTATCAAGTTTAAATAACAAACTTTAGTTTAAATTACTTTAGTAAGTTAAGTTTTGCCACATGATCATTCCTGCAAAATTTGATCAAATTTTTTATAGCTGTTTCGTAGGAGATGTCGTTTAAAGATCTCACAATATACATATAAGGCAAATAAGCCCCACCCCTGGCGGCCATGTTTTAAGGCAGATCCAAATAATTTTAGCATCTTTGGTAAATAGTCAGCCAAGGATCATCCCTGCAAAATTTGATCAAATTCTGTGCAGCTGTTTCAGAGGAGATGTCGTTTAAAGATTTCACTATATACATATAAGGCAAATTAGCCCCGCCCTGGGCCATGTTTTTTGCAGATCCAAATAATTTAGCAACTTTGGTAGATGGTCACCCTAGGATCATTCCTGTAAAATTTAATCAAATTCTGTGCAGCTGTTTCAGAGGAGATGTCGTTTAAAGATTTCACTTTATTCATATAAGGCAAATTAGCCCCACCCCTGGCAGCCATGTTTTTTGGCGGATCCAAATAATTTTAGCAACTTTGGTAGATGGTCACTTAAGGATAATTCCTGCAAAATTTGATCAAATTCTGTGCAGCTGTTTCAGAGGAGATGTCGTTTAAAGATTTCACTATATACGTATTAGGCAAATTAGCCCCGCCCCTGGCAGCCATGTTTTTTGGCAGATCCAAATAATTTTAGCAACTTTGGTAGATGGTCACCCAAGGATCATCCCTGCAAAATTTTATCAAATTCTATGCAGCTGTTTCAGAGGAGATGTCGTTTAAAGATTTCACTAATACAATAAGGAAATTAGCCCCCCCCGGCGGCCTTTTTTAATTTGGGGGCCCAAGGAACAGCTGTACCAAATTATTTTGAAATCTGGGGAGATGATTTTTAAAGTTTTCAAATTATTTTTCTTTCCGTTGCCATGGCAACCAGAATTCTTCATGGATCAACTTTATTTTAGCAACTTTTGTAGAGCCTCACCCAAAGAACATTCCTGCCAAGTTACATTAAATTCTGTCCAGCAGTTTCAGAGGAGATGTCGTTTAAAGAAAATTGTTCACGACGCACGACGGATGACGCACGACGGACAAAGGGCGATCAAAAAAGCTCACTTGACCACAAAGTGCTCAGGTGAGCTAAAAAAGATTATTTCATAAGCCATTTAAAGATCAGTCAATCAATATTCATCAAGTCATAAATGTGTACATGAATATTTATGAGGTAAAAGGTTAAATACTGTTTGTTAGTTTGTTGGGTTTAACGTCCCATTGACAATATTTCAGTCATTTTGGTGACTATGTCTACTTTAGACAGATACTATGCTACCACACAGCAATATCACACTGTAGACATGTGGCATGATACCACACTGGGTCACATTATTCTGACACCAGGCCAACCAGTCCTGGAACTACCCTGCATGTATGCTGAGTGCCAAGTAAGGGAGCCATACCATATAGATTGATGAATAAGAGCCCTGATGTTCCTATTTTTTTCTACCACTGTCAATATTATTGCATATTTTAGTTATATCCATGTTAACTTAAAATATTTTCGAACAAGTGCATGTATTTGTAAAAACTTAGTCTTACAATTATTAAGCTTTTTTTTTCTTTTTTCCATTTAAAAAGAATAAGGTCACGGTGAATGGACACTGATTAAACACCCTTCCTATTATAAAATTAAATACAAATTTAAAGATGATTAATTCTGAATTATAGTCCACATTGTATTAAGAGACCGCTCAATGGACTGCCAAAAAGTGGTCGCTTAATGAAATACTCTCGTAATAATTTTTTTTTTTAAAATCCAGGCAAACAAGTCAACAAACTGTAAACTAAATTGTATCATAACGTTATTTTACAACATGAATTCGATGTAAACTACAAAATGTTTTGTTGTTTTATACCAATATACATCAACATGATTTTTCGATATTTCTTTTGATTTTTAAGCTGTTATGTTGGAATAATACCTTGGTTCATTGGCTGAGGCTTGCATTTTGTGTTAAGTGGAAAAACATAACATTTGACATCAAATTCATGGATGCATTGGGACATTTTCAAGAAACAATATTATTTACCAATGAGCTTTCCTTATGTCTCTTATAACATAAATCCTGAAACCCACTATACATTAATTTCCAGCATGCCCTGGTCGCGATTCATAAGACGCAACATAATGAAAATATTGTTTTACCAAAATCCAAAGCATTCGGCATTTGGAGGGATGGTTTCACCTTTGTTATGCTTAGTAAGTGTTGAAATGGGATCTAGGAACTATATTGACCAAAAGCAATTTAGAATTTACTTGCACGTGGTGCATTCATGCGTGGTCTAAACAAATTGGTTTCAGGTGAGCTCTTATGATCAGGATAATTGCTTGTTTGGATGTGATAAAGATGAATAATATACAATTCATGTCAGTCACAGAAATTAGGATTGAAATTTACAAGCAAATCGGGCTAGTAGATTAACAATTTTCAATAGCCCGAATGAAAAAATGATTTCTTTTTATTTTACAAGTAAGTCTAAAAAAAAAGGATAAAAAAAGGAAAGAATTATATAAGTAATGTATCAATAAACATTTATTCTCAAGAATACAAGAAACTCATTTTTTGTATATTTAAGTTAACACTAAATTTTGTTTTATATAAGGAATATTCAAACATGTTGTTTGTTTTGAAACTGCCAAAAAAAAAAAAAAAAAAGAAAGAAAGAAAGTAAATATTTTATATATGTCTATAACTATGTTGTTTATCTTTTAAGAAAAATAGCAATCAATAAATTTATAATGGCAAGATTGCAAGTGTTAGATGTCTCCTTTTTATCCTAATATTTTATTGTATATTTCCTCCTGTCCAGCAGTTTTCGTTACGATGGTTCAGAAAAATTTCAGTCTCACACGATCACGGGAAATAAACCGGTGTCTCCAGTAACAACCATTTTTCAATTTTGTCAGTGCTACTGTTGCACAACTAAAAGAAATCAATTGATTTTGCAAACATGCCTGCTTTATTTTACATTAAGAATTAATATCAGCCACAGTGTGTAATTTGTTTTACAGTTTTAAAAGACAATTCTCAACTTAAAATCTTTTATTTTAATATCGGCACCATTTATGAAACAAGCACTTGTTTGCATCTTACGCAACTTCACGGCGCTGTGAGGCTTGAATGAAAATGACAGATTACAACCGCATGCATTTAAAATGACTGTAGAATCGAATAACAGTAGTAAAAGTTTTGCAAATAAATCCAATGTTTGTCAGGCATGAATAGCCCTGTTCAGTATTATATATTTTTGGGAATCTGAAAATAATTTTCCGAAAATAAAACAATGATGACTGATTTTTTTACTGGACATTGTGTCCGACAACAACAGGGGTTTTCATATGGCAAAATGGATACCAGACCAATGAACATTCGCATTGGCTGCTATATTATATATATTGAGCAGCTCAAAAGTTTGTTTACAAGGTGAATATGAAAGTACAATCACTTTTCATGATCTAGATTTTACAAGCCTGTCGGGCAAGTAAATTAGGAATTTCTACTAGCCCGAGAGAAAAACTACTAGTTTTTTGCTGTATAGCTAGCGCTCATTTCAACCATTGACATGTTCCAGCAAACTCGATAATTAGCAACGTGCAAAAACGTCCAAAGGAAATCAAAAACATGGTCGCTCAAAAAAGTTGATTTTGCACATAATCTTAGGTGCTAGGACTTGGTTTATGTGGTCACTGGTCGCAAAATAAAAAAGTTGTTTAATGGGATAAATTTATAAAGTAAAAAGTTCAGGCGGGATTTACAACAGTCATTTAATAAAAAAAGTCGTTTCATACAGGTGTACAATGTTGACTATATTCAAAATTTTGTAAACAGATTCCTTTTATTTTTGCTGCAATTCACAAATACACATTATGGAGAATTTAAAACTGTTATAATATTAACTCAGCAGGACTCTCCTTTGACCCGAGCTCCCGGGTTTTGACCTGGGAGATTTCTCAGTGACGCTTATTTGACCCAGGGTAAAATTGCTAGTGGGAGGGGACACCCCTCTCACACCCTCCCCTTCTCGGCTCTTCGTGCCTCGCTGTGCATATAATTTTTCAAAGTCTGGCTAGGGCTATGTACGTCTACCAATAAAATGGATTAAGCATACGCAGGGCTCTCCTTTGACCCGAGCTCCCGAGTTTTGACCCGGGAGATTTCCCAATGACGCTTATTTGACCCGGGTAGAATTATACCAAGCGTCATTTTGACCCGGGCAATAACAGCTGGTGCGTCAGTACCACCAGATCAGCCGGTCATAAAAGTACCGCCTCTGACAGATTACGTGATCAATGAGTGCAACTGACCCCCTATTGACATGCTATCACTGTCAGTTACTCTAATTAGCCTAATAAATTCTCGTATTGCTTCGGCAATCTTCGTATACACCACTGAATGTAAACGCCGATTATGTAACCAACCTAATTACAAATTCCCGTATTGTGTTGGCAATCTTCGTGTACTCTCAATGCTATTGTTAGCTTCTGTACACGAGGTTGCTGGATCCCGTTTTTACGATGTGTGAAAAGATTAAAGGCGAGGAACCATGACAAAATGTGTTTACTTCCTATGAATTACCGATCGGAATCGGCTGAAATTTTTATTGTTTGATAGTAACAAATAGTTTAATGGCAGTACTTTAACCATGCTGGTTTAAATGAAAGTTGTGAAGATTGTAACAAATAGGTATGATTAGTCTGTCAACTGAAAATCTGGGACCAAAACCGAAAGTAGATTGACTCTTTCAGAATCAAACAAGGTTTAAAAACAACAACAAAAAAACGTAATGTTGAAGGTAAGTAAAACTTTTATTTTTCCTTAGCTATCTTTCTGTATTGAATAACTGATAATGATATGAGCAATTATGTTTTAATATGCCTGGATACTTATCTATGTAATTTTGAATGATATTGGTCAGATTTTTTTTTTGGCCCCAAGAGTCAATTTTGTTTTTGCCATTACCAAATACCATCTTAGGTTTTCTACTTTAAATAAAAAAGGTAGTTCTAGTCTTAATAAGAATATTGCAGCTGTCATTTTCTTTCCATGTTCAGGGAAGAATTTTTTCACCACTTTTTTTTTAATAAAACCTAGATATTCTAGAATTTATAAATTAAATTATCCTGTTTACATTTGAAATTGACAAGTTTATTATGATGACTTGGACTATTCCATGATAAAAATGCAGCTTCCCAATGTGACTGCACTTCTAAGCAATGGAACAGATTATAATTCTTATTTTCATTTATTTTTTGGTTGACTATTTTCAGGAGTTCCAGTTACATGCTTTGTGTGTTCATTGTGACAAATAATCTGTCATTGATGGCCCAGAATGAACTCATCACCATTCAGCAGGAGAAAGGGGGCTACCTTCCAAGAGGACAAATCATCAGCATATGCCGTTGTCCAGATATTTATTATATTCTTGTGTTTTGTGTGCAATATTATAGAAATAAATTTAATTTTCATTTTGTTTTGTTTTGGTTTAAAACAGGATTATTTTCAATCAGAACACTTATTGTAAATAATATGTACATACAATAAACAAGTATACATTACATACAAACTTTGTTAATCTAAAAATGTATATCACTACATGTAAACATACATACTGCAAATTTTATTTGACTCTTAAGAATTTGTTCCAAAGACTAAGGAGAGCCCTGAAAATGAAATTTTTGAAGTAAAATTAATTTTAATTAGTAAATACTTACCTGTTATTACTTCAGGTATGTGTCTATTTGTGCACAGCTTCCAAAACAGAGTCCGCAAAATAAACCATTCCCTAAACCCCCTAGTTACCGGAAGTGTAACCCCGTTCTCCAATTGTATATGAAGCCATCGAGGGATACAACCGCCAGCAAGCGGGGAGGGAGGTGGGACTCTGTAATAACAGGTAAGTATTTACTAATTAAAATTAATTTTACTTCAAAAATTTCATTTTAATAGCATAAATACGTTACCTGTTATTACTTCAGGTATGACTTCGTCGCTAAGGCGGGAGGTTGCTAACAAAGAACCTTGATTGCAGCGACACCCGAAGTAGGAAACGACCAAAGCCGAGGCGTCAGACATGATGATTAAACTATTGTCTGAGCCACTACAAGTGGACCCAAATCCACAAGGTTTTGTGATTGGTTAGCCAGTGAGCGGAGATAAAAGGAAGAAAACGTAGTAGAAGACTTCCAAGAGGCCGCTTTGAGAATATCATCCATGGGAGATTTATTCAAGAAAGCCCAAGAAGCAGACAAAGCACGGAGCTCATGTGGTCTAATTCTTAAAAAGGATAGATCCCTGTCCGAAAGATCTGAATAGGCAAACTTGATAGTTGAGGCTACCCAACGAGATATTGATGCTGCCGAAACTTCGCCCCCCCTTTTATTGGGAGGAAAAGTCGAAGACGACGACCCCGTAAAGATTTAACCTTCTGGAGGTAAAACTTCAAGGCTCTAACCGGGCAAAGAAGCCTATCAGGATCTCCCCTGGCGCAAGACCTAGCAAGGCTCGGAATAACTACCGGAGGGGGACAGACCGAAGGGAGCTGGGTTTTCGCAAGGAAACCAGGTTGAAAGCTCAAAGATACAGAGCCATCAGATTTGTTAAAGCGTAAATAGCCTTCCTCAGTAGAAAAGGCGTGAATTTCGCAACGACGTTTAGAAGACGCCATTGCTATGAGAAAGACCGTCTTCCATGTTACGTGCAGGAGAGAAGCCTCAGAAAGAGGTTCAAAAGGTGCCTTAGTAAGAGCCAGTAAAACACAAGAAAGATCCCACTTTGGAGTTAACGAACGAGAAACTGGCCTAGACAGTTCAAACGAACGAATAATTTCCGAAAGATAAGGATCCGAACCAAGGGAAGAGGATCTGTGAAACTTAAGAGTGTTCGATAACATAGACCTATAACCCTTGATAGAACTGACCGCAAGTTTTTTCTCGTTAAAAAGAAAAACTAGAAAGTTAGCGATTTCTCTGACAGGAGCTTTGACCGGATTAATCTGCCGTGCGATACACCAATCACGGAAGACCTTCCACTTTGCCTGGTAGACAGATCGAGTAGATTGTCTCCTGGCTTTAGAGATAATAGAGGCAACTGTTGCCGAAAATTTCTTCTGTCTAACTCGCTGTTGGATAACATCCAAGCGTGAAGACGAAGAGCGCAAGGATTGTCGTGTAGGACCCTGTTCCGACCTTGTGACAGAAGGTCCGGAACCTGGGGAAGTTCTACAGGATCGTCTATCAGAAGATCCAGAAGATCCACGAACCAGGATCTCGTTGGCCAAAGTGGAGCTACAAGGAGGATCCGGCACTGAGATCGCAGGATTTTCCTTAGAACTAAGGGAATCAGAGAAAACGGTGGAAACGCATAAGCAAATAGATGATCCCAGTTTACAGACAGAGCATCTATCGCCCAAGCCCGGTGATCCGATACCGGTGACACAAACAGTGGAAGCTGGTTGTTCAGCCTGGTAGCAAATAGATCGACAGACGGAGACCCGAAAATCGCAAACAGAGTTGTCGCGATCCGAGGAAGTAACTTCCATTCCGAGGGGAGAAGAGAATGCCTGCGGGACAGTTGGTCCGCTAAAACATTTAGACGACCCGGAAGATGTCTGACTTGAATGAGTACCGAAGACACCTGACACCAATGAAGAAGGTGCCATGCTTCCATGCACAGAGAAGGCGAGTGCGTCCCCCTTGTCTGCGGATGTAAGAGACAACAGTCGTGTTGTCTGTAGATACTAGAACAGATTTGCCTCGAATGAGAGGAGAAAACTGTCGTAAGGCTAGTAGAACCGCTTTGAGTTCGAGGTTGTTGATATGAAGAGAACTGTCCCGAGGGGACCAAAGACCCGAGGTTGTGAGACCCAGAGGTTCCAGATGAGCACCCCAGCCTGACAGACTGGCATCCGAGAAGAGGAACAGTTCCGGTTGAGGAGGAGAAAGAGGAACACCCTCTCGGAGAAACGAGGGGGAATTCCACCAACTGAGATGATGAACCAATTCCGGAGAAACCGGAAGAATGGTCTGTAAATGGTCTCGACTGGGACGCCAGATCGAGAGTAGGATAAATTGAAGAGGTCGCATGTGAAGGCGGCCCAGCGGAACAAGATCCGCTGCTGCATTGAGTACTCCGAGAAGCGATAGGAATTCGCGGGCTGAGATCGATTGCCGACGCGAAAACCCCCGAACCAGAGTTAGAAGAGACATAATTCTGGGTTCCGGAATTCTGATCTTGTTTAGGTCGGTCAGAAACTGCATCCCGACAAACGTGAAGTTCTGGGATGGGATCAACTCCGATTTCTCGGAGTTGAGGATGAAGCCTAGCCGGAGAGCTAGGTCTGTCACCCATCGAAGTTCGTCGAGAAGAGCGACTGGGTCCATGTGAAGAAGAAGCCAGTCGTCGAAATACGCCAGGAGGCGTGAGCCGCGAAAGTGAACCCTGGCGACCAGAACCGAAACTATTTTGGTGAAGATTCTGGGGGCCGAAGACAGGCCGAACGGAAGGGCCTTGAACTGGTAGACAGTTTGACCATCCGTAAAACGAAGGTATTTCCTGGAATGAGGATGGATAGATACATGGAAGTAGGCATCCGATAAATCCAGGGAAACAGCCCAGTGACCGGGGAGGACGGCTGCCCTGATCGACGAAGTTGTTTCCATTTTGAAGTGTTCCTTCGGAATGAAGGAGTTTAGATGAGATAGGTCTATGACCGGTCGAAACCCGCCGTCCTTCTTGGGAACCAGAAAGAGACGGCTGTAAAACCCCGGAGAGGTTGGAATCGAGACCCTTTCTACCGCTCCTTTTTTCAGAAGATCTGAAATGGCGAGTCCCAGACGAGGATGATTGGAGGAGAGATGAATGGGAGAGCGTGATAGTGGAGGGGGACGACTGAACGGAACCCGATACCCGTGTCTCACGATAGACAGGACCCATTGGTCGTCGGTGATTGTCTCCCATTGATGAATGAAATGAGTGAGTCTGCCGCCTACTGGAAGGGGCAGAACACTCTTCCTCCTAATCGAACGTCTGGAAGAGGAAGCGGAAGAAAGGACGTACCCCTAGGGCTTACTCCTACCCCTTTGACTGGTAGAGGTAGAAGAAGGGGTGGGGGGCGATGAAGGAGGAAATCGTGGTCGCTGAGGACCAGATTGGCGAGCGCCCCTGGAAGAGGGATTGCCTCTGAAAGGAGATTGAGGCTTGCCCTTTTCCGAGTCCTTCGGGGATTTACCGGTAGAAGCCGAAGGTTTCTTCGGTATCCGGAATTTAGGGGGAGCCGAAGTAGGAGTGCGGGGCTGGAAGGCCACCGCGCCGTGCATTTTTTCCCTGGAGGCACCGCTACTTCCTTGATTCGGCCCCCAAAGAGGGACGAAGAAGAAAGAGGGGCCGACCTAAGCTTTTCTCGAGAAGAAGAGAGAAGTAGCTTGTTGGGGCCGTCCAGGATGGCATCCCGCCTGCAGCGAGTCATCTCGGAAGAGAGAGAGAGAGATAGCAAAATCGAATGTTTTGCCGTCGCTGCTAAGGCCTCTAAAAGAAGCCTGACGGAAGCAGATAAGGCATCCTTTTGTTGTAGCTTGACCGAAAGAGCGGCCACGAAGGAGTCAGTATGCGACGAGATGCCGGAAAGAAAGCGGGAGCGTTGCTCCCAGCGATCCAGGACCTTCTGCTGAAGCGGTAAAGAGGAGGGGACCTTGAGCCGGAGCCGACTCGCATCTAGGTCCAGTTTCGGAGGGTGGATAGAAAAATCACCCTCCGGAAACTTGTAGGTCTTGGGGTTAAAACCCAAAGGCCGAAGGTCTGAAGTTGGAATAAACCAGCCCGGTCCTGGCTTAGAGGAGGATGAAGATTCGAAATCCTCCAGAGCCGAACGGACGACCGGAGAGAAAGGGAGCAACTCCGGTTCGACTAATTTGGATTCCTTAGGCTTACCGACAAGGTCAAGGTAACCTTCGCACCTCTTCCGGGAGGGAGGAGGGGCCGGTTTGCATACTGATGCAGGTAAGGTAGCAAAGACCTCCTGAACAGCCCTGTCCATGGAAAACCGACTGTCGTCTGACTCCTCGTCCTCGTCAGAGAGAGGATTGTCAGTACGAGGTTCGGAATGAGCGCTGGATCGGCGCGAGGTGGACGAAAGAGGCACGTCCTCAGCAAATAAGGAGTCCTCCTCCGGAGCATGAAGGGAGATTTCATCCTCCAAGTGTCCGCTCAGAGCAGTCCCACTAGTAGGGGGATTGTGAGTAGAGGGAGGAGACCCAGCCTCAGGGCGAGATGGGGGAGCATCCTGAGGGGGAAAGCCCATAAAGGGAAATGGAGGGAAAAAGGGCCACATAGGGGGCTGTGCAGAAGAAGCGCCCTGTGGACCCGAGGAGGGAGGAGACTGAAGGAACAGTCTGTGATCTAGGGTCTCTGGTGGAAGAGAAACCCGATCCCTCCTAGAAGATGAAGGCTCACCCGGTATGACGGGGGGGGAGGCAGAACTGAAATGCCTGGCGTGGAAGGGTCAAAGGTCTGAGGTTGTGCTGAAACATCCGCACCTTGAACCTTCGAAGACGTGGTGGAGCGTAAAGGGGACCGGTCCCGAGTAGCAGAGCAGAGCCGGTGACCGGAAAAACCCGGGGAACGGTTGTAGGGCCGTTTCTTGGGCACCCTTGAACACGAGGGAGCAGGTGGCCGAAGCGGACCCACACGCCTAGAGTGGTGAGCCGACCTGGCCGTTGATCGGTGACGATCTCTTGCCGATGACCGGTGATGACCGGTCTTGGGTCTCTGAGACCGATCGCGAACAGTAGATGTTCGACAATGACCGGTGACCGGTGATTGATGACCGGTGCCCGGTGATTGATGACCGGTGGTGACCGGTGAGGTGGTCGGTGACCGGTCCTGCCGGTGCCGATCCCCCCGTGATGGTCGGTGACCGGTCATGCCCGGTGACCGGTCGGAGTAGTCTCCTTGACTGCTCCCCTGGGGCTGACACAAGGAGAGCCGGGCAGGGAGCCAGGAGATGAAGGCGGCCTCTCCGGAGAGGGGCGGGAAGCCTTCTTTCTGGGAGGGGGAGAGGGACTCCGACCCCCGGAGGAGGAAGATGAGGCCTTCCTTTTCCGGGATGAGTAAGACCGACGTGAAGAGGCTTTCTTCCAGATCTCGTCTGTCCACGAAGCACAAACGGTGCAGGTGTCGACCCTAGAGCACCCTGAACATGAAAGGCAGGACTGATAGGAATCCCAGGACGCCTTGACATGTCCGCAGGAGCCCCGAGACTGCGACATAGTAAAAAGCAATACAAGAAGAACAATGTATGCAAAATAAAAAACGGGAAGACCGAAGAAAACCCGTACAAAGAAAATCTCGAAACGAGACAACAGTATATACAAAATCAAAATAATAAAACCAGTGTCACGGGAGCCGAAGCACGGAAACCCGTGACACAAGGCAAAAGGTCCCGATACGGGACGGGGATTGGGAATTCTACACGTATATAGAATAAAACCAATAAGAACAATATAAACAACACAGCCGAGGCTATGAAAAGATAAGAAAAGGAGAGCTGTAGCGCACAGAAGCTATCAAGAAAGGGACACGCTAGGTTACCCACTGAAACTCGATGGCTTCCAAAACACAATTGGAGAACGGGGGTTACACTTCCGGTAACTAGGGGGTTTAGGGAATGGTTTATTTTGCGGACTCTGTTTTGGAAGCTGTGCACAAATAGACACATACCTGAAGTAATAACAGGTAACGTATTTATGCTATTAAACTGTATTTGAATGAAACTCAAAACATGAAATTTGTAAAATCAATACAATTTACAGAATCCTTCTTCATAACACATAACAAAATAAAAAAAAAGGAAAAGAAACCTAATTGTTTCTTTTTTGGAAATGTCTGAAAATTACTGCTTATATCAAAATGTTGTACAATTTATTTAAAGTTTCTTTGAACTTCCACTAGACCAGTTTTAAAATGAGTCATATATTGGAGATCAGTATAAACATACAACCCTAAAATGTTTGCGTTTATGTACCTACCCTTTGAATCATGCATATCTCAACATGGAGATATACCTATATTTTGTTTAAATTTCATGAAATCCATCAAACCATTTAAAGATTTATTCAGCTCAAATTTCAAATTAATATTGGCTAAAAAATTGATTCACTTTGGAACAAATGTGTTACCTGCTGAAGCCTGATGGACAACGGCAATGTGATCCCTATGTGTCACCTCGCTTATAGCAGGTGACATAAAAATGATATCATTGTAAATTGGCCAGTGACATCAGTTGTAATATTCAAGAAAAAAAACCTTGTCCAAGGTGTTTACGGAAATACATCAGCCGTTGTCTGTAAAGCTTGCTAATAATTATAAATAAAAGAAAGTTAGTTCACAAGGCAAATTAAAGGTCACAAATACAAAATGGCTAAACAGCATTCTAACAATGACAAAAATAAAGGTTCTATGTAAGGAGAAAGGCCAAAACAGAAAAGATGTGTTTTTCTATGAAATATTGGATAGTTTTGAGGTGTTTCCATACTTAAAATTTTTTTTCCCTTTGTTATAATATTTGAAATCACAATATAAGCATGAAGCATTGGAGGCATTCTTGCTTTCCTTTGTTGAAGTAATAGGCAATACTCAAGAAACATAAGTAACTGGAAACTCTCCCATGTTTGCCTTAATGTAAACAACCCATGTCTAATGCCAGCGTAATGCTGTCTGCAGCCCCCCCCACAGCTTCATGTAATTGGGGGAGCAAAATTGTGCAGCCTTTTTGCTGCCTCTTTAAATATTCATGACATTCCGAACATTTCTGAATGTGATTGCATTGTTTCTGAAATTTTTTAAGGAAATCTTTGTTATTATCCGTCATTAAAAAGTCAGTGTTTTTCTTTAAAATTTTTTTCTTATGTTCAAATAACTTTGCAGACTTTTCTGGAAAAATTAATTTATTTTCATACAGTGTTTTCACCATCAAACTTTCTTTCAAGAATTGGTAGAGATAAATTTGGACCAAATACATCTTTAAGAAGATGCACAATATACAGACAAACTGACAAATGGATAACACAGACTGGCTGATTCAACAACTTTTATTTTCTAGGGATATACTATTACCTTTTTCCAATTACATACATATCTAAGAAACATATTCCTTGTCACTGATCTATTTAAGATTAATCTAAAAATCAACACTATGAAACAGTGCAAATCTTGAGTCTCACACACAGACTTTTAGCAGATTGGATGAATTATGCTCCTGGACTGGTTTCAGAATTATTTATGAAGACCATATCCTGTCTACAAAATGACTGGTTCAAAGAAACTGCCAGCAGGTCACCTAAAACTGCATCCAGCTTACAACCCATAACACTGTTTTAGGGAAAAAACAGCTTTGGCTACAAGGAAACTTATCACAATGGTAGTAATGGAATAGTTTCTTGACTGGTTGGCTGAAAGTCAGGATAATGCAACTGGATTATTAGTTTTGGTATCAATCCCCCACACGAAAAATAATGAATTCCGTAATTTTATACCCTGCAGAACATATATATATTATACGCTGCAAAACACATTTTTCTTCCAATTGCAGGCAGCAGAAGCACCCTGTGACTCAGACAGTGAGATAACCAGGAGGTATAGAACCACACTTGTAAACTCACTAATCACAGCAGAATAAACACCTAGAGAATTCACAAGTGGGCGGCCCACAAGCTAAAAAGATATCAGAGTTTCAGAAATGTAACTTTTGACCGGGTCTAGTCTAATCTGGCTGTAAAGTGTGACAGTACCATGCATTCAGTGATCAAATTGGCATGCTTATTTTGGGACAAACCCATTTGACATAAAACAAAACAGGAATAATCTTAATGAAACAGAATTTAGTTTTCCATTAATCTTGGGAGTACTATTCAGCTAAAGAACATTTTAAGAATTCAACCAAATTAAGTTGCATGCAAAATTTAAACTGAAATTGTTCAAATTGGGCCATAATTTATATTAAATTTTGTAAAGAGTTATCTTCTGCCTCTGAAGAAATTAAAATCTTTCAACTCTGAAGAAATTTATACCAAAAAATTTTAAGTCTATGCCATAAAGGGTTATTAAGTACATGTATCTTGAATGCATACTCAGCTGAAATCCAACAATGATGCAAACACCACTGCATAGGTGACTGCAATAGCTCTCATATTCTTTGAAAAGCTGCGCTAAAAAAAGCCAAATACAATAATAAAGAACTCTATGAATCATGATATGTGGCAAAAATCAAAATTCTAGCTGTAAAGTGTCTATTACAGTAAGGTTTCACAAATCAAAACTTGAAAAATTAAAGAGAGAGAGTCACACGATAGCAACTCTGACAGCAGCCTGTGGCATATCAAGCTGAATAATTCTAAACTTAATTAGCTGCTGATTGCAGTGTGGCATCTCCGTAATAATCTTCTGGACAAGTTTCTGCGTGCAAAATGAAAATTCTTCAGTGAACGCTAGAATTATCTTTGCCTTATATACCAAACAATTTGAAGTTTGTAACAAATAATTTGGAAAGGAAGGTTAAATATCTTCAACTGCATGGTCTATCAAATTGGAGAAGTAAAAGGGTTTTCTCTATAGAAATGATCAAATTATTTTTTGGGGTGGACAGCTACAGAATAAGGAGACCATAGGTTTAGAAAGAATGATATAAAATATATATATATATACCATGTGCATAGTGGCAACCAGGTAGCACCACAATCTATGGAAAGTCACCTGAAGGTTTTTCTCCCTTGAAAAATGTTTTTGAGAGTTACCACCCCCAATATGCAAAAGAGACAACCAGGCAGGACCACAAACCTTAGTATTGCAAGCCTCTGGAGGGCTCCCCGATCAGGGCTTGAATCTGCAAAAAGTTTGGTTTTTCAGCATAGCCTCAGGGACCTAACTTGTCTTGAGATGCAATCTGTACATACTCATTGATGACAATGTTTACTACAATGCATAAGTGAGAAAGAATCTTTTACCGAGATTATTCAATTGTTTACAAAAATAACTAATTTGCATATTCCGCATATATTTGTCAATTTTCCACAGACACTCTTTATGTCCCCCCTAATGAACCACAAGTA
This sequence comes from Solen grandis, assembly GCA_021229015.1. Taxonomy (NCBI): domain Eukaryota; kingdom Metazoa; phylum Mollusca; class Bivalvia; order Adapedonta; family Solenidae; genus Solen; species Solen grandis. The sequence continues at coordinate 49,231,989 of CM037781.1, forward strand.
CATAAACTGATGACGTACAATAAAAAAAAAGTAATCAGATGGTTTTTCAAATTCAAATTATTTTCCAATTCAGACTGTCTTCAGGGAAAAATCCCAATGCAAAATGTAAACAATGAAGTAATTTTGACAATCCAAAAATAAATTGATTATTGGGGTCAAATTTTCCAAAGGTTTTTGTTTTTTTAAAAGATTTTTGCCCTTAAAGTGGCCTTTGTTTATTCTGCGATATGTCAAAGTTAATTTATTTTTTTTTTAAAGGGGAAAAAAAAATCATTAGAAATTTTTAAAAGGGCCTTTAACATATTTAAAACAAAAGGGAAAAAGGTGGGGTGACAGAATGGTTTTTTAAATTGTGGGTATTTTACTTCTCCCCCATTTTGTGAGTTTGAACCCCCGTAGGGGGTTTTTAATTTTTAGAGGGGGGAAAAAATTGAGGGCTTTCAGTAAGGGTTTAAGGTTTTTCTTAACAATTGTGTCTAAGAGGTTGGGTTTTTCCCTATTTAGGGGAATGTGAAAATGTATGGCAAAAAAAGAAAAATTTAAAAATACAAACAGGGGTTTACAAAAAAAAGCAAGGCCCAAAAAAGTTTTTTGAAGGCGATAAAAACCCAAAGGATAAAGTAATTTTAAAATGTTTAAGAAAAAATGATGGTTTAAAATAAATATTAAAAAAAAAAAATTTTCTTATTTTTTTCTGTCTGAAAACAAGTGGCCCGATTTTTGAAGGGCAACCTGAAATTTTTGTAAATTTTCAATTTAAATTTTTGTGAATGTTTGGCTTTATTGCAATTAAAATGGGTTTACTTGCAGAAATTAAAGATTTGGGAAAAATTGAACCTATTTATTCCAAAATTTTTAAAAATCATTTTACTTTCCCTTTTGACAAAGGGTGTATCATCCCGAGGAAATTTACGTGGTAATGGGTTTTATAGGGGGGGGAATAAAGGGGGAAAAACAATATTTTATGGAAAAAACCCGCTGTAAAATTTTCCCCCCAATTTGTTTGCAAAGCATAAAACGCAAAAAAAATTTTTAAATTGGGGGGGACTAATGTAAGGTTTGACAAAATAAAATTTTTTTGGGGGGGTTTTTAACCCTTTAAATACACAAAATTTTAAAATTTGGGGAAGTTTTTTTTCAATTTAAGTGATAACTACCAGTAGGGCTTTTGAAAAAAAAAATTTAAATAAATTTTTTAAAAAATTTATAATTTTTCAAATTTTTTTTATAATGTCCACTGGTTTGTTTTTATATTATTTGGAATTATTAGTGGTTACCCAAATTTTTTTTTTGAGTAAAAAAAAAGAGGGAAAAAATGGTGGCACCAATTTTTTTTTTTGGGGTAATAAAAAGAGAAAAAAAGGTGGCTTTAAATTTTTTGCCAACCACATATCCCTTTAATAAGTTTTAAAAATTTTTTTTAAAAAAAAAAAACCCAAAACTTTTTTAACAAAAATTTTTTTTTTTTTATTAAATTTTGGCCAAAGGAAAAAAAATGTTGAAATTAACCCCTTTGAACTTTTAAATGGAAAAATGGGGCCCTTTTTGTGCCCAAATACTGAAAAAAAAAATTATTATGTTAAATTTGGGTATTTAGGGTTTTTTTCCCGATTTTTATGTAAAAAAAAAAAAGTTTTTTTACCAATAATTTTTTAATAAAATTTAAAAAAAAGCGAGATATTGGTTTTTTTATGTGGGAAAATTTTGATGGCAGTGTGGGATAACAGGAGTTTTTTTTCAAAATAATTTAAAAGGGGTGGGAAAGAAAATTTTTATTGAGATATAACTGAAAAGTGACCCAATTTTTTTTTAAAATTTAAATGCTAACGGATAAGGGGTTTGGGGGAAAAAATGGCCCCCTTTTAAAAAAAGATTTTTGATGCATATACAAAATGAAAATGGTATTGTGTGTAAATCCCGGATTTAAAATTTCAATTTTTTGGTTTTTTTTTGGCAGTAAAATTATTTTATGTAGGAACTTGCAGAACGAAAAAAATAATCTATTTTTATCTGGTTTTTCAAAAGTGGTTTTTTGACAATGGGGGTTTGGGGGCTGGTATTTTCCCCCGGTTTCCCTTTTTAAAAGCAACTTCGATGTCTAGTGTTGTTCCCTTTCATTTTAAAAAAATCAAAAATCTGGCCCCCCTTTTAACCCATAAAAAGTCTTATTTTAGGACAATTTAGGAAGAGTTTTGCGGAATCCTTACTAAATTTGGGGTTATTTTTGTTGACTTAAAAGGGTTGAATTGTAAAAAGATTTGTGATAAAAAGTATTTTAAAAAATCTGAAAGTTTTAAGAGGAGGAGTAGCCCCCTGAGAAACATGATTGATTGCCTGCACAAGTTTTTATATTTAGATAGTTTAGTGAATATGTTCCCCATTTTAGAAAAACAGGAAAATCAAATTTTTAAATTCCCAATCAAACAATACATGAAGGGGGAAATGTTTAAAAAAAACCCAAAAAAAGGGGATTGGGGGGGCAAGGTATTCAAGAATTAAAAATTAATGCCAAAAAAAATGGACCGTGGTCCAAATTTTAAGATTTTCGTGAGTTAGAATATCAAAAGTGGGATTTTAGTCATGATCCCGGCCCTTAAAAGGGCAAAAGTCAAATTTCACAAACAAAATTTGTATTTTTGGCCTTTCCCAAAATTTGAGAGTTAAATAGCTCCCTTAAAAAAAATAAGTCTATGGGAAAAAAGTTAACAAAATTTTTTTTTGTTTTTTTTGGGATTTTTAAAAAGCATAAGAAGTTTAATTTATTTTGGGGGGGGTTTCCAAATTTTTAAACCCCGGGATGATTTCAAAAAAAATTTTAGAAGGGCCAAAAGGAAAGTTTTTTAAACCAAAAAATAAATTAGGATTTTGGTTTTGAAAGGGGGGGGGGGAAAAATTGTTAAATTTTTTCCCTTTTATTTCTATGGCCAAAGCTTGGTTAAATTTTGGGCCGAAAAAAATAACCATTTTTGAATTTTTAGGGCCAAAATTTTAAAAAAATAAAAAACTTTTTTGAGTTTAAAGGCTATAAAAAATTGTAAAAAAGTTAAAAAAAATTATGAAGATGGTTTGGGGAAAAAAGTGAAAAAACTGGTTTTATTTATTCAAAAAGGGCCCTAAATTTGATTTTAGCAAATTTGTACTTTGATGTGAAAATTAAAGGGTTTTAAAAATTTTCATTTTTTGAAGAAGATTGATAAAGAAATGAAGTGAAAGGGGTTTTTTCAAAAAATTGGGGGTTGGCTTTTTTTTTTTAAAAAGGCCCAAAAAACTTTTGACCCTTTGGCCCTTGACTTTTTACCCCCTATTTTACCCTTTAGACTTCATGTAAGGGAGGTAAAAAAAAATTTTCCCCCTGAAGGGGTTTAAAAAAAAACCCCAACATTTTTTAAAAATAAAACTTAATTTAGAAACAATTTTCCCCGCCCCCAAAAAATAAAAGAGTTTTAAAAGGAAGCCGCTGGGAAAATTTAAAAGTTGTTGGGGGAAAACCCAAAAAAAATCTATTTAAATTTTGCCCTTTTAGTAATAGTAAAAAGAGGGGATGTGGCCCCGAAACCTTTTTCCCGAGTAATTGTTCAATTTATGTCAAGGGTTTTTTAAAAAAAAAAGGATTTTGATATAATTAATTAAAAATTTTACCCCGAAATTTTACAACCCAAATTTAAGAAAGGGGGCCCTAGTTTAGGGAAAATTGGGGGGGGTCATTTAAAGGGGGGGGCCCCCCAAAATTTGGAAAAAATTTTTAATAACCTTTTGAAAAACTAAAAAAAAATTTGTTTGGCCTTTTTGATTCATAAAAAAAAAGTTTTTTTTTGTTTTTCCCTTTTTTAAATTAAAAAAGTGACCCGGGTGGGGGGTTTTTTACATTTGGGGTATTTTTGTTCAATTTTGGGGGGTGGCCCCAAAAAAGATTTTCATACCAAATTTTTAAGCTTAGGCCTTTTTGGTTTTAAAAAAGATTTTTTTTAATTTTTTCCCATAAATTTTTGAAAACAAATGCCCCCCGGGTGGGGTTATTTTCCCCAAAAGGGTATATTTGTTTAAATTGGTTGGCCCTAAAAGATGCTTCCCAAATTTCTAAACTTGGGTTATGGATTCAGGAAAAATTTTTAAGATTTTTATAAAACTTATTTAAAAAAAGGCCCCGGGGGGGGTTCATTTTACCCTAGGGCCCTGATTTTTTTACTTTTTGGGATGGGCCCCAAGAGATGTTTTTAAAAAATTCTAAGCCCGGGCCTTTTAAAAAAATGGAAAAAGTTTTTTTTTAAAATTTTTTAAAACCAATTTTAAAAAAATGGGCCCCCTTGGGGGGGGCTTTTTTTCACCTTTGGGGAGTTTTTTAAAATTTTTGGAGGGCCCTAAAGAAAAAAAAAATTTAAGTCTGGGCCCTTTTGGGGTTATTTTAAAGAAGATTTTTTAAGTTTTTTTAATTTAATTAAAAAAAAGTGATGGGGGGGGATTTTACCCGGGTAGGGTTTTACAATTTGGTGGGGCCCTAAAAAATTACATACCAAAAAAATCAAGTTAAAGGCCCCCTTTCGGGTTTTTAGAAAAAAATTTTAAAGTTTTTTTTTTTTTTAAAAACTATTTTTCCCGTGAAAATTTTTCAAGGGAAAAAAATTTTTAAAAATTTGTGAGTTTTTTAAGGAAAAAACCCGCAAAATAAATTTTTAAAATTTTTGGCCAAAACCCTTTTGGGGGGAGGGTTTTGTTTTAAGAATTTTTGAGGGGACGCACGGACGGAAAAGGGAAAAAAAAAAAAGGGATTTAAAAAGCTCATTACCCGTTTTGTTTATTAGGTAAAAAAATATACCCTTTAAGTTTGATTTTAAATATTTTGATGTCTTTTAAAACAATCCTTTTGTTTTTTAGAAAATAAACCAAAAAATAGCAAGCAAAAATTTAAACCAAAAAAATTTTAAAAAAAAGGGGTATAAATTTTTCATCCCCAAAATTATCCTTGTTTTTTTGTGCCCCAAAAAAAACTTTTGTAATTCCCCAAAAAATTTCTGAGATAAAGTGGTAGTTTGAATGAAAAATTTTTTAAAAAATTCAAATTTAAAAAGGGGGGGATAATTTTTTAAATTTTTTATCATTTATTTCCCTTTTTAGTATAACCCCAAAATTTTTTTGATATTTAAATAATTAAAGGTGGGGTCTGAATTAAGCATGAAATTTTTGAAAGAAAATTTTAAAAAAAATTTAAGTTAAAAAAAAAAGGGCCCAAAATTTGGAAATATTTAAAAAAGTTTCAACCTTTATGTTATACCCCCCATTTTTAAAAATGTTTTAAATCAACCCCCCTGGGAAAATGAATTAAGATAATACCTTGCAGAAAAACCCTTTTAACCCAAAATTTTTTAAATTTGGTTTTTTTTTAAAAAAGGGGGGAAAAAAATTTTAAAAATTTATTTTAAGGGGGTTATTACCCTGAAAGTATGTACCCCCAAAGTATTAAAATGTTAAAAAAACCCCCATTTGGGTAATTTTAGGGGTATTAGCATGGAAAATACCCTTTCATGCAAAACTTTTTTTTTTTCCCCAAAATTTTAAAATTTAAAAAAAGGGGGATAACTTGTAAATATTCCCTCCAAAAATTATCTTTCCCTGAAAAATATGATTTTAACGTTTTTTTAAAAAATTTTTTAAAAAAAATCCATGCCCGGATATGGTTTAGGGATGAAAGTAAACCCTTTATGCAAAATTTAACCAAAATTTCTAAGTTAACAAGGCAGTCCAAAGGACAGCTATATCCCCCGCCGCTGGCCAAATATTATAATTTGTGTTGGTCATAGATTATGTTCACCTTAACCTGGCATGGTTGTAGCAGACATAGAAGATCAGTTTAAGACAATTTAACTTTCCGGAGTTATTATGAATCTCAGAATTCGGAGGCACATATATTAAAAGTTAACTGACAAGTTTTACATGGGAAACAGTACAAAAAGTGAACATCAATGAAGTATAGGATGTGTTAGGTAACCACAAAATACATGTGTAACTCAATTAAAAACTTATATATCATGACATAATTGTATGATTGTGAACATGACATACTATTATTTACCGAATACAATAAATCACGAGATACCGAGATGACATGAAAAAGTGGAGACTTAAACATTTGACCTTCAAGATGACCTTGACCTTAAGCCAGCATGACCGCCTCATGCCTCCTGCACATCAGCTCAATGAGGTTAACATTTTAGCAGAGTTTGAAGAAACTGTGCCAAGTGTTCATGAGATATGGAGCGGACACAAAAAACATTTGACCTTCAAGTATGACCTTGACCTTGAGCCAGTCGTGACCGCCTCATGCCTCTGCACATCAGCTCAATGAGGTTAACATTTTAGCCGAGTTGAAGAAAATGTGTCCAAGCGTTCATGAGATATGGAGCGGACACGAAAATAACATTTGACCTTCAAGTATGACCTTGACCTTGAGCCAGCGTGACCGCCTCATGCCTTCTGCACATCAGCTCAATGAGGTTAACATTTTAGCGAGTTTGAAGAAAATTGTCCAAAAACGTTCTAAATGGGGCGACACAAAAAACATTGACCTTCAAGTATACCTTGACCTGACCAGCGTGAGCCTCATGCCTTCGACATCACTCAAAGAGGTTTTAAAATTTAGCAGTTTGAAGAAAATGTGTCCAAGCTTCTGAATATGGAGCGGAAAACGAAAATAACAAATTTACCTTTAAAGACCGGACCTTACCACGGACTGCCCTTTAGCCTTCCACCCCCATAGGGTAACAAACTTTAGCTGGTTTAAAAAAGTTCCCAGCTTCATGGAATTGGAGCGGACCGAAAAGTTTTGGGACACACTACGACTGACTGACAACGGACCCCCCCCCCCCCGGACGGACGAACTTCCATCCCCCCCCCCCCCCGCTTTTGCGGGGGGGGGATTAAAAGGGGGGAATAATTTGTAACAAATTCTATCAAGAGTTACTACCATATGTATGATACCCCTAAACATATTAAAGATTTTCAAATCAATCGCATCTTTTACTGGATATAAGCAAGAGTATCTTGCATCAAAACTTTAACCAAAATTTCTAAGTTTAAAAAGGGGCCAATTTGTAATATATTCCATCAAGAGTTACTACCTTGGTTGTCTATGCCCCGAACAATTTTTTTAAAATTTTAATCAAAACCATGAATGGTTATTGAGATACAAAACTAATAGTACGCACGCAAAACTTAAAAAAAAAATTTCTAAAATTTAAAAAAAGGGATAATTTTTTAATATATCCATCAAGATTATCACCTTGGTTGTCGATCCCCTGGGGAACATATTTTTAAAATTTTTAGTCAAACCAGATGGTTATTGAGATACAACAAATGAGCTTGCACCAAAACTTTAACCAAATTTTCTTTTGCATGCAAAACTTAACCAAAATTTTTAAGTTAAAAAGGGGGCCATAAATTTAATTATTCAGTCAAATTATCTACCTGGTTGCTGATGCCCCTGAACTATTTATAAACTTTCAAGTCAATACCCTAAATGGTTATTGAGATATAGGTTGATAGTAACTTGCATGCAAAACTTTAACCAAAAGCTGCAACGCGACGCCAGGGTGACTACAATAGCTCTCATATTCTACGAATAGTCGAGCTAAAAAACCATGCAACAAACCCAACACAAAGCATAACAAGAGCTGTCTGTAAGACAGTACGCTCGACTTTTCAAATGCTTGTCTTTAACAAGAGGGTCAAAGAGGCCCTGGATTGCTCACCTGAGTGTAAGGTTACCCAAGGAACATCTGTACTAAAACGTTTTGAAATCTGGCAGTAGTTTTGAAGGAGATGGCTTTTTTTTTTTTTTTTTTTTGTTGCCATGGCAACCAGAATTCAAGATGGATCAAGTTTCTTTTAGCAACTATTGTGAAGGTTCACCCATGGATCCTCCTGCCAAGTTTAATAAAATCTGTCCAGCGGTTTCAGAGAGGATGTTGTTTAAAGTTTTCAATACAAACATTTAAGCAAATTAGCCACGCCCCTGGTGGCCATGTTTTTTTATGGATCAGAATAATTTTAGCAAACTTGGTAGAGGATTACCAAGAAACATCTGTAATAATAACTGAAATCTGGCCAGTAGTTTGAAGGAGATGATTTTTAAAGTTTTCATATTTTTTTTTCTTTCCGTTGCCATGGCAATCAGATTTCTACATGGATCAAGTTCCTTTTAGCAACTTTTATGAAGGTTGACCCAAGGATCATCCCTGCCAAGTTAATTACATCTGTCCAGTGATTTCAGAAGATGTTCTTGCTTAAAGCAAATTGTTGACGACGGACATTGCACGACTCATGCCGGACGCAGGGTGATCACAAAATCCAACCTTGAGCACATAGTGCTCAGGTGAGTTAAAATATAAATATTGCAATTAAAGGCAAAATGAGAATCTCTGTAATATCAAAAGAATACAAATGAGCAATAAACATGAACTTCAAGATTTAAAGCAAAGTCTCAGAGTTCAATGAAAAAGTGAGTTAATACAAAAAAGATTAATCAAGTCAGAATAGAGGAATAAGTATTGTCAAAATCCAAAACAGAGTTATGCACTCTTGTTATGTACAAGTAGAGTCGATGGTCATAAACAGGTATTCAATGTTTCAAAGCAATACCTCAAAGGGTTAGGTGAAACAAGAGGGCCAAGATGGCCCTGTATCGCTCACCTGAGTAAGATGGCTGTGTTAGGCATAATGACAAAAAATCTGGCATCTAAAGTGTTTTTCTAATATTTGACTAAGTGACCTACATATTGATTCTACCTGAATTTGCACTCAACTGGGAATTCATGCAGTCATCATTCATATCAAGTTTAATGAAGACTGGGACAAAAATGTAGGCCTCTAGAGTGTTCACAAGATTTTTCTAAGATTTGACCTGGTGACCTAGTTTTTGACCTCATGTGACTCATTTTCGAACTCATCCAATATATCAATAAGACAAACATACTGACCAAATCTATTGAAGATTGGGCTAAAACTGTGGCGTCTAGAGAGTTTACAAGGTTTTTCTTAGATTTGTCCTGGTGACCTAGTGTTTGATCCCACATGACCCAATTTCAAACTCATGCAACATATCATGTAGACAAACATCCTGAATAAATTTTATGAAGATTGGGCCAAAACTGTGGCCTGTAGAGTGTTCACAAGGTTTTTCTAAGATTTGACCTGGTGACCTAGTTTTTGATCCCACATGACCCAATTTCGAACTCATCTGAGATATCATGTAGAAAAAACATCCTGACCAAGTTTCATGAAGATTGGGCCAAAACTGTGGCTCCTAGTGTGTTCACAAGCAATTTTTGGGACGGGGACGACGCACAATGGACAAAAGGCGATCACAAAAGCTCACCCGTGCACAAGTGCTCAGGTGAGCTAAAAATTTAGGTGTGTGAAAACCTTAACAGAGATTCTAAAAAAAAGGGGGGGGGGTAATAATAATTTTTAAAGTTCATGACACAGCCTGATCCCCAAACAGGTATGCTTTATCAGTGTGAATTATGAGACATCCATGGAAAGAAATTGGAAATAAAAGCAATAGTTACAAAATTTTTAAACATTTTTCAAGTCCAAAAAGACTTTAAATTGCAAAATTATTTGGAAGAGTTACTGTCCCCTGTTTCTAATAGTTGGTCTGATGATGATAAAGGGCATGTGTGAAGTTGAGGAACATCCATTGAGTAAAACTGGAGAAAATAGCAATGTTAAACAAAAGTTTAAACAATTTTGCTAAGTCCAAAAAGGGCAATAAATATGCAAAATTATTTGGGAGTTACTGTTCCTCTTCTATTGGTGGTCTGTGATGAATAACACATGTGTGAAATTGAGGGACATCCATTGAGTAATAGTGGAGATAATGGCAATGTTAAAAAAAACCTTAACATTTTTTGGGATCGGGCGTGACATAAAATTACAATTCTCACTGCCTGAAAGTCAAAAATTTTGCAAACTTACTATCATTAGCATGCTCTGACAGTAAATGGTCTTTAGTTTCCTCAATTCTATAATACTTGTGGTGCTACGTATTTGAGATATATGATTTAAAGTGGAAAATCCCAAATGGAAATGTTTTGCGAACATCAGCGATGTAAGATGGCAGGATGGGATATATTCAATAGGGGTTCCACCGCATCACATTCCTGCACCTTAAACACCCCTTTAACGACATCAATATAGTCCGCAACGTCAACATTTTTTCAATCAGCAGCCATTTTGTTTGTTTATTAAAGATTTTAAATGATTGATGTCAAAAATAGCGATGAACATTGGAAAATAAAAACGACTACTTAAACCATGGTTCTTTACACACTCTTGTCTATTTTTAGCCACTGTCATTGCGTCATTATGAAATTGACTAGGTTCAAAATATGATCGGGAGGATGTGTATTCAATGAGGGGCATTATAAAAGTTTCAGAGGGGGGAGAGAGAGAATTTGTATGCTGCATTTGGTTGTTATCTGCATTTCACAAACAGGTATAAAATTCTGACTTTCTCCTTAAAAATGTCATGGAAATGACTTTTTTATCTTTTCCACTCATAAAATTTTCATTATTTTTTGTACATCAAGGGGCAATGTTAAAATTTGCAGGAATGATGTAAATGCATGCACTTTCTCTTGCTCTCCCTCTTTCATTTCACTTAACTGATTGCGACATATCTTTTTCCCCTAAATAAATATCAGTGCAGTCTGTGAATAAACGAACATGCAAATCACATTTTTCCAATGTAAAGAGGAAGGGGGAGGGAAAAAAGG
>CM037781.1:49242857-49292857 GCA_021229015.1 Solen grandis
GATGGAGATCGCAGAGTCCGTTGCTTTTTCAGGGGGACCGCAATTTAGTATGTCCCCATTTCCTGTCACTCGCTATGTTTATTTTAAATGAACACACCGATTACCAGTTATATGTAACGATAAATATTGTTAACAACATGAAGTTTTTGCATATTTCTGGACTTGTAGTCAAATCAAGCTTGCAGGTATAAAAATGTCATATAAACCGTGCATACCATATATCGTATATCGCATAATGTAAATCACAGATCGTGGATCGTATATCGTATGGTAACGCATCGCATCGTATCGAATCATAAAGGAAAATCAAACTTGTTATCGTACATCGCATATCGCAGATCGTATATCGCATATCGTTCGTATTTCAATCGTATATCAATCATATTTTTTGACAACTGATACGATAGCACCACTGTACTAACCTGATGTAACAATCGCGTTTGCATTGATACCCTACTGAGCGCAGAGTGATACAGAATGTTTAAAATAGCTGCGATAATTTTGCAAATTAATGATGCCTGCTTTTGATTTACTGACACCTAAGACTGGCGGCTAATTCCAACATAAAAATGTTTTCTAAGATTTTTGAATGTGCAAGCAGCCCAGCACACTTGCCTAGTGAAACAAAATCCTATGGGTCCCTTACCATACAAGCCTTACAACAAGGTCCTATGAGTCCCTGAGCACACCTGCCCAGTAAAACAAGATTCTAAGGGGTCCCTTACCATACAAGTCCTACAACAAGGTCCTATGAGTCCCTGAGCACACCTGCCCAGTAAAACAAGATTCTAAGGGGTCTCTTACCATACAAGCCCTACAACAAGGTCCTATGAGTCCCTGAGCACACCTGCCCAGTAAAACAAGATTCTAAGGGGTCCCTTACCATACAAGCCCTACAACAAGGTCCTACCTAAAACAAGATTCTAAGGAAAACAAGATTCTAAGGGGTCTCTAACCATACAAGCCCTACAACAAGGTCCTATGAGTCCCTGAGCACACCTGCCCAGTAAAACAAGATTCTATGGGTCTCTTACCATACAAGCCCTACAACAAGGTCCTATGAGTCCCTGAGCACACCTGCCCAGTAAAACAAGATTCTAAGGGTCCCTTACCAACAAGCTCCAACAAGTCCCTACAAGTGTTACAAGATCTATGAGTCCTTTAGTGCACCTGCCCAGTGTAACAAGGTCCTTTGAGTCCCTGAAAACACCTGAATTGTATAACAAGGTTTCTACAAGTCCCTTAGTATACCAGCCCTATAGCAAGGCCCATAAGTCCCTGAGAATACCTGCTTAATACAACAAGTTCTATAAGTTCTATAAGATTCTGGGCACACTTATCCTATATGAAGGTCCCATAAGTCCCTGAGCACACCTGCCCTATAACAAGGTCCTATACCTACCCTATAAGAATGTCTTATTAGTTCCAGATCACATCTACCCTATGACAAAGCCCTATAAAACCCAGATCACACCTACCCTATAACAAGGTCCTATAAGTCTCTGAGCACACCTATAACAAGAGTTGCTCACCTGAGAAATATTGCTTTCATTGCCTTTTACATACTGAATACAAAATCAATACAGAAGAACAGCAATATAATTTTAATTCAACACAAAAAGTTTACATGTGGTCCAAAAAACCAAGTTAACCCTAGTGTGGGACCAATTTTGTCCCCAGGGCCATGATTTGAAAACTTGGTTCAGGTCCACAAGGACATGATAAATACCAAATATCTAAACCCATGATCTTGTGGTTTCTGACAATGATATATTTTAAAAATCTTTCCTGTGTAAGTCTATGTTAAAACAAGTGACCCCTGTGGCGGGGCCAATTTTGACCCCAGGTTGATGATTTGAACAAACCTGGTAGTTATCCATAAGGCAATGTTACACACCAAATATCTTAACTCCAGGCCTTGTGGTTTCTGAGAAGAAGATTTTTTATATTTTTTTCTATATAAGTCTATGTTAAATCATGTGACCCCTGGGGCGGAGCCAATTTTGACCCCAGGGCCATGATTTGAACAAACCTGGTAGATGTCCATATGTTACACACCAAATATCTTAACTCCTTTGCAAATTAAAGTGAACCCTGGGGCGGGCAAGTTTTGACCCCAGGGCCATGATTTGTACAAACTTGGTAGAGATCCACTAGACAATGCTACATACCAAATATCTAAGCTCTATGCCTTGCAGTTTTGCAGAAGAAGATTTTCAAAGTTTGCATTTTTGAAATCAGATTTTAGTTCCTGTGACCTACTTTTTCAACCAATCAAAATAATTTGAAGAAAGGATGATTCCTGTGAAGTTTGGTCAAAATCCATTCCGCGGTTTAGGAGGAGATGTTGTTTAAAGGTATTACTGACGCCAGATGCACGGACGGACGCATGCATGGATAACAGATCAACACAAAAGGTGATCACAAAAGCTCACCATGAGCAGTTTAAGCTCAGGTGAGCTAAAACAAGGTACTATGAGTCCCTGAGTGCATCTGTACTAAGGAGCAATGAAACCCATTACAGATCATCCAATTATATCTGGTGCTTTTATGGACTTTCTCTCAGATCTTTAAAGCACTTATGCCAAATTAAAGAGTCAGTTGCTATGGCAACATAATGGACATTATTTCTTCAAACTAGAAGCTTCCATTGTCAAGCGGAGTAATACATAATTCCACCCATTTTCACAGGTCTAGTAATTGTGAAAGTAAATAGAACGGTGTCCTTAAACACAAATAACAACAATACAAATTATATAATTCTCTCACATTGAACATAATGTTACAAATCTGCAACAATAATTAATTAGAGAACTGCTACACATGACATTCATTAAAATCCTTTTTTCCTTCCAGCAAGCTTGATATTTATGCCTGATATCATTCTGCTATATAATTGTTTGAATACTTTGAAATGTAACATTGTCTGAATATAAATGATACCCTAAAACAAGAGTGCCATTTGGTCCATGATCACTCACAAGAGTACATATCAGCAACCAGATTCAAGATGCAGATACAAAGAATTCTTAGGATATTAAACTGGAGGCCTCATTATTTCATGGGATCAGAAATGCTTAAGCCAGTACAATAAAGTATCACCAAACTTGATATAATTGTTACTGGATAGTCTATACTGTTCATGTAGCAATGTACTGCTCATGTTGTATGATATGTTGTATTTTTTCTTTCTTTTCGTAACATCCTCTTATGTTTTGTTTTGATAAGGGAAGTAATACAGAATTGCTTTGATATTGATCTATACCTTATCTCATAATACATATATGATGCGATGTGCATGTGACATGATTGTATACATTGTCTTCACCTTTCCTTTGTTTATCTCTGCCATATTTTGCACACATTATATGTAATATGTGTTGCCGCATGGGTTGGATGACCTTCTTGCTTAAATTGAATAAAAACTTCCTAAAAAACTTTGATATTGGACCATGGGGTTATCAAACTTTGATATGGGACCATGGGGTTATCAAACTTTGATATGGGACCATGGGGTATCAAACTTTGATATGGGACCATGGGGTTATCAAAGTTTGATATGGGACCATGGGGTTATCAAACTTTGATATTGGACCATGGGGTTATCAAACTTTGATATGGGACCATGGGGTTATCAAACTTTGATATGGGACCATGGGGTTATCAAACTTTGATATGGGACCATGGGTTTATCAAACTTTGATATGGGACCATGGGGTTATCAAACTTTGATATTGGACCATGGGGTTATCAAAGTTTGATATGGGACCATGGGGTTATCAAACTTTGATATGGGACCATGGGGCTATCAAACTTTGATATGGGACCATGGGGCTATCAAACTTTGATATGGAACCTTTGGGCTATCAAACTTTGATATGGGACCATGGGGTTATCAAACTTTGATATGGGACCATGGGGCTATCAAACTTTGATATGGGACCATGGGGCTATCAAACTTTGATATGGGACCATGGGGTTATCAAACTTTGATATGGGACCATGGGGTTATCAAACTTTGATATGGGACCATGGGGTTATCATGATTATAAGAACAATAATTGATTCTGAGCATTACTTTCAAAGGTAAAGAAATTTTAAATTATAAACCAACTTCAAATTTTAGATACAAATAATTTTAAGCCATCAACTTTATTTTAGCAATTATGGTAAACAGCCATGGGATGACCATTTGTGCCAAATGAAACTGAATTCTGAAAATCAGTTATATAGTTGAAGAACTTTGACACTTTCTTTATAAAGTATATAAAGAAACTAGCAAACCCCTTAGGGTCTTTTTTTTTACAGGGATCAACTTTATCTAAGCAATTATGGTAGACAACAATGAGGTGACCACGCCTGCCAAATGAATTAAATTCTAACCATTGGTTTCATAAAAAAGGTTTTTGAAATGTTCTATATGGACTATATAAGGAGCCTAGCCAACTCCGTAAGGGACTTTTTTTGAAAAGGGATCAACTTTATTTAAGGGATCATGGTAGACAGCCATGACATGACAATCTGTGCAGACTGAAATTTACTTCTGACCACTGGTTTCACGAGAGAAGAATTTTGAAAATATGTTTAAAGAGTATATAAGAAAACTAGCAAACCCCTAAGAGGCTCACTGTTCAACTTTATTTTAGCAATGGTAGACAGGCATGAGATGACCATTTTTACCAGATGAAATTTAATTCTAGCCATTGGTTTCATAGAAGAAAAATTTTGAAATTTTCCATATAGAGTATATAAGGAAAGTAGCCACCCCCTAAGGGGCCTCTTTTTAAGGGATCAACTTTATATCAGCAACTGTGGTAGACAGATATAAGGTGACCATTTGTGCCAAATGAAAGAAAATTATAACCATTGGTTTCAGGGTGTAAGATTTTTAAATTTTTTTTAAATATGTTGTTCCTTTCCATGACAACCAGAGTTCTGCATGGATCAAGTTTATTTTAGCAACTTTTGTAAAGGGCCACCTGCAGGATCATTCATGCTAAGTTTCATCATTTCTTTCGTTTGGTGTAAGTGGAAATGTCTTTTGAAGAAAATTGTTGACCCTGAACAACGGACGACAACCAATGTAGGATGAAGGGTGATCACAATGGCTGACACCTTGAGCAAGATGTGAAGTTTTGCTCTAGTGAGCTAACAAGAGTGCCAGTGCCGCCACAATATATGCCGCTACAAAATAAGATCAGAATTATGGAGGCTTTCGATATGAAAGTAGGTCAAATGGCAGTGTCAATATGTATCCTTTATTTTCTCCTGAGAAGAACTCTTGCAAAAATCACTGTGCAGGATAATCCATGCTTTATGCACTTCTATCCATTATACTAATGACATTGATCAAGATCCATTCCGGAAACATGATTTGCGTTCTTAAGTTAATATGCTATACAGACCAAGTTTTAAAAGGCATAACTAATGCAAAAATCGCTGAACCAGAAAATCCCTGCTTCCCATTGACCAAGTTTCATAAAGATCCATTCAGAAACTTAGGAGGAGTTGCATTTGCAAGGCTACAATATCAATCATATAGTATTACAGAGACTTAGTTTCAAGGGACATAAGTCTTGCAAAACTCAATGAACTGGAAAATTGTTTGACAGGCATTATAATGCAAACCAAAGGCGTTTTAATGCGAAACAGAGGCGTCAAGACGCGAATTTAAAACTTGTAATTACACAAATTTAAAACTTGCAAAATCATTAGAATGCAAAGCAAAGGTTTAATAACGCCCAACAAAGGTGTTATAATGCAAAAAAAATCTGTATCAACGCGAAAAAAGGCATATAAACGCAAAACAAAGGCGTGATAATGCAAAACTGAAACTTGTAATAAAAACGTGAAGCAAAGGCATTATAACACAAAACGAAGGCGATATAATGTGAAACAAGGCATAATAACGCGAAATTAAAACTCGTATTAATGCAAAACAAAGGCATTATAACGCAAAACAAGGTGTAATAATGCGAAATTGAACTTTGTAATGACGCAAAACAAAGGCATTATAACGCGAAACAAAGGCGTAATAATGCAAAGTTGAAACTCGAAATAATGCAAAACAAATACGATGTAACGCGAAACAAAGGCGTAATAATGCGAAGTTGAAACTCGAAATAATGCGAAACAATAGCGTTATAACACGAAACAAAGGTGTAACAACGCGAAGTTGAAGCTGTGATTTGCCATTTTGCTTCCGATATGATACATACTGTAATAAGTATATAGCAATATGCAGTACGATACATGTATAAAATGCTGGTAGTATAGAAAGTCACCATAAACAACATTTTTGTGAGATAAAACATGTTAAATGACAAGTAAATAAATGAAATACATGATGTAATAACGCTTTGTATATTTTTCAGCTTAAATAAGCTCGTTCAAAGATGACCTTTGACTAAGACTTTGACGATTAACTAAATGTGTGTAGATTGTATTACGTCTATCAATATCTATGTACAGAGGCATGGTTTCCCAATGAAACAATCCTCGTTTCTGAAAACCCCATAACAGGAAAAAGCGTTAAGAATGATATTGAAACTACTGGTATATTTCGATGTTTATTCACCTTCATTTGATGAGCACACTCACTCTTTGCACATATGCTCACTTCGAAGGCTTAACTTTCGAATTCACTATCGAATGTTGAAGACTCCATGTTGCAGAACGTGTCATGTGGTACCGCAAGCACCTGTTTAAGGGATACCCTATCCTATATTCAACCGATTCCTCCCTAAGTGGCATTTACTAAAATATCGTTTACCCGTGCAATATGACCAACACTTGTAGAAAAAAGACTTCAACAACATCAACAAGGGAGAGGAGTGTTTTTTTTCCCCTACCAATCATATGTGAACAAGCTTCTTTGTTAAAAAAGTAATAAGTCAGTTACATGCTTATCTAAGAACGAAAAGATCTTTAAAAAGCTAAATAATAGGCCATTTAAAAAATAATTTTGCTTCTGCACAATGTTTTGTTTAAAACCGGTATCTTATTGGGTATAAGATTCGGCCGGTGCAGAAGTTTCCGCTACAATACATATATTTGTCTAGAAGCGAATTGCAATATACTGCAAAACAATGGCTTTAAACCTTCCGTAAATGAGAATCCTCTTAATATGTACAATATTCAATTTATTGTAATTATGCCGAATTTATGTTATCATGCCTTCATTTGGCTTTATTATGCCTTTGTTTCTCATTATAGCAAGTTTCACTTTTGCATTATCATGCCTTTATTTCGCGTTATAAGGCCTTTGTTTCGCTTTATTACGAGTTTCAACTTCGCGTTATTATGCCTTTGTTTCACGTTATTAAGCCTTTTTTTGCATTATTTCAAGTTTCATCTTCGCATTATTATGCCTTTGTTTCGCATTATAACGCCTTTGTTTTGCATTATTAAGAGTTTCAATTTCACGTTAATACACCTTTGTTTTGGGTTATAATGTCTTTGTTTTGCGTTATAATGCCTTTGTTTCGCGTTATTATGAGTTTCAGTTTCTCATTAACACACCTTTGTTTCGCGTTTATATGCCTTTTTTTAAGTTAAAATACCTTTGTTTTGGGTTATAACGCCTTTGTTTCCGGTAATTATGACTTTAATTACGACTTTAAAATTCGCTTTGTAACGCCTTTCTTTTGTGTTATAATGCCTTTGTTTTGCTTTATAATGCCTTTGTTTCCTGTTATTTCAAGTTTCAAATTTACGTTTTTACATCTTTTTTCACGTTATAACACCTTTGCTTTGCATTCTTATGACTTTGCTTCGCGTCTTGATGCCTCTGTTTCGCATTAAAACGCCTTTGGTTCGCATTAAAATCTTTTCAAACGCGTAATTATGCCTTTCTCCACATAATAATGCCTTATATTCTCATTAATGCCTTTTTTGGCATAATTACGTGTTTCTCTGCGTTAAAACGAGATTATAAGCGTAATAACACCTTTATTTCGCATTATATGGCCTTCTTCAAAATATTTTATTTGTCAGTGTTCCAAATAGGCTTTCGTACATTATAGTAATGACACTAAGTTTTGAAAAGATACCATCAGAAACGTTGGTTCAGTTGCATTCACAAGAAATGTGAACACACGGATATACAGATGATGAAGATAATGACAATATATGTCTGCCTCTGGCGGCGTATAGAAATAAAAGAGTTTTTTTCCATCCATGATGGTAAAAGAAAAAATAACCATAAAATTGAGAAGACATTTGGAAGTATTCAAACAGATTGTGTGCAAAAAAGACATTTTTAGTGGAGAAGATCACTTGAAAGTCTTGCAGGAGAGACGACCATGCAACCATGACATTACACAGATGCTGTTTTCAAGTGTACAGACTTACGACTGGTGTTCTCATGAATCATCAAGCCTACACACATACGTCACACAAACATGATCATCCTTTTCCCAAGCCAGGAAAGACTGGCAATTATTTCTTACAAAAAAATAGTCTCGAAAAAAATATTAACAACTGTAATGGAATTTCCTGAACAAACTCAGTAAAATAAAATTCTTTTTTAAATGCATAACCTTATTTAGATCAGCACTGATCTCAAACACGTTGTCTTTTACCAGCATCTCAGCCCTTCCCAAACATAGTAGCTAATCTTGCATAACATGCCATAGAATATGCCATGAAAGACAACACTAAGATATCCAAGCACTTAAAGCAATACACTGTCCCTGAGTGATTTTCAAGCTGATGTATTGATATAGAGAAGTATTGCAACATGTTGGTTTCACAGATATGCTCAATATTTTTAGTTATGCTAAATAGACAAGAGCTGTCAGAGGACAGCTCCCTCAACTATTTGAATTGCTTGTTGGTAAATCAAATGAAATCTATTTCAAATCTTACCCTTCACTTACCCTGTATATATATAATATGATAACAGCAACAAGAGGGCCATGATCGATCGAAGGCCCTGGAATCGCTCACCTGAGAATAAGGTGTCAGTGTGAGGAAAATAAACAGCAATGATATCTTATGATATTATGGAAAATCCAAAATTTGGATATTATGGCCAAAAATGTGGCCTCTAGAGTGTTAACAAGGTTTTTATAAGATTTGACCTCGTGACCTACTTTTTGACCCCCCATGACCCAATTTCAAACTTGTCCAAGATTTTATGGAGACATGAAGATTGGCCTAAAAATATGGCCTCTAGAGTGTTAACAAGCCAAATTGTTGACGACGCACGACGCATGATGGACGCCGGACGAAGGTCGATCACATTGTGCTCAGGTGAGCTAATAAAAAAAGGGCATAACTATATTTAAATTCATGACAGAGCCTGACCCCCAACACAGGTATGCAATTTCATGTGTGAATTATGAGGGACATCCATGGAAAGAAATTGTAGTTTAACATTGCTATTAAGTCCAAAATGGCCCATAAATATGCAAAATTATTTGGAAGAGTAACTGCTTCCATTTTTACTTGAAGTTTGGGGACTTAAAAAACCAAAAAGGGCCAAAAAAAATATTTGGAAGAGTAATGTCCCTGTTTCTACTAGTTGGTCTGATGATGATCAAGGCATGTGTGAAGTATTGGGGACATCTATTGAGTAAAAGGGGAGATAATTGCAATGTTAAAGTTTGAGAAACATCAAATGAGTATAACTGGAGATACTAGCAATGTTAACAAAAGCTTAACATTCTTGCTAAGTCCAAAAAGGGCCATAAATATGAAAAAAAATATTTTGGGAGAGTTATTGTTCCTGTTTTTACTGGTTGGTCTGGTGATGATCAAACATATGTAAAGTTTGAAGGACATCCATAGAGTAATAATGGAGGAAATGGCAATGTTAAACAAAACCTAAACATGTCTTGGGATGCGTGACTCCATTTGCTCATCCTATTCTTCGAATATTTGATTTAAAAAGGGGCTTGACTCTGAAAATATAGCTTTCAGAATAATGTCCCTTGTCTTACAAATGTGCCTTGTCATGATAATAAAGTATTCAAAGTTTCATATTGATACCTTTATAGTGTTTGAGTAATGAGCTACATTAAAATGTTTGCAAGACAACAACAACATCGACGACCCAGTAATCATAACAGCTAGACATTTTCTTTGAAACAGACAAGCTAAAAATGGCACTTGTACTGTCTTGTGTTGACATGGAAGAGTGACTGATTTGCATACCAAAGGTCCAGAGTTATATTCCAGCTAGGGTCACAGTAGGATTTTACTTGGTTACATTTGGCACCCAATGTGGGACAGTGGCTATATGTGTTCTAAGATCATTATCATCTTGTTCTCTGGACCCATTTGGAGATTTGAGGACGTTCGAATGTCAGACTGGTAGGGGAGCATGTCACGGTACCGATTACTTACAATAGGGGAGAAGGATGTGTATGAGACCAGGTAGCTCCGTCGGTAGAGCAGTCGCCCTGTAAGCAAAAGGCCCTAGGTTCAAGTCCCAGTCAGGCTGCATATTTTTCTCACCCTGTCTTCAAATAGTCTAACTAAATATGAATGCCCGCTAACAAATATACAGAGATGATAATCTCACTCCATTGTAATGTGACTTCCAATGTAACACAGCCTGACTAATGGTCACCAAGACCTTGTATGTTAAACTAGTTTGCAGTATAAATGAATGACCATATGCAATGCAGTTCACTAAAATAATACATTAGTGCATTACAGAGAAACCCTTATTATATACAATCTGAAAGAATTGATTATACATTCTAACTTAAAGAATCAAGATTAAGGAAAAACTCATCAGGCAATGAGGATATGTGTACATGTCTTTTGCAGTACGGCTATAAATACATATATTTCACAGCTAGAGCTTGAACCATATTTTCTATTCTAAATGCAGAAACTTTTAAAATTCATTATAAGTCCTCAAATGCCTTTCTCCTGCAGGAGAAGTCTAGCCTCTATACCTTATTGCACAACAAAAAGCATCAGAATGTCATCCATAAGCTCTCATTTGCCATACGTCTAGACTGCTTCCTAAACCCAGCTGAGAACCTAGCATGACCAAATAAAAGTCTCTTGAAAAAGTCAGTATTCCCTCTGCGAGTGATTTTAAAAACTCAAGTTTCAAACTTACCACACCCCCAAGGATTTGTTTAAGATGCTTGTATAAGATAATTCTAATTTTTAAAAGCTGAAGTTGGCAGACATAATCAAGTGTTTGGATTGAATTAGAGGCTATGCATGTCTATAACAAGGGCATTCCTGTGAACAGTCAATTGTGGAGTTAAGACAATATGCTAAAGTACACTTAAACAGAGATTAAATTAGTAGACTTGTTCTATAGGGTGTGCATAACATGTATTAAAAACATATGGGTCACCTTCATTTTTTTGCACCAACTCTTTATTTCATCTAATATTTGGCCTTTCTTAAAGAAATAAACCTAAATGACTGTCACCATTAAACAATCAAATCTGAAGGAAATTACTATATCAATTAGAGTGCCAAGATGGCAAAAAGTTGCTTACCTGAGAAATATTGCCTGTTATAGCATGGCTGTACTCAAAATATAATCCAGGCAGAAGGTACACATTAGTATAATTTGCCCTAGTGGTTTTGAATAAGTTTTCTTATTTTCCTTTTTCTATGTAAAATATAATAGTGACTTGGTGGGCCAATGCCAATTCCACCAAAAAAACTCAAAGAAATGCCATATTAAAGGAATCATCCAGATATATGTTGCATTTTTCATATTGACCTACTTTTTGACCCCACATGACCCAATTTCGAACTTTCAAGATTTATGGAAATCAAACATTTGATATGGTTTCAAAGATTGGGCTAAAAAATGCCTCTAGAGTGTTAACAAGCAATTTTGCAACGTACTTTCGCACAACGATGAACGGACGAGGCGACACAAAAGTCACGTTGAGCACGTTTTCAGTAGTAAAAATGTTTGAAATTAAGTTTTTTATATCCTTTTCCTAAAAATTCCAGTGGGTTTTGTCCATTTGCAAAATGAAGACTGAGGGTATTTTATACCCATTTTTCAGTATATTGACATCAAATTATGTTTTGTTGTCTTCTATTTGTAGATTTTTTGCTTCTTTTTTCCCTTGAAAAAAAAATTATTTACCATGAATATACAAATGTAGCATAAAAAGAAGTACCGACTATCAAATTAACTTTTCGTTTATTGCAATTTTTACATAAGTATGGAAGATCAAAATTATTGAAAAAAAGAAAACTGTAGCATACACCCATGTTCATGATTACAAGTCTGTGTGACATTGATTGAATAAATTTGATTTTGGAAGATTAATTTTGAATACTGCTTTTATCCTTTATGTAGTGACTTCCATTACACATGAACAACCTAATCAAATCCTCATTGTATTTCGAATCAGGACTGCCATGCACATCGAATGAATCCAACCCTAAATGTTAATTCCTGGTCCTTATACTTTTATAGAGCATTACAATGATACAATCTTATTTTCTATAAGTTGCAAATTCAAAAACAATATTTCAAGATATTCACAATATATAGTTAATTTCGATATCAAACTTAAACATTTTACCAGGCATTCATTCAAAATTAAAATTTAGCCTTGATGCCTTCTGGCTGTCAAACAGCCAAAGAAGAAATATCAAAATCAGTTGCAGCATCTCCTGAAGAAATCAATGCCTCTCCATATATCCTTGCAAGGAATTGAACATGTATACATACTTGATTGCATCCCAGCCTCACAACCCGTCTATCTAGATGTATAGACAATAAGCAGACCAAGGAAGACTGAACTTAACCTGTACACCTTGTTCAATTTAATTTTAACAGCATGGCAACATATACCCATCTGAATTCAATCTGGACACAAGTATTACAAGTCTAACCATAAGGAAACAAGTTTTCGACAATTTACATCCAATTTTTTAATTTATGAATACTTTGTCTATGTTAACCACTAAATTGGTCCATGCAGAGCTTGTTTTATTTATTTTTTGAGCAGATAAAAAGCTTTTTTTTTCCCAGTGTTGCTGTCTTACCTCACTTTTGACCTATTTACGGATGACTACACAAGCAAAGACCAAATGAATATTTTAATGATTTTCATTGGTAGAAAATAGCTATTCTTAACAAAAAGGTTTACACAAAATTGTCTGTTGAGATGCAGACAACTAGATGAAATACACGTTTTGTATTCACAAAATATCAATAACCAGTACTGCCAACATTAATAGTGACAACATAATGTTAAGTATGGGAAGGCATTAGTTTGGTACACTTCTAGTTAAAATTATTTTGAAAGGTCCTATTATTTAGTACAAGAGCACTTCAAAAAGGTTTCAACTTGAGCTTCATGCATGACATCATCATCACTTTAAAAATGACAACCACAAGTATGGAATTTAAAGTTTGAGAAAAGGTAATGGTCAGACAGTGTGGCCAGAGTTTTTTCATTTCTTGATTTACAGCATATATAGACAAGAAACTGTTGGAAACAGATTATGCTTTCCAAACTATGCTTTCTTACAGGATTAATGCAATGTATATGAATGTGTGTTGCATTCTGAGTCTGTGTTTCCTATACTGGTATTTTAGAATATTCAAAATAATCATAATACATTGCAATATACAAGTCCAATATTGCTGTTTATGTGTACTGCAATTTTCTTCCATGAGGTATATCCCTCTATGAAGTTTCAAGGTTATGTGTTCATAGTGAATTAGTTATGCTCTGGATAAAAATTAATCATGTATTTAAACAAAGGACAAAACTACCAAAAATATGATGTGCTAAGTTAAGGTTCTTGTAAAATGCTATTTTCCTTCATACGGTCTGTCCACCTATGAAGTTTAAAGGTAATATGTCTCATATTCCATGAATAATGTTCAGGCAAAAAAAAAGAGAATGAAATTAAACAAAGAGCAACAACTCAAAAAATATGCTGTGCAGAGTTAAGGTTCTTGTTCACTGCAATTCTCCTTTATGAAGTTTTAAGGTTAAATTTCTCATAGTGCATGGGTAATGCTCCAGACAAAAATTAACTATGAAATTTAACAAAGGGCAATAACTCCAAAAATATGATGTGCAGAGTTATGGTTCTTGAGCTCTGCACTTCTACTCCATGAAATCTATCCACCAGTGAAGTTAACACCAGGTAGAGCTCTGATACACTTATACATGTATCACAGACAAGAAACATTCAATAAATATATTCAAAGGCAATGACTAAATTAAAATTAAACTGATCAAGATATGTGCAACTAGTGTAAAAGTGGTACTTATAAATGCTATGAAGTTAATCAAAATCTGACGAAAAGAAGCTGAAAAAGCAGATAAAATATAGTCGAGAAATATGACAAAGGGGGCATAATTCATTGAAAAATGAAACAAGCATGACATGCCTTCAATATGAGCAAATAGGCTTGATATTTATAATTTTTGTGAAATAAGATGAAAATCTGACCAATGGTAGCTGAAAAATGTGTAGACAAAATATCTTCAATACATATAACAAAGGGCCATAACTCATCGAAAGTCAAGTTGGTCATGACAAGCCAACATAATATGCTACTAGACTTGGTACTTATTAATGGTGTGAAGTTAAATCAATCAAAACCATTGGTTGCCAAGAAATAGTGTGGACAAAATATTAATGCTGTACTCATTTAGAATCAAACAGATCATGACCTGTCAATGATATGCACAACTTTATACTAGTAGCTGTATATTATCAATACAAAAAAGGGTGCTGTCAAACATTATGTGTCACAAATTCTTTACATGTTTGCTCAGCTTCTTAATGAAACACATTAGAAACTGTAACTAGTTTCCGCAAAAAAACCCAGATAAAAACAAATAAGTGTGTGGAGAAATAACCTGCAATTTACATTAACACAATGTTCCACTATGTTACTAAAAATACTTTGAGTGATATGGGGGATCTGATAATCAATTAAATCATATTTCCAAAAGGCTCTACAGACAATTACAGAGGCTAGAAATGAGCAATATGTATGTCTTCAGTTTGGATGCCCTCTATCATAAATGTTGGTAGACTGCACATACATTCCTGGTGTTTTACAATCAATAACAAAAATATATTTAGTTTCATGTCCCTTAAACAGTAGTTCACTCATTAGGAGACTAAAGTGCTTCTTCCACTGACAGTAATTTTCTATAACGGTTCTCTTGATGTAACAGGGTTGTTTTGTTTTTTTCCTTCAGAATTTTTACATTTATTCTCTAACACTGATGACTGGACATCCATCCTGTGTCCAAACAGTATGATGCTTCTACACCTCAACATGAACCAAAATTTCTCCACAAGATGTTCTTTACTGCATAAAAATGCAGTTTGATGCCTATTTCAAACTCTGTGTCACCTAAAATTTTGGAGTATGCGACATTAATGTCTCTTTAAAGCATATTGGTGGCAATATCTACCAATGAGACAAATACAAGTTTCTTTCCACCTCTTTCTTTACATGTTCATTACACAATGTGATCATAAACATTGTAACCAGTGTTGAAAATAGTACAATAGCAATTAGAAACTTATCTGCAACTGGTTTACAAGATTTTACATTTGGCTGTCGATTGGCATTTTCTGACTATACAAAGTGCTGGCTCCTTGTTGGAGAAGCATGCTTCATATAGAGTGTTTGGAAGTAATGAGCATGTTGTCTTCGCCTGCTAGAAAAAAGACCAGGATCAAACAGTCTTAGACTGTCATAAAAAACTACAGCGTATGTCTATATCATAAGTTTATAAAAGTACAAACAAATAAACTTTATCACCTATATTTTGCTGACAAAATGATACCATTTTTGTAGATGATCTACTAGTCTGTTGATAAAATATTCTGATTTTATTTCTCAAAAGTAGTGTTGAGAATCAGTCTGAAAACAGTTGTTGATAATCACTCCTTCTTTATGACTGACTAATGATGAATCAGTGATGTTTTAATTATACAGTGGTCACGTGATTCCTCGAGGTCTGATGGGGTCTGCAAAAAAACTTGAAGACTCGCCGTATTTGTCATTTGTATGTCAAGCTTCAATACATTTGTTGATACCTTAATGTTGTCTTAATGTCGTCTTCTCATTAATTATCTTGTTACGTTTAGCCTTTAATAGTACTTTTTAAACATAAATATGTTTAACAATTACGAAAATAACATGATCATATCTTTCACTGATAATTTGATTGAAACCCTTTCTTGTATATATGTTGGCATTGCATATTTTTTATATTCTTGTAATAAACACAAAACATCATCCTGTGGTTCTCCAAATTAATTATTATGGAGAAAAAGAACAACACAAACAAACAAAATTGGCTCCTTTACTGACAAATGATTAATCATGCAGACCCATCACAGTTTGTTACATGATCCTGGGAAAATACGTTTTACATGGCCGTGTTGATATAACGATCACAAATGTAGACGATGTGTGAAAACAAATACAAAACAATCTCGAACAAGGTGTTAATTACAGGGACAAGTGGTCATAGGGCCGGAATATAGTTGTCAAGGAGATACAGGTAGGTTTTGTTATCAACTTCGAGGAATCGCATAGATATTATATAAGATATACTATCTAGAGACCTAGAACAGAGCTTGAGGAATCCAAAATCGCATGTTTGAAGAATCGCCCATAAACTTATATAGAATAAGAAGGGCTAAATTAAGAGACCGGGCTTGTAGCTCGAGTTGTCGCTGGTATTCAATGAATCGCCACATTGAGGAATCACATGACTACTATAAGTCAAACTATTACATCATAATTATACAGACAGTACTAGGAATTTAAATTCTGTGCAATGATATATATCAAGTAAAACACAACAATGAAATCTGAATGTCAATGTAATAATTTGTACTATTTGATCATTTTCAAAAAACAATGTAGCACAAACAGACAGTGACAGATGGTGCCAAACTATCCAATCAGGAATGAGCTTACAATTATATTGTTATCAACCAAAAAGTGCCACTTTGTCTAAAATCATAAACTACCTAATTTGTTGATAACTAAGAAATCGTTAATGGTTAATCAGCCCAATCTTTTTCAATCAAAAGTGTAAACAAAGTAAAATCTGGGATTTTTTTTATAATTTAAGGGCTATAACTCCTGAAAAAGTTTGCCTACAACAACCATAATCAAACTTTGCTGAAAGATCATAGCAAAAACATTGTCATGAAGTCTGATGATGATTGCTTCAGAAATGAAGATGTTAGACTGTAATCAAAATGAAATCTAGGAATTTTTACATGAAAAGGGCCACAACTTCTTATCTAATTGGCCATATCAGCCATAATCAAACATGGCTGGGAAATGGCTATAAACATTGTAAAGTCTGAAGATGATTGCTTAAGAAATGAAAATGCAAGAGAGTTAATATGAAACCTGGCTTTTTTTTTTTTTTTTAAAAGGGCATTAAACTCTTGACCAATTGGCTGTTATCAACCATAGATTATGGCTATATATATTGCCATGAATTTTGAAGATGAATGCATCAGAAATAAAGATATGCTAGAGTGTAAACCATGTGAAGTTTTTATACTAAAAGCAGCATATCTTCTGTCCTTCTATGCCAATATCAGCCATTTTTAAATTGTCATGAAGTTTAAGGAATGAAGATGCCAGAGTTTCAACAAACTAATTGACAGATGGAAGACTTTCAGAAAGTTTTTGTATGGATATGCAAAATCCCTTTAAGATTCAAATTTAAAAGTTATTAGTAACTCTTACAAATATTCAATACTTCATAGAATGAAATATAAAATGCTATGTAGATATATGCACATGAAAATAAAGACTTTGGTTCTGGAGACATTAATATTAAGAAAGACTTTGGTTCTGGAGACATTATCATTAAATGCACTTTATCCCTCAAATGCTTTACCACTAAAGGTCTAACCACTTGCCATATCCTCAATGTTTGTCTCCAAATGAGACAAGCATTTAGATAACCTAGACTATGATGAGAACCAAGCTTCTGGTGAACAATGTTTCTTTATAATTAGTCCCTTGGGGTCAGACAGATTGATCGCCCAATCAGACAATCATTATGGTGAGAGCAAAACTGAGCTAGAACCTTGCTCATTCTAATAACAATTTACCATCTTTTTGAATAAAAGTTGCTGTCTTTAATTATTGCAGACCACATATACAGACAAATGGCAGCATCATTGATCTTAAACAGGAAGCCAAACACTGCTCAACTTGCCAGCACCATCGTCAAAATCTCTCCAGGGTTTATACGTCAATCTGAAGGCCCCTATTTTTAAATTTTCAAGTCATTTTCAATTCTCATATAACTAGAACGATCACTGAAGGTGATTCATACCCACCCCATCTTTGACACAGATGTATTAATGACACATAAGATGTTCTCATAGGATTTGGGCTTGAAGCTACCAAAAAATATCCACTAGAAGGTGATCATACCACCCAAGTCTGTCATGTGTAGGATACAGTTTAGAATTGTTGAGGTATGTAATGACTACATATGTAAGGTTTAAGTATGTGAGCATGGTTCAAAGTTTTGGACAATGCTAAAAAGTTAGAAGACAAGACAAAGAACATCATACAACACACAGAAGAAAACAATTTGCCCCAGATTGTAGCTGAGGAGAATAAAAATGCAGTCTATTGTTCACATCCATATTTATTGTTTGAAAAACTGCTTAAGAATTTACATTTGGTTTTTTATGCACTGCACTTCTCATCAAGATCAATCTAATATGAAGTATCAACTAGCTATTTAGTATGGGGAGTTAGCTCGACAAAATCATAAGATAAAATGAAAAGGGCAATAAATCCTTTAAAATACATGGCAAGTTATGGTTCCTAGCACTGCACTTCCTCTCATGAAGGTCTACTACATATGAGTTTGATCAACATAAGTACATAGTTTTGGAAAATGACCGACAAAATCAAAACAAAATTAACCAAGGATAAATCCTTTGAAAAGCATGTAGAGTCATGGTTTTATGCACTGCATTCGCTCATCAAGATCAATCTACATAGAGTTTTCACTAGCTTTTTATTGAGTTATGTCCGGACAAAATCAAAGTTTACAAATGACAGCAATAATCTTTCAAATACTGCAGATTTTATGGTTCATAGACATGCAATTCTCTATAAGGTCTTCTATGAAGTTTGTCAACATAAGTCAGTAGTTTTGGAATGCTCCGACAATCAAAAGACAAATTAACAAAGGGATACTCCTTTAAAAGCTGTAGAGTTTGTTCTTATGCACTGCACTTCTTCCTCATCAGATCATTAATATGAACTTTCATCACTAGCTACTTTGTATGAGGTTTGCTGGACAAAATCAAAAGATTAAATGACAAAGAGCAATACTCCTTAAACATGAGAGTTATGGTTTTTGCACTGATTCCTTCATCAGATCAATTACATATGTTTCATCCACACATGACCTAAATTTAGTATTGTGATTATGCTCGGACAAAATCAAAGATTAAAATGAAAGGGCAATAATCTCCTTTCAATACATGCAGAGTAAAGGTTTTAGATGCATTTACTCTCATGAGGTCTTTCTACATATGAAGTTTGATCAATAGTACAGTGTTATGGAGAAAGCATTCGGACAAAATCAAAAGACAAAAATTAACAAAGGGGAATAACTCCTTTAAAAAGCATGTAGAGTTATGGTTCTTATGCACTGCACTTCCTCTCATCAAGATCAATCTACATATGAAGTTTCATCAACCTAGCTACTTTAGTATTGGAGTTATGCTCCGGACAAAATCAAAATATTAAAAATAACAAAGGGCAATAACTCCTTTCAAAATACATGCAGAGTTATGGTTCTTGTGCACTGCACTTCCTCTCATCAAGATCAATCTACATATGAAGTTTCATCAACCTAGCTACTTTAGTATTGGAGTTATGCTCCGGACAAAATCAAAAGATTAAAAATGACAAAGGGCAATAACTCCTTTCAAAATACATGCAGAGTTATGGTTCTTATGCACTGCACTTCCTCTCATCAAGGTCTATCTACCTATGAAGTTTCATCAACATAGGTACAGTAGTTTTGGAGAAATGCTCCGGACAAATATTTGTAGACCAACCGCCGGACCGACAGACCGACCGACCGACCGACCGACAGGGTGACTCCTATATACCCCCCCAAATTTCATTTGTGGGGGTATAAAAAGGAGAGAGAAAGGGCATATCTTAAATAAACTAATAAGTTAATACCAGGATTTTTTTCAATCTTGGGGGAAGCCACCCACCTCCCATCAGAAGGAGAATAATTTTGCTCAATTTTAGGTAATTTTAGGATTGTTGAGGTAAAAATTAATCCTACTACATATAGGTATCTGTATGATCAGCATGTATACTTATTTCAATGCAAACAAGAAGAAATATCTTAAAAAAAGATATTTGGCATAATAATAAAAAAAATCAAAGATAAATTATGAAAGCTGAAGAAATGAGTGTTATAATATATTTAATATAAACAATGCTGGCAAGATTTAAATGGTCTGTAATTTTAAAATATACTAGAAAATGCATATGTTGCTAAATTTAGGAGATGCAATATATTAGCCAGGGGGGAAGTAACATAAGAAAAACTTTTTAATAAAATAATAAATAAATTTAAACAAGAGGGCCATGATGGCCCTGAATCGCTCACCTGCTAATAAATGAGCAACATATGTTTGATTTATCATACTGACCTCCATTTTGACCCCACATGACCCAACTTCAAACTTGCCCAAGATATTATGGAAACAGACATTTCGACCAAGTTTTATGTAGATATGGCCAAAAATGTGGCCTCTAGAGTGTTAAGGTTTTTCCAAGATTTGACCTTGTGACCTACTTTTTGACCCCACATGACCAAAATTCGAAGTTGTCCAAGATTTTATGGAGAAAACAATTCTGACCAAGTTTCATGAAGATTGGGCAAAAAATGTGGCCCCTAGAGCGTTAACAAGGTTTTTCTAAGATTTGACCTCATCACCTACTTTTTGACCCCACATGACCCAAATATGAACTTGTCCAAGATTTTATCGAAACAAGCGTTCTGACCAAGTTTTATAAAGATTGGGCCAAAAAATGTGGCCTCTGGAGCGTTAATAAGGTTTTTCTAAGATTTGACCTTGTGACTTACTTTTTGACCACACATGACCCAATTTCGAAATTGTCCAAGATTTTATGGAGAAAAACATTCTGGATAAGCTTAATGAAGATTGGGCCAAAAATGTGGCCTCTAGAGTGTAAACAAGGTTTTTATAAGATTTGACCTCGTGACCTACTTTTAGACCCACATGACCCAATTTCAATTTTGTCCAAGATTTAATGGAGACAAACATTCTGACCAAGTTTCATGAAGATTGGCCTAAAAATATGGCTTCTAGAGTGGTAACAATTCAAATTGTTGACGACGCACAACGGACGAAGGGCGATCACAAAAGCTCACCTTGAGTAGTTGTACTCAGGTGAGCTAAAAAAGTTTCCATCAGTGAGATTTGATCTCAGGCCCTTGGTTTAACAGACGAGCATGTAACCAATTGTGCCACGGAGGCTATTGCTAATTGACTTGTGTTAGTTAAATTATACACTGCAAGTTTTTGTGTATTAGCGGGACAAGTCCACTATCAAGGCTATAAACTACGTTTTCCACAAGTGTTTTACTTTTTCAACTGGGTGCTTTTTAGGTTTAAATTTTTCAACTGGATTTTTTTATATGTTTAAACAGGTAGATTAAACTATTATTTGCCAACAGACAATCATGCAGAAGATATCACCCTGAAGCTCCATTTTTATGATGGAATATCCTAAAATAATTTATGCAAACCAATGAAATGAGTGCTTTTTTGAACTCTTTGGTTGTTAACCAAGAGCTTGGTTCAAGAAATAGGTCAAAATCAATTTTATACAGCTTACGCTGAGAAAGTGTTAAGTATTTTACGATGTTGGGAACAGGTATTGGATAAGTTACTAAATTATACCCAAGAATACAAGTAAGGAAAAAAACAACAACCTAGATTTACAATCTGAAGCACCTTAAAATTTTAATAGTTTCTTTAGAAATGATGAATAAAGCATCAAGGAATATCAATTACCCCATTTAATATGTAATCATATCTTTCATGTATTTACAAGAAACAGAACATTACACCTTCTTAACACAGTATTACAATACACATGACAAGAAGCAGAACATTACACCTTCTTCTCACAGTATCACAATACACATGACAAAAAAACAGAGCATAACACCTTCTTCACACAGTATCACCATACACATGATAAGAGACAGAACATAACACCTTTTTCACACAGTATCACAATACACATGACAAGAAACAGAACATTACACCTTCTTCACACAGTATCACAATACACATGACAAGAGACAGATCATTACACCTTCTTCACACAGTATCACAATACACATGACAAGAGACAGAACATTATACCTTCTTCACACAGTATCACAATACACATGACAAGAGACAGAACATTACACCTTCTTCACACAGTATCACAATACACATGACAAGAGACAGATCATTATACCTTCTTCACACAGTATCACAATACACATGACAAGAGACAGATCATTACACCTTCTTCACACAGTATCACAATACACATGACAAGAGACAGAACATTACACCTTCTTTACACAGTATCACAATACACATGACAAGAGACAGAACATTATACCTTCTTCACACAGTATTACAATACACATGACAAGAGACAGAACATTATACCTTCTTCACACAGTATTACAATACACATGACAAGAGACAGAACAGTATACCTTCTTCACACAGTATCACAATACACATGACAAGAGACAGAACATTTTCTTCACACAGTATCACAATACACATGACAAGAGACAGATCATTACACCTTCTTCACACAGTATCACAATACACATGACAAGAGACAGAACATTATACCTTCTTCACACAGTATCACAATACACATGACAAGAGACAGAACATTACACCTTCTTCACACAGTATCACAATACACATGACAAGAGACAGAACATTATACCTTCTTCACACAGTATTACAATACACATGACAAGAGACAGAACATTATACCATCTTACACTTAACACATGACAAGAGACAGAACATTATACCTTCTTCACACAGTATCACAATACACATGACAAGAGACAGAACATTATACCTTCTTCACACAGTATTACAATACACATGACAAGAGACAGAACAGTATACCTTCTTCACACAGTATCACAATACACATGACAAGAGACAGAACATTCACCTTCTACAAGACATGACAAGAGACAGATCATTATACCTTCTATCACACAGTATCACATACACTGACAAGAGACAGATCATTACACTTCTTCACACAGTATACAATACACATGACAAGAGACAGAACATTATACCTTCTTCACACAGTATCACAATACACATGACAAGAGACAGATCATTATACCTTCTTCACACAGTATTACAATACACATGACAAGAGACAGATCATTATACCTTCTTCACACAGTATCACAATACACATGACAAGAGACAGAACATTATACCTTCTTCACACAGTATCACAATACACATGACAAGAGACAGAACATTATACCTTCTTCACACAGTATTACAATACACATGAGGATCACAAAAAGCTCTATAGACACTGACAAAATTCAGATATAAGGCTCCTGAGATGGTGGGTGGGACTAATACTGGCATAAATCTTCTTATATACCCTTTAGGTTTGTTAAATATTGTAACACTGGAATAGTACAGTTTAACAAGAAATAGTCAAGTTAATTTTTAAGAAAACTATAACTATCACTAAAAGTGATGAATACCCCCTGCCATGGACTTTTTCATAGAACAAAAACTGGGAAAGATTTTTAAATTCAACCAGGGGCCATAACTCTCTCTTAAGAACATGCCATAAAACATATGTCATGCACATGTACACATTTTTAATGTATACGCAAAATTTGAGGTGAATTGGTAGAGCGATGTAGAAGTAGAAAATTTAAATTGTTTATATAAAATATATAAGGAATCTAGCAGACCCCTAGGGGTCTCAGTTTTCAAGGGATCAACTTATTTTAGCACATATGGTAGAGGGCCATGATGTGGGTGCCTGGATTGCGTAGTGATAACACACTATGCTTCTCACCAATACATCCCTGGCTCAATTCCTGATCACATATGTAAGAAGGTACAGTGGTCGCCCTTTAAAATGTGGTTTCCTCACACAATAATCAGAACTTGTTTCGTAATTGATGTAGAATAAAAAAAAGTTTAAAACTTAAAGGGCCATGAGGTGACCATTTCTGCCAAATGAAATTAAATCCCAACCAATGGTTTTAGAGGTCTTTTTTTTTCCATAAAATTCTGTTGGTTGCCATGGCAACCAGAGTTCTGCATGGATCAAGTTTATTTTGCAACTTTTGTGAAGGGCCATCCAAAGATCATTCATGCCACACAAAGGACAACAGGTGATCATAATGCCTCATAACCATAAAATTTTATAAATATTAAACAGTTCATAGTACATTTACACTAATTTCATGAAATATTGAAGTCATCTTCATAGATAAAAAAATCAAAACACAAAGGTATACCTTTGGTGTGATGGATAGATGGAAGAATGACTAATCAGATGCCAAGATTGAAAAATCTATATGCCCTTCAACACAGGGTCAAAATCAAAATTCACAAACGAATAGTCACAATATTAACATTTTAAATTGGAAACGCAACTCTTAATTTTACAAGACAATATTGAATTTTCAATCTATTTTCAATCTGTGAATGTAAATGCTTAAAAATTATATGATTATTTTTCTTCCTTTTTTATAATAGCAATGTGTAGTTTTTGAATGTTAAAAATCTCAATTTTGAGACTTTTGCAATAAATCAAAGGTTTGGGTGTGTTAAAAATGGCCGAGAAATTTCAAATCATATTACTGAAATTATTGCCATTTAAATTTTGAGAAATAATTGGTGCAAGCCATTTCATATTGGAATTTGCTATGTGGTTCTTAGAAAACTAACAAAAAATTTAACAACTTCAAAAAAGTCCAGCAAATAATCTTGCAAGCTGATACAGAAGCATCTCAACTATCTACTTAAAGAATGACACAAGTTAAAAGAGATCTATTTCAACATTCTGTAGCATCAATAATGGTCTCTTTTCATGTTCTGCTGCAATAAATGCATCCTCAACACCCACATAATTGTATTAGCTGCCTGGCAATTAAGTCAAAATTTACATTTTAATGATACACACAGAAAGTGTTGGAAATGATAAGATATTATATTTCAAACTGATCATTATACAAGACCATTACTGGCATTATTTCACTCTAGTAATTGGACTAAGCAGGTTTCAAATGAATGGCAACATAGGAAGCAATTTTCCATTCAAATCTCTTCATAATGTCAGACCCAATTTTTCTGTTCAAAAAAGTGGTGTACAAACAAACTAGAGCTATCACTGATGTTGATGAATACACCCGCAAAATGCTTTGATACAGGAAAAGCCAAACTCCAGGCGGAGCATAGATAAGAACCTGTATTCATAGTATATTGGTTATGATAGTAAGTAATAAGTAAGTATAGTCTAGTTGCCATCTGTTAACATTTTAAGTTTCAAGTCGATACCTTGTATAATTTTCCAGTTATGTTCCCGACAAGAAAAAAAAGAATTAAACAAAGGGACATAATTCAAAAATGGGACCAGGTAGAGTTACAGTTCTTGGACAATGTGCTTCTCCTAATCACCATCTGTCTATATTTTAAGTTTTAAGTCAATACCTTGTATAATATTCAAGTAATATTCTGGACAAGAAAAACAGCATTAACCAAAGGGAGATAATTCAAAATGGGACCAGGGCAATAACTCTGCCATCCATGAGACAACTAAAGATATCTAGAGTCGAATCAGGGGCAATAACTCATAATTTATGTCACGCACCTCTCCACTTGATTAACAATGCACACACAAAATTTGAACCGAACGGTTGTAGAAGTATTTAAAAAAAAACCTTAAAAGAAATTTATGTCTCCCCCGATTATCAATTCACACAAAAAATTTGAAACAAATCTGTCAAGAAATGTAGAAGTAGTTGCATCACAAGTTTTTGGGATAGACAGCCAGACCAACAGACTGACTCCTATATACCCCCACTCAAACTTCGTTGGCGAGGGTATAATAAAGCAGCAAATCTTAAAAAAATAATAACATAAAATTACTTATAAATGCTGTTTTATGTTTAATCTTATCTAATTAAATTCCATATCTATGTATAAGAGAGAGAATATAGGTCATAAAATACCAGATTGGAACATTCACGTAAAATACCCCCTGTACATTCCCATTAGTACATTATGAAATGGGGAAAATATTATGGGATTTTTTCCTATCATTACACAGAGGGAAATTTTACAGAAAGGTTTCCTATTATTACATACAGGGGGATATTTCATCAACAGAAAGCCAGAAGGGGCTATCAGCCTTCTTTGTACATATGCTGATAGCCCTTCTGGCTTTCAATGGACAATTTTATAGTAAGTTTCATTAAATACAAGGGGTATTTTATGGATAGGTTTATGGAAAGGTTTCCCATCATTACATACAGTGGAGGTATTTTATAGGAAGGTTTCATATCATTACATACAGGGGAGGTATTTTATGGAAAGGTTTCCCATCATTACATACAGGGGGAGGTATTTTATGGAAAGGTTTCCCATCATTACATACAGGGGGAGGTATTTTATGGAAAGGTTTCCCATCATTATATACAGGGGGAGGTATTTTATGGAAAGGTTTCCCATCATTATATACAGGGGGAGGTATTTTATGGAAAGGTTTCCCATCATTATATACAGGGGGAGGTATTTTAAGGAAAGGTTTCCCATCATTATATACAGGGGGAGGTATTTTATGGAAAGGTTTCCCATCATTATATACAGGGGGAGGTATTTTATGGAAAGGTTTTCCCATCATTACATACAGGGGGAGGTATTTTATGGAAAGGTTTCCCATCATTATCATACAGGGGGAGGTATTTTATGGAAAGGTTTCCCATCATTACATACAGGGGGAGGTATTTTATGGAAAGGTTTCCCATCATTACATACAGGGGGAGGTATTTTATGGAAAGGTTTCCCATCATTACATACAGGGGGAGGTATTTTATGGAAAGGTTTCCCATCATTATATACAGGGGGAGGTATTTTATAGGAAGGTTTCATATCATTACATACAGGGGGAGGTATTTTATGGAAAGGTTTTCCCATCATTACATACAGGGGGAGGTATTTTATGGAAAGGTTTCCCATCATTATATACAGGGGGAGGTATTTTAAGGAAAGGTTTCCCATCATTATATACAGGGGGAGGTATTTTATGGAAAGGTTTCCCATCATTACATACAGGGGGAGGTATTTTATGGAAAGGTTTCCCATCATTATATACAGGGGGAGGTATTTTATGGAAAGGTTTCCCATCATTATATACAGGGGGAGGTATTTTATGGAAAGGTTTTCCATCATTATATACAGGGGGACATTTTATGGAAAGGTTTCCAATCATTACATAGAGGGGGAGATTTTATGGAAAGGTTTCCCATCATTAATACAGGGGAGGTATTTTATGGAAAGGTTTCCCATCATTACATACAGGGGGAGGTATTTTATGGAAAGGTTTCCCATCATTATATACAGGGGGAGGTATTTTATGGAAAGGTTTCCCATCATTATATACAGGGGGAGGTATTTTATGGAAAGGTTTCCCATCATTACATACAGGGGGAGGTATTTTATGGAAAGGTTTCCCATCATTATATACAGGGGGAGGTATTTTATGGAAAGGTTTCCCATCATTACATACAGGGGGAGGTATTTTATGGAAAGGTTTCCCATCATTACATACAGGGGGAGGTATTTTATGGAAAGGTTTCCCATCATTACATACAGGGGGAGGTATTTTATGGAAAGGTTTCCCATCATTACATACAGGGGGAGGTATTTTATGGAAAGGTTTCCATCATTATATACAGGGGGAGGTATTTTATGGAAAGGTTCCATCATTACATACAGGGGGAGGTATTTTAGGAAAGGTTTCCCAATCATTACATACAGGGGGAGGTATTTTATGGAAAGGTTTCCCATCATTAATACAGGGGGAGTATTTTATGAAGGCATAAAAGGATTAATGTTCCCATATTATATAAGGTGGATGTATTTTATGGAAAGGTTTTCCATCATTATATACAGGGGACATTTTTGAAAGGTATCCATATACAAGGGGATTTACCATTTTACAGGGGGACATTTTCAGGGAAGGTTTCCCATGTTTATGTACAAAGTGATATTTTACACAAATGATTTCCTTCATTATATTTATCATTCCTGCAATAAAATTGTCACCTTGTATTTTTCTTTTGAAAAGTTACTCAATGTAAACTTCATGGCAGATATTTTTTACAGGTATGTACCCTATAGCAGGTTATTTCTGTGTATGTAATATTCTCTGTTTTTGCCATAAAAATTTGTTAGGTTTTTTCTATGGATGATTTTTCTGCAAATTCTGACCCAGGATGAATTTATATCTGCACTTGCTTACCTTGCTATTTAAAACAAACATATTAAAATCTCTAATTCTAAGTATTACACCTAATGAGATCACTCTATATTACATCTCACATACTCTACCGTTAACCATACCGTACACAATTTAACAGATGCTTTTGTATAAGTAAATAACAGACATAAGCCAATTCATTACTTGACTTTTCAGTTTTATGTTTATTGGTTATCAAATGCAAATTTTAATCTAGATCCCTCAACTATAAATGAATTTTGAGGGCAATTCAATCAGAGAGCAAACCATTGGTATACATGCGAAAATATGTACAGTTTGCATCGTTTGGCATGTAATTATGGCCCTGAGGCACAGAAAATATCCCCATCACCTGCAGGCAATGGAAGGTGACATGTTGTGTGCCATTGATAAAGGAAGATTACATTGAAGTGTGGTCAAACTGTCATATTTTTACTCTTTGTTCTTTTCCTGTAATTACAAATCATTCAACAATTTAGTGAAAACTTCATTGACTGGTTGTTTTGTTTTAATACTAGCGGTAACAGACTCTTGTAGATAATAGGAATACTGTCACAGCATCTTTCATGTAGATCAGTATCTTATGATCTGAAGGGATCTAAAGAGTATCCTGTGAATATTCTTCTACTGTTAGTTAATTTCCATGGATTTTATTTCTACGGATTTATGTTCATCTGCAGAATAGCAGAAATAAAGTACTCACAGAAATAACCCGCTATACGGTATTTATGAAATGCAAAGTGTGTCAATGAATAAAGGAAGAGCTATGTCAATTGACTATGGTGCCTGGTGGTCAGGCCTGACACCATTTGATGTGATGATTATTAATTTGTCTATCCTCACTTTTGACCTAATTACAGATGCTGACACAAGATATGACCAAATGAATAGTTGAATGATTTTTATTGGTAGAATATGCCTGTACTTTGGGAAAAAGGTTAGGATATAAATACTTCGTATTCACAAATTTTTAATGAAAGTATTCCTACTGAATTTTAGTATCTTTGATAAATATTTAGTTGTTTTATCATTAAAATGTTATAAACATCTACTGTACTAGTATATCATTACCTGTTCCACTTTCGCTGTAAAAACGAAAAACAGATATAGTGCACTCATGCAGTTGTTCTCAGTATTATCTTCTCCATTACTGTAATCACTATCAATGCCAAAAATCTTTTTTAAAAGATAATTTTGTTTAATATGTTGGTTTAATATGTTGACGATTTTTTATTCCACTATAAAAACAAACCTGGATATGTCTTAGTGCCTCTATGCAACCAAGCAAAATTGTACAATTCACTGCTGTGCTGATGTCTACAAGAATGTTAAATGTGCTATCCTTGACAATGAAGCAATGAAAAAGTCAAAATTCCTGTCTTAAGCTCTATGTAAAGTTTTCTTAGAACAAGAGGATCATAGAGACCCGTTTTTCTCAACTGAGCTCTATGATCTCAATGAGTGAAGTACTTTTCCCATCAGAGATACCAGATAAACCAAATTACATGCATGTGTAGCTGCAACAAGTGATGATAGATACAGGATGTCCACAAAAGCTCACTGTGAGAATGACCTGCACAGGTGAGCTGTTATATGAAATAAATGAATAACATTTCTTAAGCTATATACAGTCCATTGGCGATGGAACAAAGTAGCACCGGACCACACAATTACTTTGTTTGATCACATCTTGTGTTCGAACGCATCTTTCATTCTACCATGTTTTTATTCATAAGTATGATGATTGCATTTCCATTGTAATAACATGCATATGCTGTAAAAAGTCATTAGTGTCGTAATAAGGCAATGTCTTTACATGTTAAATTGTCGTAATGTTACCAGACACAATATTCTTATTTTTTGTTATATAATGAAACGCGAAAACAAAGATGGTCACCAACATTTGTACTGTTGACTATAACCTGCTACAAACAAACAAACTTGCTAGTGTGATTCATGTCATTGTGCCAAGGGTGCCGTACTGAGGCTATGGCACGTCATAATGGCCAACACACGAAAGCAACGTGTGTCACCATGGAAGGTGTGAAAAAATTACCCACGCTTTGAGGGCATCATAAATTAACTCACTAATTAAGGTTCCATATAAATAGAGTACTTCTTCAGGATTGTCATATTGTTCCAGTGCATCTTTTGTTCCATTCAACCTTCCTTCCATTGCATCTTTTTTACATTGAAAAAAGAACAAATAATGCTGGGACATGAGACTCACTTCAAATCACACCGTCATTTCGTTCCATTGTGATTGGACTATATATTTAAATGAACTAAATAACTACCATTAATGTATACGTTTTTTCTTTTTCATAATTTCTAGATAGCCAGTATATTCAGATAAACAAGTAATGTCTAGATAAACAAGTAATGTCTAGATAAACTGTCTACCATGCTGATGCTGTCAGAATGAGGGGGAAGGCAATGACTCCCAAGGTAGATCCATCTTTACAGAGTGTTAGGGCAGTAAATACTCAGATACAAAGATAAGGATGATGCAAGGAATCAATACAAACCATCAAGGAATTAATGCTGCCAATATGGCTGGCTGCTTTTCTGGCCAAAAAATGATCAAACCCATGCATATTTATGAGCATAAAAGTGCATATACTTGTCTTTTTATCTTCAACTGCTTGCAACTTCGAGACTGCACTGTATAGATTTTGCCTTCGCAAGTATAGGAGAAGTTTGCTTGGAAGACTAACAGAATATCTCTGCTCATTTAATTTCAGGCTGTCAGTTAAAATTCAATTCATATTTCCCTAGCATTAAACAAAAATAAAACAGATTTGAAGGTTTAAGACAGCTTTTACAACAGTCCAATCCAGTAACTTCACAACCCATTATTACAAATCTTAACAGTATTATTCAAAATACTTTTGTTTTCAAATGCATGTTTTTTTCTGATTTTCTATATGTTGGATCATTTACAATTGACCTCATGACTGTCAGGTTGTGAAAAAAAGATGTTAAGACAATTTCCTTCAAGATCATGATACAACAAGCGCTACATTCAAATGACTGATTTTTTTAGTTTACCGTCGCTGCGACAGTATTTCAGTTATATAGCAATGTCCATCTAATTTCATGTGGAGGAAGACCCCGAATGCACTGAGGCATCCAGGTAGTACCACAAACCAACCACAAGCCAGCTGGAAGGCTTCCTCGCATGAAAATTGACCGCATGATATAAAAATCTTCATCTGACCTCTGGGATGCGGTAATTTCTATTATACTAAATATAACAAGGCAACCAATCATTATTTTAGTTTTAACAAGAAAATGTGTCTGTGAGACACCAATGCCCCACCAGGATATGTATTTTTTAAAGTTTATATAATGATGTACATTTGTACAAAGTTTCATGACGATGCGAAGTTACCTAAACACAGAGGTAAACCTGTGGCAGAATAAACAGTTTTACCAAGTCACACCCATAAAATTAAATAAATACTACCAGAAAATAACCCATATCATGATGTACATGTATGTCATGTTTCAGGAAGATGTAAAGTCATCTAAATAGAAAAAAACAAATGCAGAGCAATCAATTTTACCATGTTCATCCAACCATGAAATATAGGTCACAAATATAAAATTGCATAAATATTTAATAGATCATGTGTACCCAGTTTCATTAAGATGTGAACTCATCTTCATAGAAAAAACTTTACATGCAAAGGTAAACCTTAGGAAGAACAATCAATTTCAGCATGTTCATCCAACCGTGAAATATAGGTCACAGCATGAATTCGCATACATATTAAATAGATCATATCAAGATGTACATGTGTACCTAGTTTCATCAAGGTGTGAAGTCATCTTCATAGAAAAAAACATTAAACACAAAGGTAAACCCAATGTGTGACGGACAGACGTACTGACTGAAAATCTATATGCCCCCCAACGGAGTTAGGGGGGCATAAAAATCAAATTATATTGACTGAAAATAACATTTTTGAAGGATCAGAATTAATTGCACATCCCTGGAAAATGACTACTGCTAACATAAAACCAATACGGCAAAGTTAGTGGGTGGGGTGCGATAATTTCTATGTAGCTAATTTTCTATAATGCTGCTAGTTTGTGGTGAAGGATGCTACCATGGACCCCCAAAACTGCGTAATAGGGAGGCTACAGTGTATATAGTAACATATCTTAGTAATTTCTATCCTGTAAGACAGCCAATAAGGAAGTTTAAAATGGAGTAGGAAAACATCAATTTAAGATGCTCAGTGAAATGCTTGTACATGTTAAATGTTAGGTTTAATAAACTAGTAATTTTGCAGTACAGTAGTGATAAAGAAGAGGCAGATGGCAATATATTCCTATCATTACAAAGATAATTTATTTGGCTAACTTCTGACGTTAATTTTGCAGCAATGCATCATTATTAAATGAAAGAAATTATTTCACAAGATGTGAAATGCTAATGGCCCTATTGATTGTATATTCTCGTGTAATGAATACAGAAAACTCTTGTAAATACATACACTTATAAGCTGAAATTTGATTTTATATTATTATTCATGGTAGCCACAAGTTTCTATTACAAAAGTTTCTACACAACAAATTTCTATAACACAAGTTTCTATGACAAAAGTTTCTACACAACACATTTCTATAACACAAGTTTCTATGACAAAAGTTTCTACACAACACATTTCTATAACACAAGTTTCTATGACAAAAGTTTCTACACATTTCTATAACACAAGTTTCTATGACAAAAGTTTCTACACAACACATTTCTATAACACAAGTTTCTATGACAAAAGTTTCTACACAACACATTTCTATAACACAAGTTTCTATGACAAAAGTTTCTACACAACACATTTCTATAACACAAGTTTCTATGACAAAAGTTTCTACACAACACATTTCTATAAAACAAGGTTCTATGACAAAAGTTTCTACACAACACATTTCTATAACACAAGTTTCTATAATGCAAGTTTCTATGACGTCACAAGTTTCTATCCCCTGCCACAACATACCAAAGTCATAAACAAGAGGCCCATGATGGCCCTAAATCGCTCACCTGAGATAAATAGGTTGACCCAAGGAACATCTGTTCCATTTTATTTTAAAATCTGGCCAGTAGTTTTGAAGAAGATGATTTTTAAAGTTTTCATATTTTTTTTCTTTTTGTAGCCATGGCAACCAGAGTTCTATATGGATCAAGTTTATTTTAGGAACTTTTGTGAAGGTTGACCCAAGGATCATTCCTGTCAAGTTTAATCAAATTCTGTCCAGTGGTTTCAGAGGAAATGTTGATTAAAGTTTTCCCTATATACATATAAGGCAAATAAGCCCCGCCCCTGGCGGCCATGTTTTTTACGGATCAGAATAAT
This sequence comes from Solen grandis, assembly GCA_021229015.1. Taxonomy (NCBI): domain Eukaryota; kingdom Metazoa; phylum Mollusca; class Bivalvia; order Adapedonta; family Solenidae; genus Solen; species Solen grandis. The sequence goes on from CM037781.1 coordinate 49,276,824, forward strand.
TTTAGCAACTTTGGTAGAGGTTGACCCAAGGAACATCTGTACCAATTTATTTTAAAATCTGGCCAGTAGTTTTGAAGAAGATGATTTTTAAAGTTTTCATTTTTTTTTCTTTTTGTTGCCATGGCAACCAGAGTTCTACATGGATCAACTTTATTTTAGCAACTTTTGTGAAGGTTGACCCAAGGATCATCCCTGCCAAGTTTAATCAAATTCTGTCCAGTGGTTTCAGAGGAGATGTTGTTTAAAGGTTTCTCTATATACATATAAGGCAAATAAGCCCCGCCCCTGGCGGCCATGTTTTTTTACGGATCAGAATAATTTTAGCAACTTTGGTAGAGGTTGACCCAAGGAACATCTGTACCAATTTATTTTAAAATCTGGCCAGTAGTTTTGAAGAAGATGATTTTTAAAGTTTTCATTTTTTTTTCTTTTTGTTGCCATGGCAACCAGAGTTCTACATGGATCAACTTTATTTTAGCAACTTTTGTGAAGGTTGACCCAAGGATCATCCCTGCCAAGTTTAATCAAATTCTGTCAAGTGGTTTCAGAGGAGATGTTGTTTAAAGGTTTCTCTATATACATATAAGGCAAATAAGCCCCGCCCCTGGCGGCCATGTTTTTTTACGGATCCAAATAGTTTGAACAATCTTGGTAGACACTTACCAAAGGAACATCTGTGCCAAAACATTTTGAAATTCAGTTGGTTGTTTTGGAGAAGAAGACATTTTAAGTTTTTTCTTTCCGTTGCCATGGCAACCAGAATTCCAAATGGAATTCAATTCTTTGAACAACTTTGAAAGGGGACCACCCAAGGAACATCCCTGTAAAGTTTTATCAAAATTGACCAAGCGGTTAAGGAGGAGATGTCGTTTGAAGCAAAATGTTGACGGACGACGGACGGACGGACGACGGACGGACGGACGACGGACGACGGACGAAGACCGGTCACAATAGCTCACCTTGAGCCTCTGGCTCAGGTGAGCTAAAAATGGTACTGGTATAGCTTCCTTGCATGGCGCTCAGCATGTAAGGGTAGTTCCAGGACTGGTTGACACGGTGTTAGGCTAATGTGCCACATGTCTACAGCCTGATACGCAGTGTGACAACACTATATGTCTCAAGTAGACATCATCTCCAAATAACTGAAATACTGTTGATTGGATGTTAAACCAAATAAACAAACAAATAATAGGATAAAACACATGCATTATGCCAGATAACATCCTCAATATATACTTTTTGAACCTAAATTATTTAATAAATCAAATTACAGGTATGACTCTTGTTGACTTCACTTTCTCTAATCAACCTCTATCTATATGTAACATTTTGAAGAGTAGTTGCTAATGCAAAGTAATCAAGGGAAATAATTTTCTCAAAAATACAATTAGAGTTACAGTTACAGTACAAGAGGGCCAAGATGGCCCTAAAGACACTCACCTGAGAATATCTGCCTAAATTGCTTGTACAAGTTACTAAATTATAGCATAGTTGTACTGAATACATAATCCATGAGATCATTTATAATTCCACAAACTAAACAGTGCCTATGGTCAAAATTTGAAGTCAAACTTGACTGAGAAATTATGGCTTTAAACACACAAATTTAAACATTAAAAGGGGCATAACTCCTGACCTAATTGGCTACTATGAGCCATAATTGAACTTGGCCAGGGGATTGCTTAAGAAATGAATATGCTAGAGTGCTTTCAAACTGAAAATTGGCATTTTTTAATATTAACGGGGCAAACTCCTGACCTAATAGGCTGATATTAGCCATTATCAAACTTGGCTAAAAGATTATGGTTATAAACATTGTAATAAAGTTTGAAGATGATTGCTTAAGAAATGAAGATGCTAGAGTGCAAACAAAGTGAAATCTGACATTTTTTTTAATATTAAAAGGGGCATAACTCCTCACCTTATAGGCTGATACCAGCCATAATCAAACTTGGTAAAGAGATTATGGTAATAAACATTGTCATAAAGTTTGAAGATGATTGCTTAAGAAATGAAGATGCTAGAGTGCAAACAAACTCATTGTGGACAACGGACAGATGATGAACGTACTACGGACATTCATCAATCATAAAAAGGGACCTACCTCTAAAATAAGTGTTCAATGAGTTCTGGGTGGAATCCCACCAAATCCCACCAACAATTCTAAGCTAAGTAAAACTTATATACTTTAGACAGACTTTAGTAACTCTCATTTCTCTAATAAAAAAAACAACAAATGTTTAATTTCTTACCAGTTATTGTCACTTAACGGGGTAATGATTCACTTTAACTTGTGTACTTGAATATTTCATAAAATAGTAATGGTGGATGTGTATCTACCTAGTTTAAGAATTTAAGTATTACTTAGCACTAAGTTTTGATGGTGGAATTTGAGCCTGGAGTTATGTTACTGTACTTCTTTTTTAAGCACTCTTTTACAATACCAAGATTCATATGTATATCACATGTGTTGTGGGAGTTATGGCCTGGACAAAAAAAAAGGGGGGCATAACTCAAGAAGTATGGTAAATAGAGTTATGGTTCCTAGTCATTGCACTTCTTCTCTATAACTTTTATCCATTCAAAATGTTTCATATGCATATCTCATTTGGTAAGAAAGTTATACCTTAGACAAGAAATTGTTAACGAGGACAGGGACGCAGACAAATGGGTGACAGAAATAGCTTGAACTGTTGATAGAATAGTCAAGTTAAAAATCAATCCTTATATGAATCAGTAATAAATTCCTAAATACATTTCATCAATTATCATAAACCCTTCATTCTACTGCCTTATAGTACTACTTTCTTATACTCATAAAGTCATAATAAACCTTATGTTGAATAATGACTTAAGACACATAAAACAGGAAACAGGAGACCATTAACTGAATGCGAAAATAATATGTAATTTTTACCTCATTACTGACTGGACTGTGTAGACAAGGAAGTTCAATGATACATATTGTGCTGTTTAATAATACTGTAAAGATTGATACTGCACTTCATCAATTTTACTTATTTCATGCTTTAGTTTAATATCATAATGTTGTTTATTTCATGCTTAACTTTAATATCATCATGATGCTTATTTCATGCTTTAGCTTAAACTTCATCATGTTGCTTACTTCATGTTTAAGCTTAAACTTCATCAATTTTGTGTTTTTCATGCTTTAGCTTAAACTTCATCATGTTGCTTATTTCATGCTTTAGCTTAAACTTCATCATGTTGCTTATTTCATGCTTTAGCTTAAACTTCATCATGTTGCTTATTTCATGCTTTAGCTTAAACTTCATCATGTTGCTTATTTCATATTTTAGCTTAAACTTCATCATGTTGCTTATTTCATATTTTAGCTTAAACGTCATCATGTTGCTTATTTCATGCTTTAGCTTAAACTTCATCAGTTTTGCTTATTTCATGCTTTAGCTTAAACTTCATCATGTTGCTTATTTCATGCTTTAGCTTAAACTTCATCATGTTGCTTATTTCATGCTTTGACTTAAACTTCATCATGCTGCTTATTTCTTGCTTATTAAGCTTATAAGACTAATTTTTTTTTAAGGGGCCATAGAAAAGCAGCACGATACCATGTCGAGTAAAAAAAAAATGTTTTTATGACACTGGTCAAACCCTTCTTTTTAGCTGCTGAATGATCTTGTGGTTAAGATTGTATGTAATAAAAGAACAATTTTTTTCATGAATTTTCATGTGAAATACAATCCTTAAAACAAAGCACTGAAGGCATGGAAGTTGTGTGTGAGGGTTTGACGAGCTGCATATATGCTGGAGTTCTTAGTTTTTGCCAGATACCAAACTTATATCAAAATAATGAACGATTGTTGTTTAAAATTTGTTTCCTTTTGCTTTAGATATGCATATTTGATATAAATCTTATAAGTAGGCTATAGAAATAGGGAGAGTAACAGTGGCGATGTGCTAATTGTTAACAGTCCATTGAAACAAATGGTGTGTTTATCTTTAATTTCTTGTACTGACCTTGTTAACGCAAAGTTAAAGCCATATTTTCTTTGTCAATTTCTTGAAAATCTGGCACCCTTTTATAAATTTACTTTGATAAATAAAAGAAATGCGACAATACTGTTCTCTCAGCGTTATCAGCACTTTGATTTGAACTCTCAGTATCTTATATTACCGTGCGATGGCACATGCAAATATGTATCAGTGGATTGCTCCTAAGCAACTTCTGATAACAGATATGCAGGTATTGGCCATTCTATAGTGTATAAAATAACCCCTGGAGGTATATGAGGTTGTTAGCTTGATGTGACTATAAGTAAGTTACAAGGATTTGTAACGGAACACCACTTAATGACGAAAAACTGTACATTCACAATCCAAATTCACCTACGAGCCACCTTTGCATAAAAAGAAATCATATTCCTCCTCATGGTAAACTGAAAGTATGAAACATCATAGAGAAATCAGTTCCTTCTCTGCTTTTATGCCACACACAATTATTGTGTCCCTTGGATATTTATTTTTTTAGTCAAAACTGAGTTTTTGTACACTTTAGCTGAATCTCAGCATACCTGTGTTGTAGAATATTGTTCAATCATTTGATCATTCATGCAAATTTGAGAGGTTATTTAAACGTCACACAAATAAAAGCAAATCATACACAAGAGCTGTCAGGGAGACAACACGCTCAGCTATTCTCAGTGCTTTAATGTATAAAAAATAAAATTCATTCTGTTACATAATAATGACCCCCAAGACATGTGTGATGTTCAAGTGAATACCTTTTTTGGTTGTGGAGATTGAATTTGCACTCATAATTTAATCTTAACCAGGAATTTCTAAGTTCACAAAGGGGAATTATTCAGTAGAAATACATGTTAGAGTTATGGGTCTTGGTTAGTGATGTACAATTATGACCCCAAATACATTTGAAAAGTTTTAAGTGAATACCTTAAGTGGTTGTGGAGATATAAGAAGATAGAGAAACTTTCACACAAAACCTTAACCTTGAGTGTTACATCAATGACAACGCCAACACCAGGGTGACTAGGATAGCTCTTTCTATTCTTCGAGTAGTTGAGCTTAAAAAGTAAGAATGATTTTGAGTATCCAAAACTATATCCCTCTCTGATTGTAATCTAAGTGACAGGGATCAAACTCCAGAGGCAGACACTCTAACAACTTGGCTACTGGGGATGATAGGGAATGAAGTTAAGGATATATTGATCAGTTTATCAATAATAGCTATCAATACACTGTCTCCAACTTTGTCAGTTGAAACCAATATGAAACCAATATTTTTTCCTCTGTGTACTCAATATGAATTTTTGCATCAAAATTGGATAAAAAACACACACACACACTTTCTTTCATTGCGAATATAACAATTTACCGGCTATAAAAACATCTGAAGAATAGAAACCTTGCCATCTCTCCCTCTCAAATCTCCACATTTTCCTTCTATTCATTATCCTTAATCAACCCCTTGTAATTACAACTTTATCTTTCTTTTTACAGGTCTTTCATTACACCCTATGTATCAACTTGTCCCTTGCACTCTGCAGTCATAAATTAAACCAATGAATATCCTACAGAAGCAAAGGAGGAGGTAGAAACATCGGAGATATTAATGACCTCATCACATGCAACCTTGAAATTTCTCAACATTCAACCTCATCACTCATCCCAATTATTAAAGAGATTGACACTTTCTCTAAATGGCAATAAAATAATCAGCCAACAAATGAGACAGCAGTTAATATGTGGGTATGAAAAAATTAAATTGATTTTTTTTTTTTGTTAGAGAATAATGCTAGGAAGCAAACCTACAGGGACACAGAAATGAATCTTATTGTTAAAAGCAGAACAATTCAGTTGGCATTTTTTTTAGTTTTGGGATTCTTCCAAATGATATGAACTGATATGTTTCACAATAGAAGGAATTCATTTAATGCAAATGATCAGAAATGAAATAAATGAACAACATTAATGAGTTATTCTTTAAAAACAAATTGGAGAACTACATACCAAAGGACAAAATGTAAGCGACCTAAACTGCAGCCTAAAGGTATCAGCCAAACTTTGAGTGCAACACTTCATCACATTGAGGCAAATCTTACTGCCAACTTGATTCAGGGATCAGTTATAGCCAAGACAAGAAAATCCATCACCCTGTCCTGCAGCTAGGGGACCCAACTCTTGAAATATTGTCTCACTGAAGCAAATTTTGCTACTAAATGATTTGAGAAATCTTTTATCTAGAGATAAATTACAACCAAAAACTAGAATCGCTATCGCGATATCATCGGTTTTCGCAAAAGCAATTCCATTCAGTTCACGAGTAGCATGATTCGAAAAACATTTCTTCGTTCAATGGCTTGTTTATATTGTTAACAGCGATCTTTCAAACATTTTTGTCGCAATATTTAAGCAGACTTTTTACCCAAGAGAATATTTTTGAGTATTACCTTTCAGTTATGTAGTCGCAATATAATCAGTTTTCACGAAAGCAATTCCATTCAGTTCACGAGTTGCATGATTCGAAAAATATATTTCTTCATTTAATGTCTTGTTGAATACTGTTAACAGCGATCTTTCAATCATTTTTGTCGCAATGTATAATCAGACTTTTTAACAAGAATACTTTTGAGTATTACCTGCCTGTTATGTAGTCTTAAATTTGAAATCTTTTTTTACGGACTTCGGGTACTGCAATGTTATATGTGTGTGTTGCTTTATGATTGAGACAAACAACAATTGTGTTCGATAAACAACAATTGCAAACGACAAACAATATAAAATGACACCGACAATGCAATAAGCCACTCAACACTATTACGAACAAATGTTGCATTGAATTACTATCATTTTCATGAAATATCGCATTAATTTTTTAGTGTTGTTTCAAGTTGATATCACCAAGGACCAGTATGCAAAAAAAAAAAATGCATAAAAATCAGACATCAATTATTTTAATTATAAATAGTGATGTCAAGCCAAGCACCCCCTAGCGGCAAAATGAGAAACAAAATTGAGTAAATATTTTGTATTAGGTACCTAACAATGCAGCAAATGGTTCAATCAAGTATACAAGTCGCACTAGTCGAACATTCTATTTCTTATATATCACAATTTGAAGCATAAAAACTGATTTACAATTATTCCAAAAAAGACTCAAAATATGGATTGCCGTAAAATGACCAAATCAAGTCCAATCTTCAAAAAACTAAACATCACTGGAAAGGGCTTCTCAAGAACTATAACTTTTGTTCATATACTCTCAATGCAATATTTTTAGTTTTGGGGCTATTTGGGGCCGAGTAAAAACACAATTATCGTATTATGACCTTGACATTTGCAATTTTATTTTAACTTTGTAATAATGTGACAATTTCAGACATAACAATACATAACCTGTGAAAATTTCATGAAGAATGAACAAATAGTAAAATCAGGAGCGACAAAAAACATATTTTTGAAATTTTATTTTTTACTAAATTTTAGTGAAGTTTGACCGTTTATAGTGGAAAAACCATGCATTTCTTTAATTCGACACCCTATATATTTTGTGCGTATATGTCTTGCAAATTATTTGCAACAAACAGAATTCTTCTATCTGATCTTTAACAAAAATGGATGGGTTTTTCGTAGACCTACCCTCATTTCCAGTTTTTTGCGAGGTTCGAACTTTCAACCTTCCGTTATTAACTGAAACATTTTCAGACATTAATACCTTGAAACTATCATATTTTATTAGGCTATCAAGAAGGAACAGAATGCAAAAAACTGTATCCGAATCGGACTTCAGCTATATAAGTTATAAGCAAAAAAAAAAAAGTGATTTCAACCAAAGCGCCCCCTAGCGGCTAAATGAGAAAATAAATTGATTAAAATTTCATCATTAGGTACCTAGCAATACAGCAATTAGTTCAATAAAGTATACAAGTCGCACTAGTCGAACATTCTATTTCTTATATATCATAATTTGAAGCATAAAAACTGATTTACAATTATTCCAAAAAAGGATCAAAATTTTGACTGCCGCAGTATGACCAAATCAAGTCCGATCTTCAAAAACTGAACATCAATGGAAAGAGCTCTTGAAGAACTAAAACTTTTGTTCATATACTCTCCATGAAATATTTTTAGTTTTGGAGCTATTTAGGGCCGAATATAATCACAATAATCGTAATATGACCTTGACCTTTTCATTCATTTTTAAACTCTTTAATTGTGAGACCCTTTTAAACATAACAATACATAACTTGTGAAAATATCATGAAGAATGAACTAAAAATAAAGCCAGGAGCGACAAAAAACATGTTTTTGAAAATTTAATTTTTCCTAAAATTTAGTGAAGTTTGACCGTTTCTAGAGGACAAACCATGCATTTCTTAAATTCGTTACCCCATATATTTTGTGCGTATATGTCTTGCAAATCATTTGCAGCAAACAAAACTCTTCTATCTGATCTCTAACAAAAATGGGTAGGTTTTTCATAGACCTACTCTCATTTGCACATTTTTTGCGAGGTTCGAACTCTCAACCTTCCATTACTAACACAAAAATTTTCAGTCACTCATACCTTCACACTATCCTATTTTATTAGGCTATCAACAAAGAACATAATGCAACAAACCACATTTGAATCAGGATTCAACTTTTTGAGTTATGAGCAAAAGAGTGATTTCAAGCAAAGCGCCCCCTAGCGGCAAAATGAGAAAGAAAATTGATTAAAATTTTACCATTAGGTACCTAGCAATGCAGCAAATAGTTCAATAAAGTATACAAGTCGCACACGTCGAACATTCTATTTCTGATATATCACAATTTGAAGCATAAAAACGGTTTAACAATTATTCCAAAAAAGGATCAAACTTTGGACTGCCGTAAAATGACCAAATCAAGTCCGATCTTCAAAAACTAAAGATCACTGGAAAGAGCTCTTCAGGAACAAAATAGTTTGTCCATAAACTCTTAATGAAATATTTTTAGTTTTGGAGGTATTTCGGGCCGAATAAAAACACAATAATCGTAATATGACCTTGACCTTTTCATTCATTTTTAAACTTTTTAATTGTGAGGCCCTTTCAAACATAACAATACATAACTTGTGAAAATATCATGAAGAATGAACGAAATATAAAGTCAGGAGCGACAAAAAACATGTTTTTGAAAATTTGATTTTTCCTAAAATTTAGTGAAGTTTGACCGTTTCTAGAGGACAAACCATGCATTTCTTAAATTCGCCACCCCATATATTTTGTGCGTATATATCTTGCAAATCATTTGCAGCAAACAGAACTCTTCTATCTGATCTCTAACAAAAATGAATAGGTTTTTCGTAGACCTACCCTCATTTGCGCAGTTTTTTGCGAGGTTCGAACTTTCAACCTTCTAAAGCTCAAATACTTTCAGCGACACGCACCCTCAAAGTCTATCATATTTTTTGAGGCTATCAACAAGGAACAGAATGCAAAAAACCGCATTTGAATCCGACCTCAAATAAATGAGTTATTAGCCATTTATAAATTTCATACAAAACGCCCCCTAGCGGGAAAAGTAAGACATAAATGAAAATTTTCTCAACGTTAGGATCATCTTCAAATACGTGGTAAAAACTGATTAAAATTTCATAAATGTGGCTTTTCTGATCACGGAGATTTGCCGTTAACAAAAAAGGGTTAGAAAAATAATAAAAAAAAAAAAAAAAAAAAAAAAAAAAAAAAACAGAAGAAGAACAATAGGTTTTCGCACTGCGAGGTGCGAAAACCTAAAAAGTTAAAGTAAATCAAACACCATGCCCTCTCTCTCTCCTCTAAGTGTGACATTGAGCTAGGGACTGAACTCTTGCCTTAATGAGGCAAACAAAACCAATTTATTTGAAAATTCTGTGATCCATGTCTAAGTTACAGCCCAGACAAGCAAATCTGAATGACCAGTTGCACTAATGCACATACACCATGCAGACATTGTGGAGACTTTGTCAAGCTTCCACAGGTGAGCTTTACAAAAAAATAAGAGGAAAAGGCTACATAGTTTTATATATATATGCTATACACTCTAAAAATTTAAATTTTAAAGTTACTTTAATAATCATTTTCTTTGCATATACATATCTTTTCATAATAATGTTGTTGTTTTTTTATTATAACTGCTGATATTAATTGTTCTTAACTTATTACAATATATAAAATAGAAATTGGAAGCAAAATCACAGAAGTAGATCTTTAGTATTGGTCATGGAGAACCTAATCACATGGGACTTTAATTTGATAGCTAGTTAGGCTATGTTCTTATAACCTTGCTGCTTTATCTATCTGTTTTCCATATTCTATATCCAATCAACAACTTTTTATTGAATTATGGACTTCATCCAACTTACCGTAAATATGCAAAAAAAATATGAGACCGCAAATCAAGCTAGGCTGACAATTGACCAGACACCACACCCCACTTACACATCTTGACACTAGGCCATTTTATAATCCAGCTTTGAACTTGAAACTGAGTTTTCATTAGGATGACATATTTGTCCTTTTTATCTTATTCTGTATTCAACTTTAGGTCACTGACTAAGAATTTAATTCTTATCTGTGCATGTATTTTACATCTCTATCAATACCCATCTACAGATGCATGGTTACCCAATGCAACCATCTGTGATGAAATGGGTGGTTTCCCCATTACAGGCAATACCATTATAAATATTATATGGTATTAAAAGTATATTTAGAATAATAAAATCTATATTTAGATTTTCTTTTTTTATTTGCCATTACACGGTTGATCACAATCACTCTTGGCGCATGCGTTATGACATAAGCTGAACCTACAAAATCGTTACTCTGAATGGGTGAAGGCACTATGTTGTGAAATGTGTCAGGTTGTAATACAAGCACCTGCTTTGGGGATACCATATTCTGTAATTAACCAATTTCGCTGAAGTGTTTTCCCTTGTAATGAGACCTACATTTGCCAAGTTAACAAAGACTTCACCAACATTAACAAGGAAGTGTAGGAAGTTATTTTTTTTATTTCTACCTATCATCTGTGAACCAGCTGCTTTATATACAGTAGAACCTCGCCAAAATGAACATCATTAAACCGAATTCCTTGCCATTTCGAAGTTTATTTTCGGTCCCGATTTCTTCCCATCTTATTTTAACTAAAAATAAAATGTTTAATCTGAATTTTGCTATTTCGAATTTTTAGCTATTTTGAAGTAAAAATTCAAGTCCTGAGGTCACAATTTATGTACATTTTTCAACTTTTATTTCGAAGTCATATTTCATAAATTTTCGTGAACTAATTATCGTCCTTATAATCAATCGTATCCAGATCAGTAACCCAGTTTATTTTGCGGAGGCACCTGTAGTGATGGCTCAGGCAAGTTTTTCACACCTTATTTTGAGATTGGGTTGGGCAACGTGTGTCCCACCGGAAATGTTGATTATTGCTAATCGATGTCTGACAGGTTGCATAATATGCATGTGCCGGCAGATAAACCCAGGTTTCAGATCTTTAGTATATTCCATATCATCGCGTTCGTCACCGGCATGGGACGCTACCTGAAGCAGCAGATTGACGGTAAAAAAATGTATCATTGTTTGACATGGTAGAATGATTATGTTCATCAGAAGCATCTAAGTAGGTCATGATATATTTTCATTACTTTTCATAACTTGCAAATAGTATATACATACACCTAATAGGTGGTTTTCACGACAAAACGATTTCCACAATATGCACTGGTAATGAAAACACAGACATGCATGCTCACAAACTGAAATTTCCATCAGATTTATAATCCGAATAATCGTTATTTCGAAGTTTTCAGTTTGGTTCCCAGGACTTCGATTTAACAAGGTTCTACTGTACTGAGGTAGAAACACCTTGTAACTGCAACTTCTCAATATGGTCTAAACCCTGACCTGCTTCATTAGAGGATGCTTTCCAACTTCACATTTATGTTAAATTAACAGCAGACAGAACAAACAATGATCAGCCTGCAGATCACTATGAACCCACTTTTTTAGTGTCTTTCAAACAGCCAGGAGGTTAACTCTCAATGGGCAATGTGCCCCATAGGTCAAGACCAACCCTAGTTGCATGCAGCAAACCATTCTAGACATGCCAGTTGGGCCTTTATTGATTTCTTTAATTGATATGGTGCACTCCGAATAGTTTTTAAACATTTGCATAATTAACAGAGTATTTAGCTTGATAATTTGCGCTTGTAGCACAGGATACCAGCATGAGTACAATTTACTCTGATGATCAACCTCCACATAAACCCAGGATGCCGATCATTTCCTTCCCAAGATGCACTGCATAGAGGCATTACATGTACCATGACTACAGTTACACAACTTGAGAGTTGTGTTTTATTTAGTTTGTAACAGGTTTACCAGAGCTGCATCATCAAAGGTTGTGATACAACATTAAAGTTTCAGTGATCACAGTTACAGGCAGACATCCCGGTGACAATGCAAACATTCCCTGCTCATAAAATCTGTAAACGACTATTGATATTATAGTCCCAATTTATATTGCAAAAGTTTTACATTTCATCGGATTTTTTGTCTTCAATTTTGAGATAGTCTGCTTGAGTTTTGAAAAAATAATGTGCAAACATAGATCACATTTTGCGTAGTTCTAGATGGACTAGTCCTAGATATATTTTATTATGCAGAACACACAGCTAAACATCTCTACCAGTAATAATCTTAATGGATGTGATCAATCCTAGCCATTTTTCTTACATGCAGTCTTCTACAGTTGTACAAACTGAAGTACAGAGATGGACTTCAGATGTACAATGAATGTTTCATACACAAATATCCATTAATACTTTAAAACATCCAATATAATGACTATTTGAAGAATATATACAACAAATCAATGTAATTATGAACAATATAGAATGGCTGAAAGGGCTGAATCAGAACTTCCTCTCTAATATATATAGTCAGATCTCGGTCATTGGAAGTTGTCAGGGGTTTCACTTCGAATGTTTGAATAAGCTATTGTGGTCAAATGTAACTGCTTATATGCATTTTGTAATATTTAATGGTATACTATGAGCATTTATATTCGTCTTTTGTTTATAACAAAATACAGATTATACCATTAAATCAATCTTAATGAAATAATTCAAGTTCATAAATTGTTGAATAGGTTTAAAAAGGTGTTTATCAAATACGCTTTTGTTGTTACATTACATGTTGACCATTTTATTTCCTGTGTTTCTTCATCAATCGCTGTGATTTAATACCAGGTGAAACAAACATAAAATGAAACACATTTTCTTTATTTACATTTACACATGTAGCAGAAGCAAAAAGTCATGGAAGTTATTCTCTAAGTGAGATGACTGCAATAAAATCAGGCCATATTATACCCATCCTCTTGTAATTTTGCTTTACCGCTAAAATACAAGGTGAATAAAGACTCATTCTTTATTTCTTTAACTAGTGCATTCTTTCATTAATTTGACTGCTAATCAGTTGTAATCAATTCATGGGGTCCTTTAACTGATTGGCAATCAAAATCATATTCAAATTAATGTGCGCTGTACTGAAAACATGACAATGATCTCCCCGTCACAGTTTGTCAGTAAAGGTGTAAAACAAAATAGCTGATCAGCACATGGAAGACAGGTTCGGATAAAAGGTGTGAACATGTGATGAAAATGTACACCGGGGGCCCAATTTTACTTTTACAGATAAAGGGTTTTGTTTCAATAAACCAAACAAATAAAGGATTGTATTTTATATTAACTTATATAAGAATCAGGACCAAAGGTAAGGTTTGGATAACGGATAGGCTTTGGATAACGCATGTTTGGATAACCGAGATCTGACTAGCAGTTTCTTCCTGATTTCCAGCTACAATACCTTTGGCAGCTGAAGTCAGTGACTGTCACACAGCTTTTTTTATCAAAAGTTTTACTAAAATCTCCTCTTAGAACCCTTTACAATATTAGTAAAATAGTTTGTGTGAGACAATTTTCAAAGTGTATTTGTATCAAGGAAAATGTCTAAGAACCTGGTGTAGACTAAACACTAAAAATATTTGAGTAACCACTGAAGGTGATTAATAACCCCTACTGCCTTTAAAAACAGCCAAGGGTAATAACTCTAGACAAATTTATATTTGGCAAGCAGAGGATGCCAAAGAAAGCTGTGTGTCTTACACTGGCAGTGTTTCTAAAGTTAGTTTGTTGTGTTGGGTGTAAAGTCCCACCAACAGTATTTCAGTCGTTTAAAGACGATGTCTACTTGAGACAGATATAGTGCTGCCACACTACAGTATCACGCCTTAGACATGTAGCATGTCACATCATCCTGACACCAGGCCTGCAACTTTCCTTATATGTTGAGCGCCAAGCAAGGGAGCTATAACAGTACCATTTTTTACAACTTAAGTATGTCGAGGCCGGGGATCAAACCCACAATCTCCTGCTCCTGAGGTGGACTTTCTAACCACTCAGCCACCAGGGATGGTGCTTCTTAGGTAATCCATCATAAAGCCAACATCTTTAAATAACAAGAGCTGTAAGAGGACAGCATGCTCGACTATTCAAAACGCTTGTTGGTAAATCAAATGAAATCTATTTCAATTCTTGCCCTTTATATACCCTAATAATAGGCAAAAATGATATACCTTGATAATCTGATACCCCTTAATATTTTTATGAAGTCTAAAATCAATCCCATGCCTAGTTACTGAGACATAAGCATAATAACACTGTGCATGAAAAACTTTAACCAAAAATCCAAGTTAGAATAGGGCCATAATTTACATAAAATTCAGTCCAAAAGTTATCCTCCTTGGTTTTCTGATGCCCCTGAAAACACTCTTTAACTTTCTAGTCAATTCCACAAGCAATTTCAGGGATATAAGCTGGATAGTAGCTTGAATGCAAAAATTTAACCAAAATTCTAAGTTAAAAGGGGGCCATAATTTTGAATATATTCCATCAAAAGTTATCTACCTTGATAGTTTGATACCCCTAAACATATTAAAGATGTTTCAAATCAATCACATGCCTGGATACTGAGATATAAGCATGTACCTTGCATGCAAAACTTTAACCAAAATTTCTAAGTTAAAAAGGGGCATAATTTGTAACATATTCCATCAAGAATTATCTACCATGAAAGTATGATACCCCAAAATATATATTAAAGATGTTTCAAATCAATCCCATGCCTGGATACTGAGATATTAGCATGAAAGTACCTTGCATGCAATACTTTAATTAAAACTTCTAAGTTAAAAAGGGGCCATAATTTGTAATATATTCCATCAAGAGTTATCTACCTTGGTTGTCTGATGCCCCTGAACATATTTATAAACTTTCAAGTCAATACCATAAATGGTTATTGAGATATAAGTTTGAAAGTAACTTGCATGCAAAACTGTAACCAACAGCTGCAACGCCAATGTCAACGCCAATGCAAGGGTGACTACAATAGCTCTCATATTCTTCGAATAGTCAAGCTAAAAATGCATGGGCAATAGCTTTTGAAAAACTGTAAAGACTGATTTGCATTTTTGCTGGTGATGGATACTTTGCCTGATGATAATGTGTGTATAGTTACGCTGAAGACTTCCCAAAATATTACATTTCTTAATATAGGACGTGATGTGACATGAAGTGACTGTATTATGATGAGACGCTGTGTTACTGTGAGGGTGTGAAAGAAGAACATCTTGAACCCCAGAGATTCTACTTCAGTTTATGATGCAGTACATTACTTACTGGTTCAGGGTCTGCCATAACCTGAATCAAGCCTGCCTATCATGTCTACAGACACCATTCATTATCCCAATACCCCAATACTCCTTTCCACACGTCCTTACACGGGGTCACACAAGGGCAAAATCAATTTTGAACTTTAGTAAGCTGTTATAATTCCAATGTTATCTGTTCAATTCTTAAACCAAACTGCTGATTTACCAAATGAAGGAAACAACAATATCATCTACAATTATAGACATTAATTTTATAAAAGAATGGTAAAGCAATACTTTCTATCAAAAAC
>CM037781.1:49292957-49342957 GCA_021229015.1 Solen grandis
TCCCAATCTTTATTTAAATTCCCATAACTTTTGTCCTCAGTATTATATCAAATCATCTGCAAGATCATGGCAATTTTTTTACACTGATACAAGAGCTCATAGTCATGCCTTATATTTTTCAGCCCAGTGAAAGTTTGTTATGTAGGCTAGTGTGGTTCAACTACCAACATTTGCATTTACTGAGTATAAGAACATCATAAAAGAATGCAGTTGAGTTGTAAATATTGGTTATAAGGTCGGCTCAAGTGTTCTGAAGTAACCATATCAAAATCAATTTTCATTTCCAAAGTCTCTGTGACCTTGACCTTTGATGTAATGATCCCAGAATCAAGAGGTGTCAACTTAATGTCATTATTTAACACCCAATTAAGTTTTAGGAATATAGTATAATCATATTATTAATCAGAAACAATCTTCACATTCAAAGTCACTGCTCCACTGACCTTTGACCTAGGGATCCTCAAGTCAACAGAGGTCATCTAGTAGTCATGACCCAACACCTTATCGAATTTGAAGAATAAAGGTTCAAAATTCTCAAGGTATCGATTGAAAACAATGTGGAACCACCAATAAACTGACAGATAGACCAACATATGTAAAACAATATGCCCCCTTTTCTTTGAAGGGAGGCAAAATAAGAAATATCTTTTATAAAAGATAAGTGTTGATGGGGATTTAAGTAATGGATGATGTAGATCAGTCATATGATGTTTAAATAATTATCTGTAATGTGATTCATACTGGAAAGTGGAAATTAGCAGGGGGAGGAAAGTTTGCTGTAGCTTAAATGAAGCAGTCTGCCATCAGTTATAAGTACGAGGATAGGGAAGCTGACTAATATACTTTTCAATTGAACATATATTCATAACATTCAGCCAGAAAAAGAATTGAAAAAATAAAAATTAAAAAGGGAGATTATTAAACAAGAGGGCCATGATGGCCCTGAATTGCTCACCTGATTAATATTGCCTTAATTGCCTTTTATAAAACAAAATAATCTGAATTGAAAACAGAAACTGTCAAAAATCAGGTGACCCCAAGAGCCATGATTTGAAAACTTGGTTCAGGTCCACAAGGCCATGTTACATACCAAATATCTAAACCCATGTTCTTGTGGTTTCTGACAAGGATATCTTTTAAAAAATCTTTCCTATGTTAGTCTATGTAAAATCAAGAGACCCCTGGGGCGGGGCCAATTTTGATCCCAGGGCCATGATTTGAACAAACTTGGTAGATATCCATAAGGCAATAATACACAATAAATATCTAAACTCCAGACCTTGTGTTTTCTGAGAAGAAGATTTTTCTAGTTTTTTTTCCATGTAAGTCTATGTAAAATCAAGTGCCCCCAAGGGCGGGGCTAATTTTGATCCCAGGGCCATGATTTGAACACAAATTTGGTAGATGACCATAAGGCAATAATACACAATAAATATCTAAACTCCAGGCCTTGTGTTTTCTGAGAGTAAGATTTTTCTAGATTTTCCTATTTAAGCCTATGTAAAATCAAGTGACCCTTGGGGCAGGGCCAATTTTGACCCCAGGGCCATGATTTGAACAAACCTGGTAGATATTTATAAGGCCATGTTACACACTAATTATCTTAACTCCGCGGCTTGTGGTTTCTGAAAAAATGATTTTTCTAAAAAAAAATTATGTATAAGTCAATGTTAAATCATGTTACCCCTGGGGCAGGGCCAATTTGATCCCAGGGCCATGGTTTATACAAATTTTGGAAAAGAGATCCACTAGACAATGCTATACACCAAATATGTAAACTCCAGACCTTGTGGTTTTTGAGAAGAAGATTTTCTTAGTTTTTATTCCTATATAAGCCTATTTAAAATCAAGTGACCCCTGGGGTGGGGCCATTTTGACCCCAGGGTCATGATTTGAACAAACTTGGTAGAGATCCACTAGACAATGCTTCACACCAAATATTTAAGCTCCAGGCCTGATGGTTTCTGAGAAGAAGATTTTTCTAGTTTTTTTCCTATATAAGCCTATGTAAAATCAAGTGAACCCTGGGGCGGGGTCCATTCTGACCCCAAGGCCATGATTTGTACAATCTTGGTAGAGGTCTGCTACACAATGCTACACACCAAATATCTAACCTCTAGGCCTTGCACTTTTGCAGAAGAAGATTTTCAAAGTTTGCATTTTTAAAATCTATTTTTTTGCTCCTGTGACCTACTTTTTCAACCAATCAAAATACTTTGAACAACTTTGATAGAGGGCATCATAAGGATGATTTCTGTGACATTTGGTCAAAATCTATACAGTGGTTTAGGAGGAGATGTTGTTTAAAGGAAATTGTTGACTCCGGATGCATGGACGATTGACAAAAGGCGATCACAATAGCTAACCATGAGCACGTTGTGCTCAGGTGAGCTAAATATTGTGCCAGGTACATGTAGAGTTATGGTTCTTAGTCACTGCACTTCTCCAAGTTACTACTATTCATATATGAAGTTTTAAGTCAATACCTTGTATAGTTTTCTGGTTATGGCCAATGTTAAAGTTGCTGACAAGCCAGCAAAGAAACCACCAGACAGACAGAAAGGGCAAAAACAATATGACCCTGATCACACATCTCGGGGGCATAAAAACAGATGAAATCAAATCCATTAAATCAACAATATGACCTGTTCACAGGGTAACCTCACAGATAAACATACAACACATACTTGAATTATTTGAAAAATTTCTCCCAATATTTCTTTAAGAAAAACCCAATCATAGCTACAAACTTCCCACATTATCTTGTTAGATTGCAGTAAACATTAACACTTTAGATATTTGAGTTGACATAACCATGAGAAATTTGACAGTTGGTGTGAACTGCTTTTAAATCTGAACTCGAGTGCCCAATGTTCCTAAAGTCTCTGCTTTACAATACCTACAGCTGATAGTACGAGGGTTGTCCCAGAAGTATGTAGACTTTCTATACAACGACAAAGTCTTTTATCATAACCAAGTAATATTGTTCACGGATAAACTACTATTCATATTCTTTTAATTGAATAGCAATATGAGACAATATGTCCATAAGCAGTATGCGTATCAATGTTTCCATGACAACCATTAGCGCCATGTGGCGCAAGAGACGTAAAGCTAATATTTGCTAATATAAAATGCTTAATTTAAAACTTTAAGGTAATGATTAACGCGGCATATTGCGTCTGCTTACATTCCAACGTCATGACGTCATTTTCTATAAACAACAACGGAATAACGTTTTGAATACTTAAGATACATCAAGTTTTGCGCTCGTATCACTAAAGAGCCATTGCGGAAAAATGGCGTCGATCGGAGACATCAAATTGCGCTCTACAATCCAATTTTGTGAAGCACTGGGAAAAACCCCATCACAGACTTACAAACTGATTCAGGATGCCGGAACTGCAGAAAAGTGTTGCAGGTCGTTAGTTTTTAAGTGGCATAAGCAGTTTAAAGATGGGCGCAAATCCATCGAAGACGAGAAACGGTGCGGTCGAACGGCAAATCAGAAAATGACACTCGTGAAAAAAGTTAAGGACACGTCAGCAAAAGAACCGGCGTTTCACTGTTCGCACTATTTCAGCAGAATTAGGAATATCGAAAACGTCTGTACACCGGATACTGAAAGAGGACTTCATATGAGTAAAGTAAGTGCGCGATGGGTACCTCGACTCTTGACTGATGAACAAAAGGCCACATGAGTTCAGTGTTCTCAGGAGTTTCTGAGTCTGCATAAAAAGAAAGGTGATCAGTTTTTGGACAATATTATCATGATGGACGAGACTTGGATATGGGAATATGATCCTGAAACAAAGGCTGAATCCTCGGTACGGAAAACACCGAAATCCCCACCTCCGAAGAAGGCGAGAGTGTCCAAGTCTGGCGGAAAACACATGTTTGTGTTTTTTATGGATCGCCGAGGCATGTTGTTAGTGCACAGAGTACCAGACGGACGGACAGTCAATGCCTCATACTACGGCAAGGTATTTATTATACACGACTAAATAACTGATTAAATAAGATTCTGTATGTTTATAAAATATTCATATTCCATACATATCTAACACGTTTATACAAATTAAATATAAATATTGCAAATTATTCCAACTCAGCGACCGTTTCATTTGCACAGACCTTGTTTATTTTTTCAGCTTTTGCGCAGAGATCTCGTACACGCCTTACAAAAGAAACGTCCGGGTGTCGATTTAAGTGACTTTATTCTTCACCAGGATAATGCTCCCCCACATACGGCTACATCATCACAGTTAGAAATAGACGTGTTGGGGTTTAAACGCTTAAGACACCCGCCATATAATCCAGACCTGGCTCCTACGGATTTTCGTGTGTTTCCGGAGATTAAGTCGTATCTCAGGGGCCGAAGATATGACAGTCTGCAAGATGTAATGGCGGAAACGCTGAAGATTGTGTCTTCTTTTGATAAGCAATTCTATGTAGACACTTACAACAAATGGATTATACGTCACAAGAAATGTGTTTCCTGTGGCGGTGACTACGTAGGAAAAGTGTAAGGTGCGTTTTAAATGCGACATCATTGTGACATTACGTGACGTTTTTTTTGTGCGCCGGGTGGCATATAGTGGTGATTATTAATCATTTGAAACTTTTTATTCGTTCTATGTATCTTAATGAAATTTCACCATGTATGGGTCATATAAATGAAATAATATGCCACGAAACTTTGGTACTGAAGTATTGACAAATAGCCATGTTATAGGGAAAGTCTACATACATCTGGGACAACACTCGTATAAGCAACATCAATTGGAACACAAGGTTTTACACAATACTATATTTCTGGATGAAATCAGAACCGAAAAGTGTGATGAATAGTGTGCATCTTTTTTATTAATATTTCGTTTCTGAAGAAGGGGTGTCACAATACACTGATATCATTTTTTTTTTGTAGTTTCCCAAACTTTACCCCACCCACTGGAGAAGATCATATTTTTTGTAGTTTCCCAAACTTTACCCCACACACTAGAGAAGATCATATTTTTTGTAGTTTCCCAAACTTTACCCCACCCACTGGAGAAGATCATATTTTTTGTAGTTTCCCAAACTTTACCCCACACACTAGAGAAGATCATATTTTTTGTAGTTTCCCAAACTTTACCCCACACACTAGAGAAGATCATATTTTTTGTAGTTCCCAAAACTTTACCCCACACACTAGAGAAGATCATATTTTTTGTAGTTTCCCAAACTTTACCCCACACACTAGAGAAGATCATATTTTCTTTTATGAATGGTCATAGAAGGCATCATTATTATGAGCGGAGGAGCGACTGGAACAAATAAGTATTTTATAAGACCACAAGTAATCTAACAATAAAATAAACACAATTTAATGCTCTATTTATTACAAGTAATTCTGATTTATATTTTTCATAATCTCTTTATTTCTGTCTAGAGTCTTTGAATAATTTCTTTTCATCTGTCTTGAGTCTTTGAATAATTTCTTTATTTCTGCCTAGAGTCTTTGAATAATTTCTTTTCACCTGTCTTGAGTCTTTGAATAATTTCTTTATTTCTGCCTAGAGTCTTCGAATAATTTCTTTTCATCTGTCTTGAGTCTTTGAATAATTTCTTTTCATCTGTCTTGAGTCTTTGAATAATTTCTTTTCATCTGTCTTGAGTCTTTTAATAATTTCTTTTCATCTGTCTTGAGTCTTTTAATAATTTCTTTTCATCTGTCTTGAGTCTTTGATAATTCTTTCATCTGTCTTGAGTCTTTGAATAATTTCTTTATTTCTGTCTTGAGTATTTGAATAATTTCTTTTCATCTGTCTTGAGTCTTTAAATAATTTCTTTATTTCTGTCTTGAGTCTTTGAATAATTTCTTTTCATCTGTCTTGAGTCTTTGAATAATTTCTTTATTTCTGTCTTGAGTATTTGAATAATTTCTTTTTATCTGTCTTGAGTCTGAATAATTTCTTTATTTCTGTCTTGAGTCTGAATAATTTCTTTATATCTGTCACACACATCTAAAAACCAGACTATCCATGCCTGCAGGTTTGTTGTCCAAAAGATAGTAAATTCGGTAAAGGCCTAGTTTCTATGTTGCATATTATGCAAGTTCTACAGCATCCCCAAGGACTACTGTACACCTTGCAAAGAGAACAATTGTATCTCAGCATTCACACTTCAGCAATTGTTTAAACAAGCACATTTCCCTCCTTGATTCTCTATAAATGAAACTTATTTCTCATGAATATTTAGATCAGTTACAATAAATTTTCCCTTCTCATCAACTACAGGTTTAATTACAAGACAATCCCAGAATCTTGTCTACAAATACAATGGTATTTTCGGCAAAAGAAACATCTTCTACAGAAAATAAGCAACTAGTCTTGAATTAACATAAACTCTAATTTCAGTAACACTTTATGACCTACTAAGACCGACATTGTTTTATAGAGAGAGAAGGGATGCATCTGAATGGCTCCCCAACATACCATAAACGCTCACATATTGTGCGCATTTCTATGACTTTAATTTCGATTTCAGAAGAGAGGTGCACACAATAAACAAGAATTTAGTTTTTTCCAAGTGTTTCCTAACTTAACCCCACCCACTATGAAGCCATATTGGCGATTGGCAAAGTCTATATGAGTATATTTCATATTTTAAATCGGTATTAAAGCTTTATTGTTTCTACTTGCCATAAAATTGTTATCTTTCTACTTGCCATAAAATTGTTATCTGTTTGTGATTTATACAATTGTGAAATAAATGCTCACAAAATCATTGTTCTCGTATTCATATTTTGTTTATATCGGTGTGATTCACCTGGAACTCATACAGTACTGTACTCTTCAAAATAATTTAATGACGATATACAGCCGCATGCGATTTTCATATCGTCATTACTGAGACCAACCATGATTTCTATTATGACCTGATTTCACAATCAGTTTATTATTTAAAGTACATTCAGACGATATTCTAGCGAGTAAGTTTCATTTTGGAGAGAACTGTTTGGTTTAAGATAATTGTGTACTCCTACCGGGAAGGGACTTGCGACAAACAAACAATAAGGTGTCAACATTTGACTTTTACTCAAACTATTGGCCATAATGAACATCAACGTAACAATGCAAACTGAAAGTAGATACTAGAGATGTGATTATTAATCATTGCATGACTGACTTGCAGAAGCAGTAGAACTTTGTAGAACTCTGTAGTTCACTCAGATGTCAGCAAAACACCAGCAGTAAACAAAATGGTGGCCTCCTTGATGTACAAAGAACAAGTGCATATTATTGAAGGGAAATAGTTTTTTTTACCAAGGTTTTGAACCTCAAACTCGGCCTACACACTATACATGAGTGCATACAATACATGAGTGTAGAGGTAGATTTAAATTCCATTTCTTTTCCTGTTTACCTTGAAGGGAAAACAACTGTTTATATCATCTTAACATAGGGCTGCCAAACATATCTAAGAAAAAAATAAATTGGACTGTGAAACACTTTATGTTCAACTTGGAACATTTGAAGATATCAATTTTAAAAACATTTTTTAAGCTCATCTTAGCACTATCAGTGGTGGCCTTGTCACTATCATATGACAGCTGACCTTGGCCCTGTCACTATCATATGACTGCTGACCTTGGCCCTGTCACTTTCATATGGCTGCTGACCTTGGCCCTGTCACTATCATATGACTGCTGACCTTGACCTTGTCACTATATATGACTGCTGACCTTGGCCCTGTCACTATCATATGACTGCTGACCTTGGCCCTGTCCCTATCATATGACTGCTGACCTTGGCCCTGTTACTATCATATGGCTGCTGACCTTGGCACTGTCACTATCACATGACTGCTGACCTTGGCCCTGTCACTATCATTAACTGCTGACCTTGGCCCTGTCACTATATATGGCTGCTGACTTGACCATGCACTATATACTGCTGACCTTGGCCCTGTCACTATCATATGACTGCTGACCTTGGCCCTGTCACTATCATATGACTGCTGACCTTGGCCCTGTCACTATCATATGACTGCTGACCTTGGCACTGTCACTATCACATGACTGCTGACCTTGGCCCTGTCACTATCATTAACTGCTGACCTTGACCTTGTCACTATCATATGACTGCTGACCTTGACACTTGTCTCAAACAAACAGCCCAAGGCTAACTTTTGTAATACTTAAAAATATTGTTTCACTGGACTTTTTCTGCTCCAGACATATTAAGACTAAGGTGGTATGGGATGTGACATGTTGTGACACTGAGACAGGTACAATACTTCATCACAATAAATCTAATGGCAATATTTCATTTTGAGATTCAAATCCAATTCCTTATCTCGTGTATGTCTACATCGGACAACAGTAGATCAGGCTGATCCAGTTTTATATTGACTGCATAAGTCAATCCTGTGATAAAACCTCAAGCTGTCAAACCTAATGCTGTATCTAGGCAGCAGTTAAAATGCCAGAAAATGATGCCAAATACAGGCAATAGCATTTTGAGATCTGTGTTATTTAGTTGCATCTGTAAGCAATCTCAAGAAATTGTGTTATTTGAGAAATGAAGCTGTTTGTCTTTAAATAGTCTGAAATTTTGAAGAATTTTTCTCACCAACAACTCGATTCAAATTAACATAGATAGAAACAGCCGCACATTCACCAAGATTGGGTTTTCAGAGAAGATGTGGCTTATAAAAACAAGAGGGCCATATGGCCCTAGATCACTCACTAGAGTACATCATTTACAGAGTACATCTTGATTAAAATGATTTAAGTTATTTGATTTTACCTGGTTTCTTCCAGCAGCAACAAGATTAAAGTTTCAGATAAAAAAAGAATTCTTAATTAAGTCAATCATCTGGAGGCCTCAATTTTCAATGAATCAAAATGCTTATGCAATTATAGTATGAAACCTTGAGGTAATCATTGGTGCAAAACAAGAATTAATTTTGAACATTAGTTCCAGAAAAGAAGAATTTTTGAAATTTTCTATAATTGTAAGGAAATTAGTTGACCCCCTAGGGGTCTCATTTTTCAAGGGATCATCTTTATATTTTTGCAGACAATCATGAGGTGATCATTTATGCTTTATGCCAAATGAAATTAAATTCTGAGCCGGATCCAAAGTTCAAGTGTGTGTGTGTGTGTGTGTGTGTGTGGGGGGGGGGGGGGGGAGACCTCATTTTTCAAGTGATCAACTTTATTTTAGCAATTATGGTAGACATTCATGAAGTGACCATTTGTGCCAAATAAAATCAAATACTGACCATTGGCTTCATAGGAGAAACATTTTAAAGTTTTTAAAAGTAAAATTCTATTGGCTGCCATGGCAACCAGAGTTCTGCATGGAACATGTTTATTTTAGCAACTTTAGCAACTTTTGTGGAGGTTCACCCAAGGATGATCAATGCCAAGTTTCATAAATTTCTACTCACAAGTTTCAGAGATGTTGTTTAAAGCAAATTGTTGACGATGGACAATATGCTGCACGATGGACACAGGGTGATCCTAATAGCTCACCTTGAGCACGTTGTGCTCTGGTGAGCTAGAAATAAAATAAATGTCAAGATGTTAGTGTTCAAGACATAATGATTCACTCTATAACTGATTGAAAGCTTGAGTAGATGTCCAAGAACCATCATATCATATAAAACTGAGAAGAATTAGCTGGGTTATCCCTGGTGATGATTTATAATACACCTGAAGCACTATTTTGACTTAACAACATAAAAAAATAGTCCAATGAACTGTTTGAGGACTGACCATAAATCACTTCTATCTCCCTTTATTTCTATAGTTTAAGGGCTGACCATAAATCACTTCTATCTCCCTTTATTTCTATAGTTGAGGGCTGACCATAAATCACTTCTATCTCCCTTTATTTCTTTATGTACTAAAATCATTTCAAGGTCAACCCTCTATTAGTAAGCAGGGTATGTGACTTGCTCTGGTAGGGCTTAACATAAAGCCAAAATAAGAAGATGTACCATTCCTTATACGTACACATATTCCTTGCTATGGTAATGCTATTTATTATACATGCTTTGTTTTTAGGTTTTCTTACACATCTGATAAACTGAGCTTTTTTTTCTATTACAGCAGTATGTGTCAACACACCCTATTAATGCAGACAAAGCAATATCAAGAAACTGCAAAGTATTAGTTGGTAATTATTGAAACGAATGGTGCAATTCGTGTTAATTACATGTATTGATTCAGCTCTGAGTCTTATGAGTGGAATGTTACTGTTGTCACCTGTCTTGCACTTTCCTCAAGTCTTAGATTTTACATGAGATGCAGATGCATGGAGCTAAAATAATTTTATTGCCAAGTCAGGGAAAGTTTAGGTTATGATTACATAAGCATAGATGAAGGCTAGTTGACTGCCGGTGTTATTACACCATTTTAAAAAGGTATTTCTGGGTAGTTCAGTCTTTTTCTGACAACTGAAATGGTCTGGGTTTTAACACCTGCTGACAGTCACTTGAGACTAGAGATAGATATAGTGCTGCCATACTGCAGTGGCACACTTGAGCTGTCTTTAAGTTATAAGCACCCTAGTAGCCATATTCCATATCTTGCCACTGGATAGTAATATTTCTATGAAACTTTGACACTTTTAAACCATTAAAAATTAACTATATTTCAAGAAGAGTTTTTTTCAACTTTTATCTAATTTGGGAGAGATAATCTGTATTTAAGTTAACACTGAAGCCTATGGGAAATATACTTTTTCTGTGAATATAAACAAGAGGGCCAAGATGGCCCTAGATCGCTCACCTGAGAAAAGTATCATTCATTGCCTGTACAAAACAGATTGCTTCAGAATTAAGATGATGAGGTGAAACAATGTTCAGGAATTTTCTGACCCCATCCACAAAAGATATCATCATGACAAACATTCTGCCAAATTTTGAGGATGATTGGACCAAAAATGTTGCCCTCAGAGTATAAACAAGATTTTTCTAAGATTTGACCTATTGACCTACTTTTCGGTCCGGCCCTGCCCATTTTCGAAAGGGCTCAAGATATCATCAAGACAAACATTCTGACCATGTTTGAGGAAGATTGGATTAAAATTGTAGCCTCTAGTGTGTAAACAAGATTTTAAACAAACATTCTGACCATGTTTGAGGAAGATTGGATTAAAATTGTAGCCTCTAGTGTGTAAACAAGATTTTTCTAAGATTTGACCTACTGACCTACTTTTTGATCCAACCTGACCCATTTTCGAAGAGGTTCAAGATATCATCAAGACAAACATTCTGACCAAGTTTGAGGAAGATTGGATCAAAAGTGTGGCCTCTAGTGTGTAAACAAGATTTTTTCTAAGATTTGACCTACTGACCTACTTTTTGATCCAACCTGACCCATTTTCCAAAGGGTTCAAGATATCATCAAGACAAACATTCTGACCAAGTTTGAGGAAGATTGGATTAAAATTGTGGCCTCTAGTGTGTAAACATCAAAATTGTTGATGGACGACAAGATTTTTCTAAGATTTGACCTACTGACCTACTTTTTGATCCAACCTGACCCATTTTCGAAAGGGTTCAAGATATCATCAAGACAAACATTCTGACCAAGTTTGAGGAAGATTGGATCAAAACTGTGGCCTCTAGTGTGTAAACATCAAAATTGTTGACGGACGACGGACGACTGACGACGGACGACGGCCGACGGACAATCAAGTATCCCAAAAGCTCACCCTTAGCTATGCTCAGGTGAGCTAAAAATTGGATTTGATTTAAGAAGAAAACTCACAGTAGAAAGATGCATTATATGATTCTGTTTCAAATTTCATGAAAAAATCTAAACTTTACTGTAGAAAAATGGAGAAAGTCACTTTTTTTTAAGTCTTCAGGGGAGATAACTCATGACACCAAAATTGTCAAGCAGAGGTAATACAAGAACTTCAGTCACATGTCATAACATGTCAATATGCCCCTAAATTTACATTGTTTTACATTTTTAAAAGCTTATATTGTGAAGTTATATGCATGGTTTTGATGGAATTGATGTCTATTCTATTCTAAGACCTTAAATGCTGAGTGCCAAGTAAGGGAGAGCTGTACCAGTATTATTTATTATGCCAAAAGTCTAAAGTCACTTGACCCCACTGACCTCATGATCAAGACAGACTTTGCACCATCTCATATCCCCTGGAAAAAAAGAGCCTCCGGCTGTTTATTGCCCTTCACTAATCCAAAGTCGATTCCAAAGAATAGGAAGAGAAAGAAATTAATTGACTGGACTCTTAATTAATTGCTTTGTCCAAAGAAGGATCTCTACAGTGTTGTCTGTCCCTGGACTCATCAGTCTGTCAGTTGAACCCGGGGCTGTAATCTGCAGGAGTAGACCAATCAAACGGGGGGGGGGGGGGCCTGCAGTATATACCATTATATACCATTGTGTTTATCATTCATCAACGTTTTGGCTTACGCCTTCATCAGGATAATTTGAATAACAACAAGCAGAAGTTATGTTATAAATGTAACGTCATAACGCGGTAAACTGTACGTTATATAAATGTATCTAGCTTTTGGATTATAGAGTACATAATTTCCTATAGTATGAATATATAAAAACATGGAATAGGAAAAAACGAAAGCTAGTTCATACAATACAGAGCTTTTCTTTTACATACTTTTGAATTCATCCCATTAGGGTATAAAGTCTTAAGTTTATGTATCCAGTCACTTTCTTTACACAAACAATTCATGCTATCTTTTACAACATCAATTGGCATAAAAGAAAAGTCATTTCTATGGAAATCGTCATTTAAAATATGAAGCAACTAACGTGGAAAATGCAGGTTCAGTAAAGTTTGTAATGTCAAACCTATGGCTGTTCATGCGTTTCAACACAGGCTGTTTAGTTTGACCAACATTCTGTTTATGGCACTTTTACACGTAATTAGATAAATTACATCTTTAGTTAACAGTTTGTGTGTTTTGTTTTTTTATCACAGAAACAGGAAATACGCTTACTACTCTCTCCCCCATTACTCCCTCCTTGAACCCTGAGTCTGTCTCAGATTGTTGAAATATGTTAAAAATACAAGTTTTCTAGCCACCATTAGTATGTTACTCTGATAATATTAATTTCCTTTCAAATTAAATTTGAGGTGCTACATTTAATGTAATACAGCCTTTATGTACTTAATGACAACATTTGGGATTTCTTATATTGTATCTACGTATCTGAGATCCATAAGATTAAAATAATGTAAGACATACTATTTTATACTAGATGGCTTCCAAATCTTATCAAGTTTTACATTATTCACACATAACATGTCATTCAAGAGGGTTATCATCATTTGTGAATATCCAAGTATTTCCAAACTTGCTTTGCTTGCTTTTCTATTGATCAGCAAACCTGTCATAGATACCCTGTCATAACACTGAACTAAATACATTCTTAACCCAATTATATAACAAGTTGTCATAGCAACACAATACTTGTTGCCCTGGAAACCAAAAGGGCTAATTAATGAAATCAAAAGGTCACTGCAACAGAGGTCTGCCAATGATGGAGTACATTCGATCTATCGACAGACAGTAAAGCACCAGAAATATGATAAATGCTTTTTCTCTGCCATAATTTTCGTACATATCAAATGTATATATAGCAGTCTCCTCAGACGCTTGGCATGGGTTTAGCTGTATGTTGACCTCAAATGATGTCTGAATGACAAACATTAAGTATATACATATTATCACCAGACGGTCAACCTGTACACACAACATTTCAAACTAAACCTTGACCTTAATAATAACACCAGCTTATCAAATGATACAGGACTTGTTAACATTAACACTTGTCTCTTGGATACAGTTCTGGATTTTGTGTTATCACTCTACAGTTTTCTGTCCATGACTCCCCAACAAAAACTTCACAAGGTAAACATTCATCACACAATATCAAAATTAACTTGATAAATACATACATATCTAGTCATTACCATGTGCTCTGTTGCAACACAAACATAACTATGGTCCAAGCCATGAACCCCCCTCCTAAGTCATTTACTTCTTAACTGTTGTCATTACAGATGGAATATGGTCTAAGAGAGCCAGACATCTATTTTTGGGCTTCAAATAGTACCTGTATTGACCAAACACTGCATATAAAGCAAGTACCTGTATTGACCAAACACTGCATATAAAGCAAGTACCTGTATTGACCAAACACTGCATATAAAGCAAGTACCTGTATTGACAATGTAGTGTATTAAAGCAAGCATTTGTATTGACCATGCACTGTATTAGAGCAAGTACCTGTATTGACCATGCACTGTATTAAAGCAAGCATTTGTATTGACCATGCACTGTATTAGAGCAAGTACCTGTATTGACCATGCACTGTATTAAAGCAAGCATTTGTATTGACCATGCACTGTATTAGAGCAAGCATTTGTATTGACCATGCACTGTATTAGAGCAAGCATTTGTATTGACCATGCACTGTATTAGAGCAAGTACCTGTATTGACAATGTAGTGTATTAAAGCAAGCATTTGTATTGACCATGCACTGTATTAGAGCAAGTACCTGTATTGACCATGCACTGTATTAAAGCAAGCATTTGTATTGACCATGCACTGTATTAGAGCAAGTACCTGTATTGACCATGCACTGTATTAGAGCAAGTACCTGTATTGACCATGCACTGTATTAAAGCAAGCATTTGTATTGACCATGCACTGTATTAGAGCAAGTATCCTGTATTGACCATGCACAGTATTTTCCACATGATGAACACACAAGGCAAGTTCCAGTATTGACCATATAAAAGCAAGTACCAGTACTGACAATGCACTACATTAAAGCAAGTACTTGTATTGATCTTGCTGTATTCTTTCTTAAAGAAACAAGAGGGCCATAATGGTCCTGGATTGCCTGGTATCATTAGTCTATGTAAAATCAGATGACCCCTGGGGTTGGGTAATTTTGATCAAAGGGTCATGATTTAAACACACTTGGTAGAGGTCTACTAGGCCATGTTACACACCAAATATCTAAACTCCAGACCTTGTGGTTTCTGAGAAGATTTTTCAAGTTTTTTTCCCCTATATTAGCCTATGTTAAATCAAGTGACCCCTGGGGCGGGGCCAATTTTGACCCCAGGGCCATGATTTGAACTTGGTAGAGGTCTACTAGGCCATGTTACATACAAAGTATTTAACCTCCAGGCCCTGTGGCTTCTGACAAGAAGATTTTTCTAGTTTTTCCGATACAAGTCTATGTAAAATAAAGTGACCCCTGGGGCAGGACCAAATTTGACCCTAGGGTCATGATTTGAACAAACTTGGTAGAGGTCTACTAGAAAAAGCCACACACCAAATACTTAAGTTCTAGGCCTTGTGGTTTCAGATTTCACTTTTGTTTGTTTGTTTGTTGGGTTTTACGTCCCACCGACAGTATTTCAGTCACTTGGAGACGATAAGATTTCACTTTTAAAATCTATTTTTAGCTCCTGTGACCTAATTATGCAATAGACTGGAACCATTTTAACAATGTTTTATAGGGGATCACCTTAGGAAAATCCTTGCCAAGTTTGATCACTTTCCCATCAGTAGTTTCAGAGAAGAAGATTTTTGAAGTAAATTGTTGATGACTCACGACGCCAGAAACCGGACAAAGACTGGTCCCAAAAGCTCACCTTGGCACTATGTGCCAGGTGAGCTAAAAGTGACTGACATAATGATACTGTTGCACAATTTTCATATTCCAGATTCACTTTTGAGTTGCAGATTAGTGCTGAAAACATTAAGAGATATAATAATAAGTTTGAGGCATAAAAGATTCAGAGCTGATCACTGGTACATTTTTTCATTACTAATAAATATGACATTTTCATAACAGAACTCCATATTAAAAATATTCGACACAGAAGCCTAGAGATACATAGATGGGTATAAGCATTCAGTAATAAAAATCAACTCCAGCAGGGCATTATTGATTTACAAAAGCCATTAGGCTCCGACTGTTTTCGGTCCATTGTGTTCAACATCGGATGTGCATCTGATAGCAAACTCCTACAGGATTGAGATCACAAAATACAGCACCAATAAACCAAACTTCCGTGTGCATTTCCGCTAAACAAGTCTTTGATTTTAAACGCCAGTCAAGCAGTAAAGTTTGGTGTCACCTTTTTCAATAGACTGTAATGCTGTCTCAATGATTACTCAAACTAGAATCTGGGCTCAGCTTGTAGATGAAGGCTTGGAATGGAAGTTGAATGACTGCAAAAAAGTTGTGTCCTGGCAAGCTAGGAGCTATATGCTGTAAGACCATGCAAACTTTCAGTTCTATCCATTGACTGATAACATATATATCCCATATCATTTTATCATAATTATGACAATATATCTAAACAGCTATTTCCGTTTCTTACAACCATTTCTTATACTTAACAAGTTACATTTATTTAATGCTTTTCAATGGATTACCTAGAAATTACAGTGAATAATTACTGTTTTGAACAGTGAATTCATCAGGAAAACAGTGAAATTATCAGGAAAACCATGAAATTATCAGGAATTTGAACCTGACCCTACATTATAAACTGATCCGAGTGTCAATTGTGCTGAGTTTTATGAAAGAAATGACGTCATAAATAACGTCATGCACGCGAGGTAATCCCGCCAATTAATCCCGCCAATTTTGACATCTTTTGTGAACAACACAGCTAATTTCTGGCCTTTAAAGCATTAAATAAAAATTTCTTGTTTTGGTGAAAGATCAATGTATAATTTCATTTGTGAACTTAAAAAGATGCATTTTCACTTGTGGCTAGGCCACTCATGAAAATATCACTTTTTATGTTCACTCAGTGAATTACACGAAAACAAACAATTATTAAACTGAAGAGCAGCTGCCAAATATATAAACCTTGCATAAACTATCCTAAAGTTGGAGGTTGAATATGTAAACAACCACAATCCTAATCCTTTATTATCTTTTAAACAAAAAAAGGGAAAAAATTACTAGTTATATCTGAGCATTTAAGTGTTATAACAATAGTGTTCTTTGGAACATGTGTGTCACCTGCTGAAGCGTGACTGAAAAAGTGAGATGAACATATAGACGAACGGACGGACGACGGTCGAAAAGTGATCCCTATGTGTCACCTCTGCTTACAGCTGGTGACACAAAAAAGGTGTCATTTAAACCATTTTTTTTACCAGAAAACCGTGATGTTAACTGTTAATTTTTCATCAAAATTAGATAATTTAGCTGCTGATCAGCTGAGAAGTGAACCAATTATATGTACTCCAAATGTCTTACATCATTTATTGAAAACTTTGGTCAGAGCTAAGAATTAACACAAAGCCAGACCAGGCTATGACTAGATCTATGCAATATTAATTCTTTTCCTCATCTTAATATCTTTCATGCTATTGACTTAATCTGCTCAAATATCAAAAAGTGTATGACTGACCTTCATCCAAGTTATTCAGAAATTTTAACCTTAAGTAAAATTATTGATTCCTCTGCTTAGCATTAAGGTAATAAATCCCATTTCCTAGGGTACACTAGGCCTTGTTCCTCGGCAAGTCAGAGAGAAGTTTTCTTAAAAGTACATTATCAACAAAAATTTCCATGTATATATTAACTGAGATACATTTATACAATCACATATATAGCTTGCTTCAGGATCACAAAATCTTCTGCTGTGAGATTATAATTAGAAGTAAGTCTGTGACAAGCAAGTGACACACACCTCTATACAAAGGTTATCTGTACCTAATGATTGCCTCCACAAACATTTCTATCTGAAATATAATGCAGTTAAAACCTTTTCTGTGATTTTTTTTTTCACAACAGTACTATAAAACTTGAAATTTCCCATTTCAACTATGACGTGTGATGGCAGCCTTCAGGAGTTTGATGAAACTCAATGTCCTTATAATTCATTTGTTAAAACACTAGTTCTGATAATGTTTGTCTTAAATCTGTACCCTCCAGCATATTATAAGTTTAGTATAAAATTTCCTTTTGAAAGGCAGGCTTCCCAAGTTTATGATAAACCTGTCATTGCTTAAACACCAGCTGTTTTTGTTCGAGTCTTGGTCCCAGTATAATAACCATGTACTTTTGAAGAAACTCACCAGTGTGAAGATAGATTTCAAGAATTATTGGCACATGCTTGCATCTGTTGTTAAATACTGTGTGTACACAAACGGATAATCTCAGCTATCTGCCAAATGCAATATGTCCGAAACATTACCAGAACAATGATGAGGGCATCACAATCCTAGTAAATTAATAGGCTTGAGGCCATGGCCATCAGCCAATAAAATTGTATGTGTAAATTTATGTTCACCAAGTCGTATAGTTGGACATAAGTATTCATGAGGTGATGGGTTATTCTCAGGTTTATGAATTATGTATGAGGAAAAAAGGGAGGCAACTTGATCAAGATTTCAATGGAATATCATGGATAACATTTTATGACATCTTATTCTTAGTTAAAAAATTATTCATTTTGAGTTAACTGTTAATTTAAAATATGTGAGGCCTTATAACTAGTTTCTTTTGAATGAAAACTTAGAAGTGAATACTCTTGAAGTAAACAATTCAGGGCTGAGAAAGATATTGTAAACTTCATTGTAACAACAAAACAATGATCATGGTGACTTGTCTTTAGCCCGACAAATTAATCAATGTGGTTTATTTCCAACTTCCAGAATCTTCTTACACAGCTGGAGGCACACTTTTTTGCAAAACATCAGGTATATTGACATATTTGAATATAGGTTAATTATTCCAAAATATTTAATAAATGATGAATCAGAGGTCCTGTCCTGCCCTCTTGGAACAGTACCAATTGTGGGCAACCCAGAGCCAGGGGTTTCAATAAGCAGACATAGACGTATTATACATCCTGAAAATTCAAAAAATACATCCCCAAATTTGACCTCAGACATTTTGAAACTTCCTCAAAATAGCCTCGTACAGCCTTGTCTAAAGTACTGGACGTTTTCATAATCTCCAATCAAAACTGGTTTGAATCAGACTTGGACAGGCAACTAATTAGTAGTCTATGACTGTGTAATGAGTGTGTTTAATAAGGGACCAAGTCCAGAACATGGCTGTTTACACCAAGACATGTAACACACACTTGACGTTCTTTATTCCTATCATACACCGCAAGCGTATACACAAGACATCATGCGGTGCTTATCAGTCCATACAGGGTCCAAGCTGCATATGTAATTTAAGTAACATTTGCTCCGCCCTCTTTCAATGATTGACATATGCATTTGCCAAGTAAAACAGAAAGGTTGGGTACCAGCCCGCTAAATGTCGTCTGTCTCAATATTGCAGAAGATACTGTTTACAAGTAACAATACTATATTCTAGTAATGTTATATAGACCATTATCTCATGTTTATACCTGATTATATAACTTAGAATTTCAAATTTTGATAGGAAAAGACATGCAGTTAAATTTACGAAAAAGAACTGAAAAAATACGCAAGTCACATAACAGTACGGTACAGACAAGTCTAAATAGGCTAGGCATCATAATATTTCCAGCAGAAAACAAAGAAACAAAAGAAAAAAGTGAAAAATCTACTAGATTTAATTTACAAATTTCCTTTCACATTTTTCAATATTTACTTCATATATTTTATCTTAAATCTTGCATTAAAGGCCTGCTAATTTACAGCCAGATTGCCGATCTTTTAGGTGTCAAATTTCCACTAAAGTCGTACATTTTCGTAAGAGTGCGTTGGAATGAAAAGAAAAACAGGATCAACCATGACTTAATTAACTTAAAAACCGTGTTTTCCCTTTTCCTGCTTCAATCCTATATTAAAAGAGAGCTTAAAAGCTGCCAAGGTGGCGAACATTCAGGTGTGTAAATTGCCGACTTTTCTTTGTAAAAAAATTAAAGGTCTTATTTCTTTTTTTGTTAAAGGCTAATAAAACATGTTTTTATTATTCTGCAGAGTAGATGCACACCTATCTTTGGCCATGCAAATAAAAAAAAAATCAGAAACGTACTGTGCTTGTAATTGTCATCAGTTTTCGCGATTTACTTTCATTTTTGAAATAAGAGAAAAAGAATCTGAAACAATACAGAATTTGCACAATTGTTTAAGAATTATTCTATGAAACAATTACATTTATAGCTATAACTCACTCCCCACACTTTTTAGGCAGGAATTTATGATCATTTATGAGTAGATTATAGTTATTAATATATATTTTTTTTAATCAAAGCAAGGTAACCATTCATCAAACAATGTTAACAATAGATCTTTGAAGGAATAATGTGCAGAAAACACATTAGGGTAAAATTAAATGGATAATAAAGATTTCATATAGAATATTACTGGTGAATATTACTGATATTTATAAATGTCACTAGAGATCATTAAAGTCTGTCATTTAAAAAAAAAAAAAAAAAAAAACACTATCCATACCCAACCCACCTTCAATAGCATTTACATTCAACCTCATGAGCTAAGCAACAAGTTATGGATAGATGGGCCAACTTTAAACTAGAAGGATTTTTAAGAGAATGTTGTTGTTTTTTAAATAGATTTGCGCATTAAACGCGCTACAATATCTGCAAATTTTAAGAAAAATTCCTAATAATTCCTGAAAATCAGACATGGAATTTTTTAAAATTCCTGATTTTGGGTCTAATTGAAACCCCTGCAGAGCATCCCAATTGGTCCACCAAAGGGAATAATACCAGCAGGAAAGTCAGTAATACATAATGGAAATGCAAGAACTAAACATCTCTGAAAGCTTTTGGAATTTGCAGCTATACAGCAGCAACTATGTTCAGGTTAAAAATTATATTCAGTGCAGATCTATTAATATTTATTAATTTTAGTTTGTGTGAAGCACAATATCCCAAAGGCAAATTAGCTTAACCCTTTCCCTCATATAGACTCATTTTGACGCACTCAATAGGTACCACATAAAGCCTGATCTGCAGAAAACCACAGTTAAACTTTACCAAATTTAATTACAAAATCCTCATTTCCAGACCACTGAGGAGCAGCGAACAGCATAAAACCTGATCAGCCTGCAAGTTACTCGCAGGTTGATCTGGTTTTATGCTGTTCGCATAGGTCTTTTCATGGTTTCCTCTATGAGGGAAAGGGTTAAAGCATAAACAAAACCAAATCTCACTCTCAATCTGATCTGCTTAATGAGTAAGTTTGCAGTTGCAAAGTAATTAAATAGATGCTGATGGTCTAATCCAAATAAGCCAGCAAGTTATTTACATTTTGATCATTGGGCATAGTCAATAAAAGTGTTTATTGACCTACATATAAGTCAATACACAATACAACTATTGCTGAGACTGAAAGCACATGACTGTTTCAAGGGACACTAGTTTAAGGTAATGTCCATATCATCTTGTATATAACCACTGTTCATGTATCAGCTCTGGCGCATCTCAGTACAGTTCAAATCACCAAATGTTACAATCTCATTAAAATCATATCCTAATTTGCACTTCTCTATTTTATGCGATTAGGATCTGACAACATTGTCAGATTGACCTTTCATGTAATTTATATGCATAAACAAGTGCTTGATTTTAAACCAATTAAATAGTGTGTTTCAAACTGACTTTGGTAAAACATTTGTCACAGGGTGAGAAAAATATGCAGCTTGACAGGGACTTGAACCCGAGGCCTTTTGCTTAAAGGGTGATTTCTCTACCAAATGAGCTACCCAGCCGCTTAGACATCTTTCTACCCAATTGTAAGATTGATGCGGTTATTTCCCCCTGATATACTGAATAATTCTGTAGCCGCCGATTTGATTGGCTTATACAAAGGTCAATCTGAGACGACACTCTATACGATGTGGTCAGATCCAGTTAGCATACTGAATCTGATTTTAATTTGATTGCTAATGTTCAAACTCACAGGACTACAACTGAAGAAGCACTAAGGATCCCAGCCATAATCTTAAAATCACTTCTTTACATTCGTAAATTTTGTCTTCCAACAAGTTGGAAAAACTTTACTCAGGTGTTCTACATATGTATATCATATATTGATATATTCATGAACGAGTTTCCATCAACTTCTTCTGTCAACCAAAAAGATAACAGTGACCTTTCAAATAAACCCCAAAATCAATTTTCTTGAAATATATGCAATCAAATATCAATTTAAGACAACATTTGATGATGAACATTCTCCTACAATTAACAATTGACAACGTAATATACGCCTTGTCACATGTTAATTCCCACAAAACATTCCAACTTTTCTTTGAAATTGATGGAAGGAAGTCTGTATAATGAATCATTAATAGATTCCAATGTAGAGCTCACAGATGTATATCAAACCAAGCATTGATCTCACCTACCAGTTGAAACCTTAATGTAGTTAAAAGGAGTCAAAAAGGCTGCAAGTTAATGTCTGTACACTTACATCCACTCATCACATCGAAGAATTTTAGATGAAAATCATACATTCAGTAAGATACAAAACCAAAAACCTTCCATGGACATTAGAACTTCACAAAATTTTATAAATTCAGTTTATTACTGATCCATTTTCATTTATCAATTTTACACAATTCAATGCCACACAGGGTTAAACACACAAACAGATTCTCCGGAAATTTCAAATACATCTCCATAACCATATGAAAGCAATAGTCAGCAATTGCATGGCTGTTGGAAGTAATGTAAAGATGTAGGTAAGTATTCCTCAACACTTTTAAATTCCTTTGTATCATATGAAATTCACTGGTAAAAAGACAAGCCCCCAATTATGTGGATGCATCCAATTATCACCTCCTCTTGTACAATGACTGTCTAATCATGCACCTGCCTTGATCAATGTCACTTGTCAAGCACCTGTTGATCTGGATGATTTCATCTGTTTAAGTGAAATACACACAATTACACTGGATCCAATACAATCCTGGTGCTTTGCCACCATCATCAACACTAAAATAATCCCTGCTTGTACAACAAACACAGATATTGAGATGGGATTCCCAGCGCAAAGGCCAACACACTATAAACACTGGGGCCAGCCCAGATAATACATCCACAAGGGACCTATAAACTGGATCCTTTTATTAGCCTGGGCCCCTAAGGGACATTTAGCAACAACAAAGGGCTGGTTATGTTGATGGACAGTTCAGGTTATTAATGACTGCCTTATGACAGGAAGGGGTCCAGTTCAAGACAATCTTTCAGTTTGATTAATTCTTGTATGTTTTTGGACACCCACAAATACTTTTATTATTTTACAACTTAATCAAGGATTATTGGAATACACATTAACTTAATATTAGATTTCATTGTAATACATATAGATAAACTTGGACTTTGTTTTCCTAAATGAAATGTTAATTTTCACCAGTATTCAGCAAATCTTAAAAAAAAAAAGTAATTACAGTAACACTTATTTTTACATTTTAATTACAATATTCAATTCGTGGATAACTGGCAGATATTAGAGTGAAAAGGATGTTTTTCAAATGACAATACCAGAAACATGCATGTTATGAGTCGTACACTATTTTTATTTTCTTTCTTCAAGGTCATTCGTTAGACCACTTATTTCTGGCTTACTGTCATACATTTACTCTTTAACTTATAAACAGGCATTTATTAGTATTTGGAAAAGCATGACAGCTGACTTATAACCGTGTCTTAACATGTTTGTAGCTCAGAGATTCTACAACAGAAAAGTG
The DNA here is from genome assembly GCA_021229015.1 of Solen grandis. Taxonomy (NCBI): domain Eukaryota; kingdom Metazoa; phylum Mollusca; class Bivalvia; order Adapedonta; family Solenidae; genus Solen; species Solen grandis. Next base: position 49,316,666 of record CM037781.1, read on the forward strand.
CAGTATCCTGACATTCCCACACTAATGGCATGAATATTCATGGTGACAGGTTTACGTTAATCAGGTATGCCAGTTTGACCAAAACTTACAGTAGACTGAAGAAACTAGCCATATGATTCCTACAGTTATATAGATCCACTTGCTAGCTGATCAAGATTTATATTGGTGTACTGGATACTTCCTTTGATAATTATAAATGGTAATGAGTCTCATAGATAATAACTTGATATACTGGTTAATGTTTATGATTGAATATCTTAAATTTGTAAATTGATGAAATGATATATCAACACCTGTGCAATGACTAACATGCTTACTTAACTCTTTAAGAAAAAATCCATTAAGGATGTTGATCTCAGTATCTTCTTAAGTCAACAGGTTCTAGGATTTTAATTTTCTGGGTATTGAAGCTCATGGTACACAATTCTTAACTTCATAATTTTAAAATAAGATCATAAGTAGCTATTTCAGAAAAAACATATCACTGAAGGCATTTCACACCTATGTTTGCAAATCAGGGAGCAGGTGGATGAGACTGGAAGCAATTAGGTTTGCCTGAATCAATTAAAGGGCATAAAATTAATTTACCTAAACTTAAGTATAACATGTAGCAATGTCATGATTTGAAAAGTTACATTCCAGAATAAAGGCATTGGCCTAGAAAAGAAATATTGTAAAACAAAGATTGCATTTAACACTTACTGGATTTTTATCAGGATTCTTCAACTCATGTATAGACAGAATTTGGGCACCTTAACTAATAATATAGACCCAAGTCAGACAGTTCCAGGAGCTGTCTGATCAAGGTCTCTGTTGCTCAGACAATACTGAACCTAAGATTTGAAACTGAGGGTTGTGGGTTCAAATCTCAGTATGGGTTCAAATCTCAGTATGGGTTCAAATCTCAGTATGGGTTTAAATCTCAGTATGGGTTCAAATCTCAGTATGGGTTCAAATCTCAGTATGGGTTTAAATCTCAGTATGGGTTCAAATCTCAGTATGGGTTTAAATCTCAGTATGGGTTCAAATCTCAGTATGGGTTAATCTCAGTATGGTCACTCAGATCATATCTAGAAAGAAAAGTGTTAAGTTCAGTATTGTTTTAATATTTAAACATTTTAGGGTTATGTACCAAGGTAAAATGACATTTGATTTTAGGTACTTGCAGCTTCACTTTCGATTACCATATTTGAAATGCCAAGGTAAAAGTTGATAATTTTTACACTTTTTAAAATACAATATATGTTACAGATAATATACTTTTTAAGAACTACAATATATGTTACAGATAGTATACTTTTTAAGAACTACAATATATGTTACAGATAGTATACTTTTTAAGGTTTCAGTATGTTTATGAACGTTGTTAAAAAGCACATTTTGAGATATGAGAATGTAAAAAAAAAAATGATTAAAAAATGAATGATAACTGTCGTCTGCTCTGTGAGTCTTGTTTCTGTATAATACACAAAATTGTTTAGTCAAGTTTGGGTAAATTATTTCAACATTTATTAACAAGAATGTATTTTTGTACTGCAATGGCACCAAACTCATGGAATAACAAAATATCTTAAGTTATAGCTGGTAAAAATTATTAACACTTTACCATTTATTATTTATCATTTTTCTTAACAACAAGAGCTGTCAGAGGACAGCACGCTTGACTATTCAAAATGCTTGTTGGTATATCAAATGAAATCTTTTTCAATTCTTGCCCTTCACATACCCTGTATATAATAATAGTCAAAAGTGATATACCTTGATAGTCTGATACCCCTTAATAATTTTATGAAATCATGCTTAGTTACTAAGACATAAGCATAATAATACTGTGCATGAAAAACTTTAACCAAGTATCCAAGTTAGAAAAGGGCCATAATTTGTATAAGATTAAGTCCAAAAGTTATCCTTCTTGGTTTTCTGATGCCCCTGAATACTTCTCCTTAACTTTCTAGTCAATACCATAAACAATTTCTGAGATATATACTGGATAGTGCCAAACTTTAACCAAAATTTCTAAGTTAAAAGGGGGCCATAATTTGTAAAACATTCAATCAAGTGTTATCTTCCTTGACAGTATGGTATCCCTAAACACATTAAAGATGTTTCAAATCAATCTCATGCCTGGAATCTGAGATATAAGCATGAAAGTTCCTTGCATGCAAAACTTTAACCAAAATTTCTAGGTTAAAAAAGATGCCATAATTTCTAATATATTCCATCAAAAGTTATCTACCTTAATAGTATGATACCCCTAAATACATTAAAGATGTTTCAAACCAATTGCATGCCTGGATACTGAGACATAAGCATGAAAGCACCTTGCATGCAAAACTTTAACCAAAATTTCTAAGTTAAAAAGGGGCCATAATTTGTAATATATTCTATCAAGAGTTATCTACCGTGAAAGTATGATATCCCTAAACGTATTAAAGATGTTTCAAATGAATCACACGCCTGGATAACGAGATATAAGCATGAGAATATCTTGCATGCAAAACTTTAACCAAAATTTCTAAATTAAAAAGGGGCCATAATTTGTCATAAATTCCATCAAGAGTTATCTACCTTGGTTGTCTGATGCCCCTGATTATATTGATTAACTTTCAAGTCAATACCATAAATGGTTATTGAGATATAACGTTGATAGTAACTTGCATGCATAACTTTAACCAAAAGCTGCAACGCCAACGCCGTCGCAAGGGCGATTACAACAGCTCTCATATTCTTCGAAAAGTCGAGCTAAAAATGATATTTTTTGTGATTCTGAACATCATGCATTGAGTCCCAGAATGTTAAAGTTCAGTTAATTAATATTCATCAAGTTATCAATGTGTACATGTCCACCTAGTGTATCGCCGTTTTCCATTGCATTTATTTGTACATTATATATCTATATGTTTTTGTGCTGCTATTATGTTTCCTACTACGGTAGGACTTATGCATTTGTAAATAAAAGCTGAAAGAAAGAAAGCATACACTTCTGATTAAAGGTGTAAAACACAGGTAACTAGACATGAGGAAACACTTTCATACCTGGACTGATGTCAGACAACATTCACACCTCAGAACATACACCCTGGCCCAGACAAGCCATTCAAGTCTGTCTTTAATTTGTTAAATAAACCTAATTATAGCAGTTTGTTGATACTACCTTGATAAGATTTCTTTATTACAAGCTAGACAAACATGTGAATGGAGAATAAAACAACAGGGTGGTGTAAACCCTCTCTTTGAATGGAAGCATCTTTAGTATATCTAGAAACCTTTCAATTGACCTTGAGTAATATCCCTGGATCTTATCTTGGATTTCATCAGTTAAGTGCCCAGCTTGATTACATTGGTGTGACATAACATCACTCAGTCCTGTCCCTTAATTGACCTACTTATCTATATTACCTGTCAATAACACAGAGATTAATGTTCCACTAGATTAACACTTTCCATCAAGGCTCTTCCTCTGGGAGTCTTGCACTTTTTTTTCTATATTTTAGGAAAGATATCACTATTCCATGCTTTTGTTGAACCCATAGGAGATAAGCAATGATATATTATCCTCTAATGATAGCCCTCTCTATACCATGTTTGAACAATTAAATGCCAGGTCTGAATAAAAACCATTCAAATTCTGAAAGAAATTTACTTTTAAGAAACTAACAATCAACAGTGAACCAAATTAAGCCTGATCTGTCAATATGTTATTGAAAGGTTGCCTGATTCTATATTGATCACAGATAGTCTCCCTTGATTACTCTCATGTGGCACAGGTATGTATAAGCAAGTACAAATATCATCATTAACAAAACACTGCCAGCACTTCCTTCCTCTTCCCCAGAATAAGATCATAACGGAAATAGGTTTACAAGAGCCATGTTTAACATGGCCATCCCCCACAAAATTCTTGCTCAGTAGAAGATGTGTTGGAGAGTTAGAATAATTCATTTTAAAAAGATAAATCTTGGGAAATGAAGACTGATGTTTGAAGTGATTATAGATATGAAACCCATGTGAAGACCTACTAATTCCCCTATTTTGAGATCTACAAGTAAAATGTCAAGGTCACTGTGACAAAAATTAAGCCTGAAAAATAACAAAGGGCAATAACTTAACAAATATGTAGGGTAGAGTATCATTCTTGTGCCTGCACTTCTTCTTAATGAGATCTATCCACCATAATGTTTCAAGTTGATATCTCAAATACTTTTTGACTCATGCTCCGGACAATAATTAAGCCTGAAATATAACCAAGGGCAATAACTAAAAAAATATGAAGGGTAGAGTTATCATTTCTGTGCACTGCACTCCTCCTCATTGAGATCTATCTACCTATAAAGTATCAAATTTATACCTCAAATACTTTTTCAGCTATGCTCCGGACAAAAATGTGGGACAGAAGGACAAAGTTACAAGAAAAGTATCTGGAACAATGATATCAAGTGATGACTAGCCTGCTACGAGACAGAAAGAAACAGGTAACATGTGAATCCTGTATATTCCCACCTCCACAATGTCACATGAAGGTATAATAAATCATGGAACCATGTATATCCCCACCTCCACAATGTCACATGAAGTAATAAACAGGGACATTGAATCTGTATATCCACCTCACAATGTCACATGAAGATAATAAACAGGAACATGTAATCCTACCACCTCCACAATGTCACATGAAGGTATAATAAACAGGGATCATGTGAATCCTGTATATCCCCACCTCCACAATGTCACATGAAGGTATAATAAACAGGGATCATGTGAATCCTGTATATCCCACCTCCACAATGTCACATGGAAGTATAATAAACAGGGATCATGTGAATCCTGTATATCCCCACCTCCACATTGTCACATGGAAATATAATAAACAGGGATCATGTGAATCCTGTATATCCCCACCTCCACAATGTCACATGAAGGTATAATAAACAGGAACCATGTGAATCCTGTATATTCCCACCTCCACAATGTCACATAGAGGTATAATAAACAGGGATCATGTGAATCCTGTATATTCCCGCCTCCACAATGTCACATGGAGGTATATTAAACAGGGATCATGTGAATCCTGTATATCCCAAACTCTACAATGTCACATGAAGTTATAATAAACAGGGATCATGTGAATCCTGTATATCCCCACCTCCACATGTCACATGTAATAAACAGGTCCTGTATATCCCCACCTCCACAATGTCACATGGAGGTATAATAAACAGGGATCATGTGAATCCTGTATATCCCCACCTCCACAATGTCACATGAAGGTATAATAAACAGGGATCATGTGAATCCTGTATATCCCCACCTCTACAATGTCACATGAAGGTATAATAAACAGGGATCATGTGAATCCTGTATATCCCACCTCTACAATGTCACATGAAGGTATAATAAACAGGGATCATGTGAATCCTGTATATCCCCACCTCCACAATGTCACATGAAGGTATAATAAACAGGGATCATGTGAATCCTGTATATCCCCACCTCCACAATGTCACATGAAGGTATAATAAACAGGGATCATGTGAATCCTGTATATCCCACTCACAAGTCACATGAAGGTATAATAAACAGGACATGAACTGTATATCCCACCTCCACAATGTCACATGAAGGTATAATAAACGATATGACTGTATATCCCCACCTCCACAATGTCACATGAAGGTATAATAAACAGGGATCATGTGAATCCTGTATATCCCCACCTCACTCACAAGTATCGACAGAATGAAGGTATAATAAAATCAGGGATCATGTGAATCCTGTATATCCCCACCTCCACAATGTCACATGAAGGTATAATAAACAGGGATCATGTGAATCCTGTATATCCCCACCTCCACAATGTCACATGAAGGTATAATAAACAGGGATCATGTGAATCCTGTATATCCCAACTCACAATGTCACATGGAGGTATAATAAACAGGGATCATGTGAATCCTGTATATCCCCAACTCTACAATGTCACATGGAGGTATAATAAACAGGGAACATGAAAACTGTATATCCCCACCTCCACAATGTCACATGGAGGTATAATAAACAGGGAATGACTGTATACACCTCCAAATGTCACATGAAGGTATAATAAACAGGGATCTGTAATCTGTATTATCAATTCACTGAATATAATAAAGGAATGTAAACTGTTATTTTACCAACTACTACAATGTAACATGAGTATAATAAACAGGGAACATGAAAACTGTATATCCCCACCTCCACAATGTCACATGGAGGTATAATAAACAGGGAACATGAAAACTGTATATCCTCACCTCCACAATGTCACATGGAGGTATAATAAACTATTCATGACACTTCTCCTTTAAACTTTAGATACATTAAACATTCAGAGCAATATATTTCTCCGTAATAATTTCTTAGCTAATGTACACTCTAAATATAAGTTCTTTGGTAACATGCAAACTTCTTTGTTCTCTGCAGAATGTTTTATCTAGTAAAGTTCATATGCTTTTTACCAATAAAGCAAATACTAAGAGTTATTTCGTAGAAAACTTATTTCTGTATTACTTATAAATACGAAATCTCTCCAGACACATTTACCTTAATTCTAAATCTTTTAGCCGTAATGTACCTCATAATGACATAGTTAATTATAAATCTATCTAGCTGTAATGTACCTCATAATGACATAGTTAATTATAAATCTATCTAGCTGTAATGTACCTCATAATGACATAGTTAATTATAAATCTATCTAGCTGTAATGTACCTCATAATGACATAGTTAATTATAAATCTATCTAGCTGTAATATCTCTCCAGACACATTTACCTTAATTATAAATCTATCTAGCTGTAATGTACCTCATAATGACATAGTTAATTATAAATCTATCTAGCTGTAATGTACCTCATTATGACATAGTTAATTATAAATCTATCTAGCTGTAATGTACCTCATAATGACATAGTTAATTATAAATCTATCTAGCTATAATGTACCTCATAATGACATAGTAAATTTTGTTTACTTTTCTTCTCTTTCCTAGATTACTACAACTTACTTCCCAATCAATATAGTACTAATATCATCTAGTTATTTAACATTTACTGGAATTGTTAATCATCAATGACCGAGAGTTCCAGACAATCTTTCTACTGGTATAGAATAAGGGAAAAAGAAAGGATTTTATTTGGTCAATTCAGTAAAGGAGATAATTTTTCCACTTCTAAAATGTGAAAATAAATCTAAACAACATCAGATCTAATTTGGCTAACCACAAAAGGTGCCATGTGAAAATAAGGTGCTTACTTCATCATCATCAATATCTGACAAGCAGCATGTCTGTAACATGAGAACATCTCCCTTGATAATATAGATGCCAATAGTACAGGTAGTTCCAACCAAGCACAAGAGGCCCAAACTTTTTAACTATTCTTTACTTACAAACAATCAAATGTATCTAGTTATCTTTGTTTGGACTGAGAGTTAGGTGAATCTGCACCCATGACCACTAAACATTCTACCCTATTCGAAAATAGAAACCCAATAGTTCAATTAGCCAGTTAATTATTTTTTTAAATGGATAGTGATCCCTAATAATGGATGCCCTTCCTTGCCTTTGATTCAAGGTAAACAAGACCAACATCATAAGAACAATGTTGACATCAAAAGATCACTTCATTACAATTTCCAACTCTTTGTAGTTATTAACCCTTTCCCTCATATAGACTCATTTTGACGCCCTCAATAGGTATCACATAAAGTCTGATCTGCAGAAAACCACAGTTAAACCTTACCAAATTTAATTACAAAATCCTCATTTCCAGACCACTGAGGAGCAGCGAACAGCATAAAACCTGATCAGCCTGTGAGTTACTCGCAGGTTGATCTGGTTTTATGCTGTTCGCATAGGTCTTTTCATGGTGTCCTCTATGAGGGAAAGGGTTAACCAGTCTTTTGAAAACAATTCAAATATGTGTTAGCATTATTGCGGTTGTCCATGTTTTCTTTAACAATAATCTGATGAGCTCTGGTTTAAGAATGATCATCTGATATCAGACTATTTATAGGCATATGCATCCAATACACAGTTTTTTACTATATAGACAAGGAAGGAAAATTAAAACTAGCCATGATAATTTTCTGAAACTTTGCATGATTGTAAAAAAAAAAAATTTAAAACTTATTTATGTTAAATGACTCATCCTAAAATTCTCACTGATCTAGTTATATGTTTAAATCAACCACAATCTTTACTTTATGAAAGTAAGAGTATTTTTTCACTCTAGATGAGGCGGAATCCAATTTGCCATCAACACAACAATGCATTAAGCTGAGTCACCTCCAAAGAGAAATCTACATAATGTCAATTAAAGGCACTCAGGTAAATTAACTCGTTATGATTTGATCTCAAAAGGCAAATCACTTCTCCACTTCAATGCATGTTAAAAGCATCCATTATTTCAAATTATAGCAAGCTCGTCTTTTTTTCTCTATAGAGAGCTTCAAAACATTCATTTAACTTTCAAATCCTTTTCCAAACGTTTCAAAGAAATTTGAATACAAGGCAAACAACCTATTGTCATTATCATTAAAACATTAAAAAACAAAGAGTGTTCTCTTGAACACATGTGTCACCTGCTGAAGCTAACGGAAAAAGTGACATAAAGAAACTGAATCCTTTTTTTTCCTAACCCCTCACAATGACACTAGCCATGTTTTACTTGTCTTCTATGATCCATCTTCAACTGATACCTCTTAAATGTCTGACTTTCTTCTCAACTATTGCACTATTACTTCCATATTCTATACTTGTCTCTTCCAAAATAGGAAACAGGATCCACATTTACTGCATACTTGAAGTTTAAATAACTTTTGGTCACATTTATTCAGACTACGTTTTGACTAACAACAGTAAACATGCTTAGGATCACTGTGCTTTACTCCCACAGTTTGCTGAACAAACCACAAGGATACAGAAACACCAATGTCACACACAGTCAAAATCCAAACCTCAAATGAAAAGGTGCTAGTATTCCTTACTAATTAGACACATTGGTCAATAAACTCTCCCAAACAATATTTGGGCTGTGAATGTCTGTGCATGACCTAGGTCACTAAATAATAGATCAGCACCGTTTGCAACAATATTATCGGTGATGTAACACGCCGCGCAAAGTGTAGGCAGCAGTAATGTAACGTTGAGCCAGGCCATTAAAGGTCAGGTGACAGAATGTCCGATAGGACACAGCGATATCCGAATACCTAATATCCACACACCACAAGCTTTGATACTGTTATTCGGACATTAATGTAAATAAGGGGTGACCGTAGATACATTAAGAGAGCAGATAAAAATCAATAAGTTTGCAAAGGAGGAATGTCACCAGCAAGAACTGTTCAAAAACATTGTCATTTTTCTCAGTAAAATGTACACTAAAATATCTAATAAATGAAAGTGCAAATGAGATAATTATCAGCACACAAAAGAGGAAATGGCAAAAAAAAAGCTCAAACTGTGATCTGCAAAGATGAGGTATAGACAATAAATGCACACATTAGGAAGAAAAATTAATGGAGGGCTCTCCTAAAATGCTGTGTTCTCAAAATCATTAATTTTGATATCTTACTAAGTTATCAGACTTCTTAATGTTAAGAAATTGATTAATCATAAAGATTTGTTTTTATCATCTTTGACAAGAATTAATAATTTTATGCAAATATTTTTTTTGAACATTTTTCTCTTTAATTTTCATCTACAAGAGGGATTGTTGAGATATGTTAATACAACATAAATCAACTATGTCCCAATTTAAAAACAATTAAGAGTCACACGTTTAAATGTTATATCATGAGCAGCCAGCAGCCTGTGCCACATATTGCCCACCATTCCATTGTAAAAACCACCACAACATGGTTTGGAATGTTCACATTCTGCTCATCTTATTCATAAACCATTCAAATCCATCTCCTACATGAGCTCCACACAATATTTCTTCATTGCTTGTGACTGGCATACATAATCATCTATACAAATCTTCTGTTTAGAGAACATAGACTGGGGTTTCCTTCTAAGAAAATTAATTGTTCTTTAGCATGTAGCCTGGGTCCTACTGAAATAATAGAGACAAATATTCCTTCAGCAGAGGATACAGTCCTATATTGATTTGAAGTAGGTACAGGCAGAACACTGGAGTCATCTAAATCATAAATCAACATAGCTATCCTGAAATGATGACTTATGGTTTTGTATTTATTTTCTATAACAAATATTCTAAAAAAAAAAAGAAGAAAAAATATTATGTCTTGTTTAGTGAAATAGTTGCCAAAATACTCAAGATGTACCATTAAATTTGAAAACAAATGTTCTAAAGAAATTTAAATATATTTAGGCCTTGAGCAATTTGATTATATTTAACCTAGGGCTGCTGCATGAAAACGATGTAATAGGACTATGAGGGTGTTCGAAAAGTATCCAGAAAACTACCATAACTTGTTCATTGATATGATTATTGGAAAGAAATCTCATAAAATGATACTTTAATATATTTTGAACTTAATCTGAAAGCAAAAATGATACAAACTGCAAATTCCACAGTCACTATGGCAATGTCGGGTAATGTTGAGCAGGGCAACTTACTCATGAAAAGAATATGGCATCTGTAAAGACTATCTGACACATCTAAAATTATATCTTTTCAAAATAATTTCCTTTACAAGATACACCCATCTCCCACATACGGATCCACTTGTAAAAAGGATGACCTGAAACGCTCCTGTGCAATTTTACGAATTGTTTCCAAAACAACTCCCAAATTGTGTCCTCTTTTCCTGGCGTCATGCACGGACATCCAGATCTTGGGTGGTCAGCAACATTTTGCACAGGGTCGTCTTGAAAGCAATGAACGTCCCATATATATTGGTTTTCTTTGTTTATTTAACCTTTGCTGTTAGTGCACATAATCATGGGGTGTGTCTCTGATTTCATTTAAAACATTAATATTCTGTGGGGATAGTGCTTTTCTAGTTCCATATATACGGTTGTTGCTAAAAAAAATTCTCATCTTCCAATATTAACGGAAATGATGTCAGCTATCTGCCCATGACATTATGTAGGCCTTGAGAAAAAGTCTTGGAAGCAGTCCGTATATTTTGGGCAGTTTTTGACGGGAATAAGACAAGTTAACGTGGGGCCGCCGTGGCTGAGCGGTTACAGTCGTGGACTACAAATCTCTCAGCCCCTCACCGCTGTGGGTTCGAATCCCGGTAGGGACTTCGGATTTTTCATGTGAGGAAGCCTTCCAGCTGGCTTGCGGTAGGTCGGTGGTTCTACCCAGGTACCTCTGTGTACTCGGGGTCTTCCTCCACCTGTAATTAGCTGGACGTCGCTATATGATTGAAATACTATCGCAGCGACGGTAAACCCCAATACAGCAACAAGTTAACGTGAAGATTTGCAAAATCTGTCCCGCTCAACATTACCTGATGTTGCCATGGTGACTGTGGAATTTTGATGAGAGCAATTTGCTTTTTTTTTCTCTTTCAGATTAAGTTACAAATATATCAAAGAATAACATTTGAAAGTTTTATTCCAATAACCATATTAATAAATAAGTTATGGCACTTTCCTGGATACTTTTGGAACACCCCTCATACATATCACAGGACCGCTGAAAACAATGTAATACAACGACCACTAAAACAATGTAATACAACTACAAAACACAGAGCAACTGAAAACAATGTAATACAACTACAAATCACAGGACCAAGTAGCTGAAAACAATGTTATTTGACTACAAATCTCAGGACCACTGAAAACAATGTAATTAGACTACATATCATAAAACAATTTCATATGACTACTTATGATAGGGACACTGAAAACAGTGTCTAATCTAATCTCTGATATTAGATTAACCTTCAATCAGCAGTAATTCTTGGTCAATGGCCTAAGCACTCTTAAGGCAAGAGACAGTTCCCCTCCAAGCATTATTTGCATGAAAAACACTCCTACTAGGATTCTTAGCAGGAGAGATTTTTATCTAATGACTACAAATTGTCCCTCAACAATCTGAAATGGCCTACATCAGTGGGAAACTAGTTATTCCAATTTATACACTAATGATACACTATATACAGTCACATTCTGGATATATTTGTCTATATATATATATTGTTTATTGATACATTATAACTGGAACCACAAATAAGACTCACCGATTTCATTCACCATTTAAAAACATTATTTGAGTTACACAAAACCAATCTAAATATAAAATCAAAAGATATAGTATAAGGGTATACGGCAAAGTATTCATATCTCTTAATTACACAAATGTAGAATCACACAAAAAAAATCCAAGCCCAACACAAAACAACATCAACATTCATACATGTTCACAAGATTAAAAGAACACTTCTCGATTCAAATTCCTCTCCTTGGAACAAGATACACTTTCTACATTGCTCTTTTTACAAGTCTACAAAGCATCAGTCTCTATTTTCAAGATGGCAACCTGCACAGCCATGGAAAGTTTGTCCCTCGAAGATAACTCGAAATGACCAGAGAGAGAGACACAGCACCAGTGACAGGTCTGTAGGCAGGATGTTCCAGAAGTTTGAACTCAAACTGCTTTAAGGCAGTCTTTGTTGCTTCTGATGATAAGGGGTTGAAAATCATGGGCATGTCAGAATCGCCCTAGTTGTGTCATAGACCGTGTGTCTGAATGGTACGGCATGTGTCAGAATCACCCTAGTTGTGTCATAGACCGTGTGTCTGAATGGTACGGCATGTGTCAGAATCGCCCTAGTTGTGTCATAGACCGTGTGTCTGAATGGTACGGCATGTGTCAGAATCGCCCTAGTTGTGTCATAGACCGTGTGTCTGAATGGTACGGCATGTGTCAGAATCACCCTAGTTGTGTCATAGACCGTGTGTCTGAATGGTATGGCATATGTCAGAATCACCCTAGTTGTGTCATAGACCGTGTGTCTGAATGGTACGGCAAATGTCAGAATCACCCTAGTTGTGTCATAGACCGTGTGTCTGAATGGTACGGCATGTGTCAGAATCGCCCTAGTTGTGTCATAGACCGTGTGTCTGAATGGTACGGCATGTGTCAGAATCGCCCTAGTTGTGTCATAGACCATGTGTCTGAATGGTACGGCATATGTCAGAATGCCCTAGTTGTGTCATAGACTGTGTGCCTGAATAGTACAGCATGTGTCAGAATTACCCTAGTTGTGTCAAAGAAGACAAAATCGCTCCATGGAGACCTAGGCTTGAAATTTCATAGCAGAGTGTTTTTCCACCTCATAGATAGAAACAATGTCTCTGGCATGAACAGACTGATCCATATTTCTCTGACTGTCACACTTTGTTCCAGCTCCTTCATGCTTGTCATCAAAAGCTTCTAACAAGACTCCACTTAAAGCTGTTTTTAGTCATCCCTAACATTTTGGGTATCCAATGGGTACATACACATCACATATCTAGCTGCAGGTCATGAATGATGTTGAATACAGTTCATTCTGTCGATGGTGGTGATGTGCAAAAATCTTTTTGGTAGTTTAGGCATAGTGTTTTATTTTTACAGTTTAAGTCCTGGAAATTTCCATTCTCACAAAATATTTGATGACTGCACTTTACTCAACACCCATTTTAATGCCTGTCTGCAGATAATGGTTTGTTTATATTACTGCTGTAACCTCATAAATTAAAATGAGGTCATGAACAACATCGCAAGTGTTAGTGCAATACATTTATGTCTTTTGAAAAGTGTTTGTTAGAAATTGTAATTTATGACCATTTTGATCAAAACAATCAGCATTTGGGATGGGAAGATGACAATATCATTAACACAGAAACCATATTTCCTTCCATGAGAGGGATACAGATCTATTTTTTCTAAAATATATATTGACTTACATTTTAGAGCAATTTCATAAATCTGACATTGAAAATAAAGAAATGAGAACTTTTTCAGTGTTTTTACTGTAATGTCAAACCTGCTTGATTTATGGATTATCAAAATAGACATGGTAATAGAATATCAAATTAAGAAAGTGAAAAAACTAAGAGAATTAATTAGAAATAACATAAAAGGCTTAGAAATATTCTGTTGAAATTTTATACATCTCTGAGAAACTCCTATCAATTTTGTTTTCATTTTCTCTACAATTAACTTGAAGACATAAGGAATCAACAGGAAGAAAGACAGACCTCCTATATATGATTTTTTTTCTAAAATTTACATGCACTTTCACTTGCCCAATGATAGATGTCCAATTTAAATGTTCTGGTGAAGAACAATATAAAATCAATACATTTTTATACAGATTAGTTATAACATTTCTGCAATGACTAAGATTAAAATATCATGTTGGTTGAAATAAAAACTTTTTATGCATTTTCCATCTCCACCATGCAATTTTTGGCATTAAAGCTGTAACTGAACATTTCTGCTCATTTTCATTTTAGAATGTTGTACCTGATTACGTTCTGACACTATTTGGATCTGTCAGTGATGACAGTGTCAGTCACATGATCTCAGTAATTCTACACATGGGTCACAAAATTGACTGTCTGAATCCTTCAACAAGAAAATACACAGTCAAACTGACTAATATTAATACACACAAAAACACAGTCAAAATGACTAATATTAGTACTCAAAATACAGTCAAACTAATATTAATACACAAAATACACAAACTGACTAATATTAATACACAAAATACACAGTCAAACTGACTAATATTAATACACAAAATAACACAGTCAAACTGACTAATATTAATACACAATATACAGAGCCAAACTGATTGATATTAATACACAAAATGATTCACAAGGGGGCCTAGACTTCCAATCAGCTTTTGTAATTTTTTTTCTCATGTTTTGTAGAAAGCAAATATAGCACCAGTCTAATAAATACAACCCAGTGCCCTCTGTGGCTAAAATGGACCAATTACTCTAGAGACCATTATGTAGGCAATACTTGACCACAGATGTATGCACACAATGGACACACTCAATTTAACCTTTGTGCCAGATGACCAATGTTTGCATAATGAAAACAAGTGATGGAAACCATGAGGCAGGAAGGTACAAATATTATGTCAGTGATGTAGACATGTTCTTATTGCCATTCTAAGAGGAGCTCTGCAGTACTGCGAGGCTGAATTAATCTATGTTGAATTGAAATTCAAAAACCCATTTGATAATAACATTTGAGCAATGGATACAAAATATCTTAAAGCAGCTCATTCACAGATGGTCATTGACTAAGATTTTTAACTATCTTTGTGTATTACATCTTTCATGACCCATCTACAGACACATGGTCATTCAATGAATCCATCTGTGATTGTTAAACAATCGGTGAATCACAGATGGTTTTGAAACTATCAGGCAATACTGTCACAGATGGTTTTGAAACTATCAGGCAATACTGTCACAGATGGTTTTGAAACTATCAGGCAATACTGTCACAGATGGTATTGAAACTATCAGGCAATACTGTCACAGATGGTAAAAATCAGGCAATACGTCACAGATGGTTTTGAAACTATCAGGCAATACTGTCACAGATGGTATTGAAACTATCAGGCAATACTGTCACAGATGGTATTGAAACTATCAGGCAATACCGTCACAGATGGTATTGAAACTATCAGGCAATACCGTCACAGATGGTATTGAAACTATCAGGCAATACTGTCACAGATGGTATTGAAACTATCAGGCAATACTGTCACAGATGGTATTGAAACTATCAGGCAATACTGTCATTTGAAACTATCGGTATTGAAACTATCAGGCAATACTGTCACAGATGGTATTGAAACTATCAGGCAATACTGTCACAGATGGTATTGAAACTATCAGGCAATACTGTCACAGATGGTATTGAAACTATCAGGCAATACCGTCACAGATGGTATTGAAACTATCAGGCAATACCGTCACAGATGGTATTGAAACTATCAGGCAATACCGTCACAGATGGTATTGAAACTATCAGGCAATACGTCACAGATGGTATTGAAACTATCAGGCAATACGTCACAGATGGTATTGAAACTATCAGGCAATACGTCACAGATGGTATTGAAACTATCAGGCAATACCGTCACAGATGGTATTGAAACTATCAGGCAATACGTCACAGATGGTATTGAAACTATCAGGCAATACCGTCACAGATGGTATTGAAACTATCAGGCAATACCGTCACAGATGGTATTGAAACTATCAGGCAATACTGTCACAGATGGTATTGAAACTATCAGGCAATACCGTCACAGATGGTATTGAAACTATCAGGCAATACTGTCACAGATGGTATTGAAACTATCAGGCAATACCGTCACAGATGGTATTGAAACTATCAGGCAATACTGTCACAGATGGTATTGAAACTATATTTACATTTTCTGTTTTCATTTGCCATCACTTGGCTGATCACATTCACTCTCATGCATATGCTAACTTCATAGGCGAAACATATGCAACCCCTTTGAAAATGCAATGTTGTGAAATGTGTCACATGGTACTGCAAGCACCTGCTTCAAGGGATACTATATTTAATCAACTTCGCCAAAATTGTGTTATGAAAATACTGTTTTCCCATGCAATGTGATTTATACTTGTCAAGTTTATTTGTAGGAACAAAGACTTTCACCAACATTAACAAGGGAGATAAGACAAATATACTTTTTATTATCATTTATCATCTGTGAATTCATATAGTGTGAAAATGTGAGTAATATTCACATTTCCTTTTTCTAATTTCAGGGTCATGGACATGAGGACACAATTAGCCAAATTGAGCTTAATTATCTTTTGACCTTAACCTTCATTAATCATTACAGACAAGCTATTGCAAGAAAACTCATAAAATCACAATTATCTACTATGTTATAACAAAATAACAGCTCTCATCGATGCTGAAAATACTGGTTAAGTGACACAGTGCGTCAGATGGAAATGAATAGGACATGTTTGACCCATTTCACAAAAATAGAGTGGGTATAAACACCAGAGACAGACAGATGATTGGAAAATTTGATAAAAACAACAACATTGGATCTTATTTTTTTGACACACAATAAATCATAACTTTCACAAAACATATATATTTTTTGTATTCAAAATAACATCATTTGCAAAATGTGTCTTGAAATGCATTATAGAAACTCTTGGAACTGAAATCTTCATCAAACCTCATTAGGACTAAAACAATGCCATGAAAACCTTCATCAAATTTCATTAACCTGAGAAATGTCACATCAATGCTTCATAAATCACATAGATGATAAACATGGAAAATACTCTGCCTGCTGTGGTTTCCCTGGCAACTGTCAAGCAATATACAATGTACTATTTTTCCCTCTATGAAATCTATCTCAGGACCAGAACAACCTGCAAAAATTCCAGGTCTTCATATTTTGTTTCCTCATTAACAACTCAACGCTGCTTCAGGCTTTACATCCCAACATCAATATTTAATCATTTGTTTACTTTATTTTAAGGTCACCACACAGTAGTTTCATACTATGGACAAAAGCACTGCATGAGGATGCTAATGTATGTCTGTTCTTTTTTTTTTTCTTAATGGGGAGATTTAGTCAAATGGACCTGAGAGGTATTACCCTTGATTAGAATATAGTCCTTGTGGAAGTGAAGTTTGATGACAGAGAAGTTATGGCCAAGGTTAAAGTTTTTCATTATGTTACTTTTTAATGGAGATGAATCTGGTCAAAAAAGACCAAAGAGTTATGGCCCTTCTGATAGTGAGCGAGTATGTGAAGTTTGATGACAATAGGTTTAATAGGTTAGAAGTTATGGCCAAGGGTTTAGTTGTTCATGCCCCAATGAAGACAACATTACCAATGACATCAGATAGACAACAATACCTCACTTTTTTCCTTGAAAAATGAATGAGCTAACAAATGACATGATATCTCATTGTTGAGATCATGTACTGAAGTTACTTGTACAAGCGAGGTATGTCAGTAACCTATATATACGGTGAACATTAGGACTGAACCTGGGACCTCTCATCCTGGAATGCTGATTTTGTTGTTGTGATGAAAGAGATAAGCCCCCTCCACTCCCCCCATTAATTATGAGTTAATCATATTTTCACTCAAAGCATTTAATTTCATCCATCATGCTTAGTATATAACAGTAGTTCTTGGAATGGAGCCATATCACTTTTCTATAGCAGGTATATGTAAGGTGTAAAATCATGTCACTTGTCTAAAGCAGGTGTAGAATCATGTCACTTCTCTATAGCAGGTGTAGAATCATGTCACTTGTCTATAGCAGGTGTAAAATCATGTCACTTGTCTATAGCCGGTGTAAAACCATGTCACTTGTCTATAGCAGGTGTAAAATCATGTCACTTGTCTATAGCAGGTGTAAAATCATGTCACTTGTCTATAGCAGGTGTAGAATCATGTCACTTGTCTATAGCAGGTGGAATCATGTCACTTGTCTATAGCAGGTGTAGAATCATGTCACTTGTCTATAGCAGGTGTAGAATCATGTCACTTGTCTGTAGCAGGTGTAGAATCATGTCACTTGTCTGTAGCAGGTGTAGAATCATGTCACTTGTCTGTAGCAGGTGTAGAATCATGTCACTTGTCTGTTGCAGGTGTAGAATCATGTCACTTGTCTGTAGTAGGTGTAGAATCATGTCACTTGTCTATAGCAGGTGTAGAATCATGTCACTTGTCTGTAGTAGGTGTAGAATCATGTCACTTGTCTATAATAGGTGTAGAATCATGTCACTTGTCTATAACAGGTGTAGAATCATGTCACTTGTCTATAGCAGGTGTAGAATTGTGCCACTTGTCTATAGCAGGTGTAGAATCATGTCACTTGTCTATAGCAGGTGTAGAATTGTGCCACTTGTCTATAGCAGGTGTAGAATCATGTCACTTGTCTATAGCAGGTGTAGAATTGTGCCACTTGTCTATAGCAGGTGTAGAATCATGTCATTTGTCTATAGCAGGTGTAGAATCATGTCACTCGTCTATGGCATGTTATCAATTTGAAGCAATTGTCATTTAGTCCCAAAACAACTGAAATACTTTTAGTAGAACATTAAACCCAAATAAACATTCAAAGAAGAGAACAATCCAGAAAATGACTTTCACAACCAGTATACAACCAGGTTATGCAGTATGATTAAAAAACCTCTTATTTTAGTCTGATCTTGCTACACAAAGGTTTCTTACTGGTTACACAAGTAAAACAAATAACTGCTGTAACTGCAGGTATAAATGAAGTCCTGATACCTGTACATGCATGTAATTGAAGTCCTTTAATTGCAGCTGATACTATGTTTGACATGCACTTTAAATGCACTGCGTCTGTCTAAAAAAATAAAGAACATTAAAAGCATTATGGAGGATATTAAACAATCAATCTAAAAAGTTGCTACCATGAAAACAGTTGTGATTTTTTTTTCAGTCAATATTACACACAGTTTGCATATTTGATACAAGGGGGCTTTATAGCTATATATTGTTCACCTGAGTATCAGCAGCTCATTCTAAAGCAGCTATTTCACAGAAAGTCATTGATTTTACCTATTTGTGTGTATTACGTCTAATAATACCCATCTATAGACGCAATGTCACCTAATGCAACTCCATCCATGATTGCCTGTGATGGTTTCCCAATCACAGGCAATACCATCACAGACGGTATTGAAACTATATTTAGATTGATAAAACCTACATTTAGATTCATTCACTTTCCCAACATGTGCTGTACGAAAATAGTGTTTTCTTGTGAAACACTTTTTTTGAGTATACAGTCAAACTTGTGATAGCGGTCACGTGTATTAAGCAGTCACCATGACGCAAGTGGTCATGTCAGGTCCTCCCGAGCAAATTCTTCTTTAATTGTCGTGTAATAAGCGGTCACTTGTTATGTGCGATCAGCGGTCACCTTAAAGGGAATAATCATACTTCAAAGGAGTACTAATTAGCAGTCAATAACCTGGTGTGATCCCGCACCGAACGTGTTCCCATTAATCCCCTGCTTCCCACCAGCAGGCATAATTGGCACACTTTCGCTGGCAAACTTACGGTGTTTGCCAACGTCACGCTGTTTGCGAAGGGCTAACTTAACCAATCAACCATCAATGAGTGTTTTAATTATTCCCGATTGTCTTTTATCTATGCATAGTTTAAAGTTTGATGAAATACGCATCATGTATATGAACAGTTATGCACTTAAATTCTGCTACATTCGATTTGCTAGGCTGACTAGATGATCGCCGATCGGTGTTAATGTTGGAATTCTGAATGCATAATTATATGTGGACATCTTTTGAGAGTTATAAAGATGTTTTTATTAATTGTTTGATCAAAGAACATCGACTGTTTGCTGCTAAAAACAAGAAATCGCTAGTGATATAAAATGGAATATTTAGAACATAATGGTAATGTGTCCGCGTATACCATCATGTCTAAACGAAAATGTCTGACGCTAGAAAACAGAATGAAAGTTCTGAAACTTCCTGAGCTGGGAAAAGCTCTGGAATAATCGCAGATGAATTTAACGATGGCTTGACTCAGATCCAGAATATCTCAAAAAGAGAACAGGAACTACTTGAAGAGTTTGAGAGAGCAAAAATTTAGAGCTAAAAAGATCATGGCGAACAACACTCAACGTTAATTTAATGATATCTGTTACCGCTGGTTTCTCGACGCAACATCAAAACAAGTTCCTGTGTCTGGCCCACTTATTTAACTTTTTTAAGATACATGTTTATTTTTGATATATTCATACATGTGCTTATCAGTTGAATATTTACTTTGTTATGGGTATAAGACTCAGAAAGAGAAAGAGATAAAAGTTGAAATTAAAGGGGGGGGGGGGGGAGAAAGACTTTGTGTATAGGTATAATATACATATAACAAAAGGGCCAAGATGGCCCTTAATCGCTCACCTGAGAAAGATGATTACTTAAGAAATAAAAATGCTAGAGTGTAAACAAAGAGAAATCTGGCATTTTTATAGTGAAAGGGGCATAATTCCTAACCTAATTGACAGATCTCAGCCATATTCGAACTCTATCGGACATTTTGGTCATAAAAATTGCCATAAAGTTTGAAGATGATTGCTCAAAAGAGTGTAAACAAAGTGAAATCTGACATTTTTTTTATATAAAAAAGGGGAATAACTCCTGACCTAATTGACTGAAATCAGCCATATTCGAACTTAATCGAGACATTATGGTCATAAACATTGTCTTAAAGTTTGAAGATGATTGCTTAAGAAATGAAGGTGATAGAGTGTAAACACTAAATTGTTGACGCTGCACGACGCACGATGGACAACGGACACTCACGGGATCACAATAGCTCACCTGAGCAAAAGGTAACAAGAGGGCCAAGATGGCCCTAGATCGCTCACCTGAGAAAAGTATCATTCATTGCCTGTACAAAACAGATTGCTTTAGAATTAAGATGATGAGGTGAAACAATGTTCAGGAATTTTCTGACCCCATCCACAAAAGATATCATCATGAAAAACATTCTGCCATAGTTTGAGGATGATTGGACCAAAAATGTTGCCCTCAGAGTATAAACAAGATTTTTCTAAGATTTGACCTACTGACCTACATTTCTGTCCAGCCCCACCCTTTTAAACTCCAAGTTTGAGGAAGATTGAAAAAGGTTTTTCTATTTTTTGGGGCCCAACCCATTTTAATGGTTTGAGATATCATCAAGACAAACATTCTGACCAAGTTTGAGGAAGATTGGATTAAAAGTGTAGCCTCTAGTGTGTAAACAAGATTTTTCTAAGATTTGACCTACCTTTTTTTTATCCAACCTGACCCATTTTCAAAAGGGTTCAAGATATCATCAAGACAAACATTCTGACCAAGTTTGAAGAAGATTGGATCAAAATTGTGGCCTCTAGTGTGTAAACAAGATTTTTCTAAGATTTGACCTACTGACCTACTTTTTGATCCAACCTGACCCATTTTCGAAAGGGTTCAAGATATCATCAAGACAAACTTTCTGACCAAGTTTGAGGAAGATTGGATCAAAATTAAGATTTGACCTACTGACCTACTTTTGGATCCAACCTGACCCATTTTCAAAAGGGTTCAAGATATCATCAAGACAAACATTCTGACAAGTTTGAGGAAGATTGGATCAAAATTGTGGCCTCTATTGTAAACAAGATTTTTCTAAGATTTGACCTACTGACCTACCTTTTGATCCAACCTGACCCATTTTCGAAAGGGTTCAAGATATCATCAAGACAAACATTCTGATCAAGTTTGAAGAAGATTGGATCAAAATTGTGGCCTCTAGTGTGTAAACAAGATTTTTCTAAGATTTGACCTACTGACCTACTTTTTGATCCAACCTGACCCATTTTCGAAAGGGTTCAAGATATCATCAAGACAAACATTCTGACCAAGTTTGAGGAAGATTGGATCAAAATTGTGGCCTCTAGTGTGTAAACATCAAAATTGTTGACGGACGACGGACAATCAAGTATCCCAAAAGCTCACCCTGAGCTATGCTCAGGTGAGCTAAAAATAAATACATACATACTGTACATACATACATGCAAGCATGCATATATACATTGACATGTACTATCAAAAATGGCCGATATTTTGTCTTAAGCAGCCAACTTGTCTTAAGCAGCCACTTGTGGCCTAACCCTTGGGTGGCTGCTTAATACAAGTTTGACTGTATTTGTCAGGAAACAAAGACTTCACCAACATTAATAAGGGAGAGCAGCAAACAATTTTTTTAAAAGTTCTACAGGTGACCTATGAATGAGCTGCTTTCAAACAAACAGGTCAGCTTGGATTTAACCTTGTGACCCTACAGCAGCCAGAGGCAAGGTTTGACTATCTGACTAGCCCAAACTTCTGGAAACTTCATTTCTAAAATTACAAACCCTGTTTCAACAATTTCAGTTGTAAGTTTAACAGTGATTATTTTGGGAGAAATGATATTGTTCTTGTGAAATGAAATTAAGATTTTTTAATATCAAATCATTCATATCAAAATAAAGAAACCAACTTTACCTCCTGGGAGCCTTATTTTTTTTTCAGGATTAACTATATTTTGTCAATTATGGTAGAGGGACATTAGAAAACCATTCATGCCAAATATTATTATGTTAAAATTTCCATGTAACCTTAACCATGCTTTTAAATAGATAACAGGCCAGGCTTGGATGCCAGACACAGCTTTACAATGGCTCAGCCCAATATGTGACAGCTCAGGCCTGGACCCCAGACACAACGTTACAATGGCACAGCCCAATATGTGACAGCCCAGGCTTGGACCCCAGACACAGCTTTACAAAAGGCACAGCCCAATATGTGACAGCCCAGGCCTGGAACCCCAGACACAACCTTACAATGGCACAGCCCAATATATGACAGCCCAGGCTTGGACCCCAGACACAGCTTTACAATGGCACAGCCCAATATGTGACAGCCCAGGCTTGGACCCCAGACACAGCTTTACAATGGCACAGCCCAATATATGACAGCCCAGGCTTGGACCCCAGACACAACGTTACAATGGCACAGCCCAATATATGACAGCCCAGGCTTGGACCCCAGACACAACGTTACAATGGCACAGCCCAATATATGACAGCCAGGCTTGGACCCCAGACACAACATTACAATGGCACAGCCCAATATGTGACAGCCAAGGCCTGGACCCCAGACACAATGTTACAATGGCTTAGCCCAATATGTGACAGCCCAGGCTTGGACCCCAGACAATGGCACAGCCCAATATGTGACAGCCCAGGCTTGGACCCCAGACACAACATTACAATGGCACAGCCCAATATGTGACAGCCCAGGCTTGGACCCCAGACACAACTTTACAATGGCACAGCCCAATATGTGACAGCCCAGGCTTGGACCCCAGACACAGCTTTACAATGGCACAGCCCAATATGTGACAGACCAGGCTTGGACCCCAGAAACGACTTTAAATGGCACAGGATACTACTCTGTCTGCATTAGGCAGATATAGTGCTGCTTTACCTCATTATCATGCTGCAGACAAGTGGCATGATACCACACCCAGAGCCAAACAGTGCTGGATCTACCCTTATAGGCTAGGTGCGAAGCAAATAATATACATATACCAAAGCTCTTTTTTAATGTTTTTGTTATTTTACAACCAGTCACAGAATAAAATCTTCTATATCCCAGGTGAAGACTGACCACTCAGCCACCTCAACCATGTTAAGATGAATGACAAAAAGGTTTAAGTTTGAATTAGCGACACCAAGAAAATGACTTTTCTTGCTGCTTCAGTATCTGACTGAAAATTCTGAAACTCCGCTATGGCCAAGAGTGGCATAAAAAGAGGTTTCTAATTCAGAAAGCCATAAATATGGCTAGCGGTCAAGCTAGTGGCTCTGACCAGACTGGTATTTCCCCATGGTATGGTTAACCTATTTAAGAGATTGGTTCAAGAGAAGGTGTGTTAGTAGATCTGGCTATAGTGATAATATAATCTCCTTACATTAAGGTTGCACATTCACAACCAAACAACTTGAAATTGTGGTCTTTCTACAATGAACATGATTTCTTCATTTGACAGGAACCTATGTTTTTGACACACATTAAAAGTCCTCATATCTGTTAAAATGGATTTTGAAACAAAACGTTTTTGTAGTTTTTCATCTAATTTATTATTAAACTAATTAAATTGAAAACAAAGTTTTATGTCCTTCTTTAAGATCTGAAGTCCTCAGAAAGAGTGGTAGATTGCTGCAGATTTACAGGACTACAGGCATGGTCTGAAGTAAACACCAAGATTTATAGCTGAGTTAGATGGAAAGTAAATTGCATTCTTCTGACACACAGAAACTTTCACCAGATATTTGATGATAAAAAGTAACTTAAAGAGAAGTGTTATTTCCAGTATTTTCAATCAATTATAAATGTCTTCCTACCAACTTTCTATGCCAAAACCTTGTGCTACTCCATCAGTACACCCAGGGACTTGTTTGTATGATTCCCAACCATAAATTAATCATTTATATAATATGGCCAATTAAGGTTATGGCCCTCACATATCTATTACTTTACTAATCTCTTTGCATTCAGCTCAACTAAAGTCATCTCTATGTACAGTCAGGGCTTTCTCCCTTTTGGAGAAAATTCAGACAATTGCAGGGCGTTATTATCAACTGCTAAACATACATTTCACTCTGGTTTTATATATGGGGTTCAAAATCCGCTGGTTACACTGCGCCTCTCAGAGATTTCTGGGTGGATCCAATATCAAGTGGCCTGTGCTGGCCATCCTGTTACAATACAACAAATGTACTAAACATGAGATTATTTCAAGACCGAGACCCCTTACAGAATGGAAATTGTCATTTATTAACATCTTTTACTGAAAAAATGTCTGCAAGTTACCAATATGTGGTGGATAAGGATATATCTAGGGGCAACAACTGTAATACAAACTTAATAAAAAAACTACAAGAGTTATTGTTCTTGGAGTAAAATGTCTCCAATTCATATTCTACGATAATACTCATGCAATAAACACAAAGATCAATACACAACTGAGTGGGGAACAAACTGCTAACAGCATGTGGTTAATATCAAAAGGATATGTAAAAACTAGGTCCAATTATTTACTGTAGAAAAATACAAATGTTCTTTGGATCAATGGATGCTGGCTTTTACAGGTGAATTCACCAGAAACAAAGCAAAGGAAGTATGTGGTGTATAGTGTAAAATAGCAACCTCTGGGACAATCTATTTGTGTTTAAACCATATGAACACAGAGATGATCAAATGGACTCTGAAAACCTAAAGAATAGCAACATTCTTATCATGCATTTCTCTAGCACAGGGTTTGGATTCTACCTTAGAATTGACAATAATGTATGATCAATGGTTGCTCTGGTATAAATTAAAGGAACACATGGGTTTGTTTGTGATACAATTTATGAGCAGTTGACCTAGTCCTGAATGAAGCCTCACCCTGTATATGAGGTTGTTGCTTAAATAGGCACTGACAAAACTGGAAGGTCTACCATATACAGGTTTTGTTTATGCTGTAATTTTATTATGTTTACAGATTTAGAGGGTATGCCTTTGGAGTTGGTAGTTTGATCCCTGGCCACAATCCCCCAAAGTCATTGACAATGAAACTTGTATATCACCTCAAGCTGATGAGTTGGATCGGGGAGGGGGGGGGGAGTTTGTGACTTGGTGCACTATCATGACAACTGTCTTTAGTGGGAGACCACAGACAGCC
>CM037781.1:49343057-49393057 GCA_021229015.1 Solen grandis
GTAATACCGGTAATTACTTAATATCCCCTCATAAAGTGAGAAAAGAAGCCCTGGTGACAGCTAGTGTAATTAATTTTTCATCTTTTTTTCAGATTTCTGAGCTGCCTCAAATTGTTCGGGACCTGTCTATGCAAAAACGATCATGGGAAGATGTTCTCAACAACTACCCGCTGTTTGAACAGCAAGAAGCATCAAAATGAACAAAATATAGCAAAACAATTTAGGGGAGATCCCAATGGTTCAATCCTCAATAGTCTTCATAAACAGTATCTTTGATACTAAAGTTTAAACTCAAAGTGCTTAAAGTTTGATATTTATTTTTATTTTTTACGGAGATGATTTGATCATGAGAAATTATTCGAAGAAAGTGTTTTATTGGTGAAATATTGATTTTCTAACAGAGAAATAAAATTGTTAATGCAGATATTTGGTGTTTTTCATACATAAATGCTTATAAATTTATGGATATACTACTTTTTAATTGAGATTACTAGATGTCACGAGTTTCCTTAAGACTATGTTTTATACTGCTTATACTGCCAGAGTTGTACACTCAGTTGCTATAAAAGAAAATATGCACTCTGACCTTTTTATTACTGAAATATACTCTTTGGCAAATGTTTTGCAGAATTTGAGTATCATTTGATCAATATGATGTACATTTCCAGTGATTTCCAGAGTATTGAAGAATTGTTTACAGTCAAAATATATTTCTATAAGAAATAAAACAGGTACATTTAAATCAACAAGGCCTGGTGCTTACATACGCAACCAGGTATATTTTGACAGAATTCTCAACATTGGTAACCAAAGTGACTACATTATTAGCTTATTTCTAAAGTGCTTTTGAATTGTATTAGGTAGGAGTTATTTTGGTTGTGACTAGGAGACAATGCAAGATGTAGTTAAAAGATAAAGGACCTTTTAACAAGTGCCTAATTTGGAATCTCGTAAAGAAAAAAAAAGTATTTGACAACTATCTGCTTTTTAGGGGAATATTCTCCTGGTAGATGTCTGGTATTTAGTAATCTGGCCTTTATTGAGGCAAGTTATGGTTGTTAAAAAAATTGTATTACTAAGACGCACTTTTTTTTTTTTTAAAACCTGCATGGAGCAAGACTCTTTCATGGCTATCTTTTATGAAACAGCTTACTTTTCTCAAGCAATTTAACAAGAGGTTTACCAGTGTCCATGATTTTGTAATTTTTAGAAATTGAACAGAAAATTCCCTCCGTATCTCCTGGTTAATGATTTTTTATAAATGAATTTTGTATCCTATTTAATGTCTGATTTTTTTTTGATTTTCTTTACCATACAATGTATACTGTATCTTTGAAGTTGTTTTTTTTTGTTTGTTTCATATGGCAAAATTGTTTTTGAGTCTTGGAAATGATAAATAAAATTATAAAGAATATTTTGTGTCACATATAAATTTATTAATGTTTGCCAGGCACCAGGCAAACCAGTCCTGGAACTACCCTTATATGCTGCGTACCAAGCAAAGGGAGCTGTTCTAGTACAGTACCATTTTTACGAATATGATATGTTGCAGCCAGGGATCAAACCCACGACCTCCCAATTCCAGAGCGGATCCAGTAACCACTCAACCATAGAAACTGGCCAATAAGGTTTATCTGTTACTCTGAGAATAATACACCATAGATTTGTATACAAGTGTAACTCACAATTGTTAATGAGCAAAAATTATCATCACAACAAATGAAATGTGGAATTCAAAATTTTATTATCAAAACTAGTTTGCTATAAAGATAATATAGAGTTCTCTGATACACAAACGGTAATGATAATAAAAGTCATCTAAAATATTTGTATTATGTTTTTACCAGTATGTAGCATTTCAAGTAAACTATCACGAAAATAATTCAAATGTAAAATGTCCTATAAATAACCTTGAAAGTGTTGTGTTGGTAAATCCATATTTAGTGATTGATTTTCTTCTCAAAAACTACCCAAGGATCATAACCATGAGTGAGACGTCACATCGTCAGTAGCTCCGAGGATGTCCACAGTAGTGGACGAAACTAATTAAAAAGCAAGTGTTGTGTTAAGAAGAAAATCATTCCCTAAAAATTCATAAAAATTTATACACAAGTAATAAATATTGAAATTAAATTTATCGTGAAAAAAGTATTAAACATTAACACACAAAAATGCTGATGCCAATATGGTAAAACATAACATAAAAACATATAATTTGTAGAATTCAACATCACAATATCTTTCCTTGCCATGAAAATACATGTTAAAATTCAATGACATAAAACTTACATTCATAAAAAAAAAAATACCTTTATACATTTACAAATTGAGGAGGTTGGTGTTTAACTATGGTAAAAACAATTTAATAAAGTAGTTAAGTTCTGTGCCAAGCCTATTTTGGTATTTTACTAGAAGTTAATTTTAATACTTATGGCAATGTTTTAAACCTAGTCAATAAATAAAAGGAAACCACAGTACAATGGATAGTTCCCTGACCCGAAATTTTATTTGAATAAAAATAGGTTTGGCCACAAGCAATGACGTGTGCTCCCATGTTAACATAGTGTTTGTGGGACAAAATCTAACTGTCATCTATTGTTAAGATGCATTCAATATACAACTAGTATTCCAATTTTTATTATGACAAATGATGGCAAAATCCTTTATTTATGAGTTTAAATGTGGTCGATGAAATTGGAACCTGAAAGTTTGCAGACATTTAATGATATAGAATGGGCAATCTGAATGGTTAATGGATGATTAATGTTTAATGGAGCCAATCAGATAACTGCATTCATAATTTACAAGTTATGATAATGTAAAAAAAGTGTAACTAGTTAAACAGAATAGGTATAAGTGTACAACCTTGATGGCAAGGTGATCACTGCTATCCCACAAAATAGCAGAAAATGTTTTAATCTTACTAATATTCATGTTTTTAACATCCACAAATTATCCATATAAGCTAGAGCTACCATTGAAGGTGATTAATACCCCCACCACATGGCCTTGAATAATTAAGATAAAATTTATTTCATTTTAATTCAATGTTGAAATAATTTCTTACAACTTGTACAGTTCATGGGTTGGACCTGTACTTTGCACCTGGGAAAGATTATGAAATATTCTTGCCTCCCATATAAGGTTCGAACCCACAACCCGCAGATCTACAATCAAGTACACTACCTCTAGACCATGCCGACGCTTACACGAAAGGAGGTACTGAATTTTTTTGTAAAACGGAAGGGGATGCATAAAAAAGTGATGGGTAGCAACGAGACACTGTGCCAGATTTCTATATATAGTCCCAATATCTCTTAATGAAGCATGGGTATACATTCAAAATGAGATCTAAAATTGAGAAATCATCTCAAAAACATCACAAATATCCTGGTCCCAACAGCATGTCAAATTAAACATTTTAATGTCAAGGAAGTTGATTCTACATTTGTCATACTTTCTTTAATGTGACCAAAGTATAGTTTTCACTTCAGTAAACATGAGCTGTTACAAAAATGTAAATCACAACCAAAAGAATTATGTTGAAATTCTGAATTTCATTCATTGACCAAAATGGTCTTTCTTTAAACAGTTTGATATATTCACACCATTTCTTAAAGAGAAACAATATCCAAAATGATATATATTTTTTTTACTCATTTTATTACTCAGATTATATGTAATGTCCTGATCCTCATTAGACTTGTTGACGACTTGATAAACGGGGCAGTCTGATCAGGGTCTTCCCTGTTTGCTCATACAATATTTAATAACTCAGATTCTATACAGTCTGCATGGCAAAGAAACAATTCATTGCTTCATATACCATTAATAGCTCAGTAACTTACTATTCATCAAGCCATTAAAATGTACATGAATATTCATGAGGTAAAAGGTGAACCTGGTCCTCCTGACCTCTATTAGCATAATTTCACAGATGACTGACTACCTATATTTTAACTTCAGCATCCTTTATACCTTTATGATAAGGCAGAGTGTTCTTAATTGATTTTAGTTGCTCTTACAAAATTCTAAGTGAGGATTTTAAATAGCAGCACATTTCTTACGAAAAGCAAATTGCATTATTTGTCTCTTGTGATTTAATGAAACTGGAAGAAACATGGAAATTGTAGAGCTCAGTATCTTAACCAATTTGACTCCTTGATTTCATTATGATGATTACAGTACCCAGTAACATCTTACATACATGTCATGGAATCAAATTTTTTAGCATTATTCTCTTTTGAAAACTTAAAAAAAGCATTAATAGAATAAACAATTAAAAAACAAGATTAAAAATCACTGTTATAGCAACAAGAGAATGTTTTTATGAGACATTAATGCCCCACTAGGATATGGTCAGGACCAAATATTTGCTTGTATTTTTAAGTTTATTTAATGATGTACATTTGTATAAAGTTTGAAATGAAGTTATCTTTATAGAAAAAGAAGCTTAAGACAGAGGTAAACCAGGGGTAGAATAATCAATTTTACCAGGTCACAGCTATAATCCAATTCATGATGTATGTCAAGTTCAGAAAGATGTAGTCATCTTCATAGAAAAAAAAAGCTTAAATGAAGATGTGAATTCATCTTTATAGAAAAAAAGCTTAAACTAAAAGGTAAACCTAAGGCATTACAGTAAATATTACCATGTTCATTCAACCATGAAATATAGGTCACAGCCATACATCTGCATAAATATTAAATAGATCATACCATGATGTACATGTGTACCTAGTTTTATAAAGATGTGAAGTCATCTTCAAAGAAAAAAAGCTTAAACCAGAGATGTGATGGACGGACGAACAGACAGACAGACGGACGCACAGACCGAAAGTTTATATGGCGCCCAACGGAGTTTGCGGAGCATAATAAAAAACAACAGAATATTCTAGAAAGTGTAACAGTTAAAGGTGCATTTACTCTAAAGATAAAAATAACAAAGAACAAATATTTAAAAAGAGTCTAATCTTGTATCATTTTTTCTCTTCATAAACAACATTTATACCTTAAATAATCAACATTGAGTTTACAATGACCAGTCCATTTTGGGGAGCCCAAACTTTTGAAGTGCAGCGTTACAATCTGAGAAACAGTTACAGGCTTTGAACTTTGATGCAGCCTGTGGTGATGGATGGGCCGTTTTTATGACAGCGTGTTTCTTCTGGTCTATCAGAGCCTCCTTCTTGTGTGCAAAATTTCCCCAGAGAACAAAAACAACGTGGTCACAGTTCTCATTAACAATCTGGACAGCCCTGTCGGTAAATTTCTGCCATCCAAACTTTGCATGAGAGTTGGCTTGATGAGCTCTGTAAAAAGAAAACAGATAAATCTGTGAATAGGTCACAAAAGGTGAACCTACCATGTAAAGGTGTTTTCTGTTGTTTTATGGGGGTGGGGCAGGGTGGTGTTTCAGTTTCTTATGAAATGAACAAAGTTCATCATATCAAAAGTCATTCACAAGATTATTTCTTGCACACCACATCATGACAGATTTCTGAGAAATTTATTCAACTTGTGTAACTATGATCATTAACTGTTTTCCTAATGAATATTCATGTTAAAATTCATGACTTGATGGATATGAACATACTGAAACATTAAATGATAAATGAAACAATGATTTTTTTTCTTTTGCTGTGTAGACTGTGTAAAATCACAGGACACATGGGTTTCCTCCAACAATATTGACCACATACGCAACCACCAGAGCCATTGAGAGTGATTTATATAAGTTGTTAAGACATGTTTGTTTTGTAATCGATGTAAACTATTTAAAACAAGTAACTGGTGTTGTATGCAACACATAAAGTCCCCTACCGGCTCCACCTTGACTCAATATGGTAATCAATCCCATTTTTTGCCATATTTTCACTATTTCCGTTACTATAGCAACCACAATTTAAGTCGAAGAACAAAAATAAAATGACGTGCATAATCTACACATTGCCATCTAGTCACATACCAAGTTTCATCAAGTTAGCTTGCTTAGTTATCGCGGGATCCCATTTTTGCCATATTTCACTATTTCCGTTACTTTAGCAACCACAATTTAGTCAAAGAACAAAATAAATGATGTGCATAATCTTCACATTGCCATCTAGTCATATACTAAGTTTCATCAAGTTAGCTAACCACAATTTTAGTCGAAGAAGAAAAATAAAATGACGTGCATAATCTACACATTGGCATCTAGTCATAAACCAAGTTTCATCAAGTTAGCTTGCTTAGTTATTAAGTTATCGCGGGATCCAAATTTGAGCAGACGACGGACGACGGACAGACGGAACATGGGTTTCCTCCAACAATATTGACCACATACGCCACCACCAGAGCCATTGAGAGTGATTTATATAAGTTGTTAAGACATGTTTGTTTTGTAATCAATGTAAACTATTTAAAACTAGAACCGCAAGCGGTATCTCGGTTTTCGCTTTTAACCTAATCAACTTGAACACTTTATTTCAACTCAGCCACAATTTTCAATATGAAACAGAACGAAAAGGTTTTTGAAGACCTACTCTCATTTGCACAGTTTTTTTTGTTGCAATGTTAGAACATTCAAACTCTTCTAGCGCAAATATTTTCCCATACCCTATCATCACATCACATCACATTCTGTGGTGCTGTCAACAAGGAACAAAATGCTGAAAACCGCATTTCAATTAGACTTTAATATTTTGAGTTATAGGCAAAAGAGTGATTTCAAGCTAAGCGCCCCCTAGCGGCAAAATGAGAAAAAAAAATGATAAAAAATTTACAATTAGGTACCTAGAAATGCAGCAAATAGTTCAAACAAGTATATAAGTCGCACTAATCGAACATTCTTTTTCTTATATATCACAATTTTAAGCATAAAAACTGAAAAACAATTATTCCAAAAAAGGATCAAACTTTGGATTGCCGTAAAATGAAAAGAACTATTTAGAACTAAAACTTTTGTTCATATACTCTCAATGAAATATTTTTATATTTGGAGCACTTTGGGGCCGAATAAAAACACAATTATCGTAATATGACCTTGACCTTTTCAATGTTTTTTAACTTTTTAATTGTGAGGCCCTTTCAAACATAACCATACATAACTTGTGAAAATTTCATGAAGAATGAACAGAAAATAAAGACAGGAGCGACAAAAAAACATGTTTTTGAAATTTTAATTTTTCCTAAAATTTAGTGAAGTTTGACCTTTTCTAGAGGACAAACCATGCATTTCTTAAATTCGCCACCCCAAATATTTTGTGCGTATATGTCTTGCAAATCATTTGCAGCAAACAGAATTCTTCTATCTGATTTCTAACAAAAAATGGATAGGTTTTTCGTAGACCTACCCTCATTTGCAGTTTTTTTTACGAGATTCGAACTTTCAACCTTCCGTTACTAGCTCAAAAAGTTTCAGCCACTCATACCTAGAAACTATCATATTTTATAAGGCTATCAACAAGGAACATAATTCAATTAACCGCAGTTGGTTCAGGCTTCAACTTTTTGAGTTATAAGCAAAAGAATGATTTCAAGAAAAGCGCCCCCTAGCGGCAAAATGAGATAGAAAATTGATTAAAATTTTACTGTTTGGTACCTAGCAAAGCAGCAAATAGTTCAATCAAGTATACTAGTCGCACAAGTCAAACTTTTTATTCTTGTGTATCAGAATTTGAAGCATAAAACCTGATTTACAATTATTCCAAAAAAGGATCAAACTTTGGACTGCCGTATAATGACCAAATCAAGTCCGATCTTCCAAAACTAAACATCACTGGAAAGAGCTCTTTAAGAACTAAAACTTTTGTTCATATACTCTCAATGAAATATTTTTAGTTTTGGAGCTATTTGTGGCCGAATAAAAAGACAATAATCGTAATATGACCTTGACCTTTTCAATGTTTTTTTAATTTTTTTATTGTGAGGCCCTTTCAAACATGAAAATACATATTGTGTGAAAATTTCATGAAGAATGAACAGAAAATAAAGTCAGGAGCGACAAAAACATGTTTTTTAAATTTTAATTTTTCCTAAAATTTAGTGAAGTTTGACCTTTTCTAGAGGACAAACCACGCATTTCCTAAATTCGCCACCCCATATATTTTGTGCGTATATGTCTTGCAAATCGTATGCAGCAAACAGAATTCTTCTATCTGATCTCTAACAAAAGTGGGAAGGTTTTTCGTAGACCTACCCTCATTATTTCACTTTTTTCTAAGGTTCGAACATTCAACCTCTCCTAGAACAATTTTTTTCCCGTACTCGATGATGAGATTTCCATCATATTTGTTTGGGCTGTAAACAAGGAACATTATGTAAAAAACCGCATCTAAATCAGGTTTCAAATTTTTGAGTTATTAGCAAAACAGTGATTACATGCATTGCGCCCCCTGGTGGCTAAATCAGAAACAAAAGTGAAAAGTTTGACCAATTAGGCACATGTTCAGATAAAGATGACTCCATGCCCAAAATTTCATAGCTGTAGCTTTTTTCATCTGGCCGCTAGGCTGGACACAAAAATGGGTGGAATTGGAAAAATAATAAAAATAAAAAAAAAAACAAATCAACAGAAGAAGAACAATAGGTTTTCGCCCTGCAGAGGCGAAAACCTAACAAGTAACTGGTGTTGTATGCAACACATTAAGTCCCCTACCGGCTCCACCTTGACTCAATATGGTAATCAATCCCATTTTTTGCCATATTTTCACTATTTCCGTTACTATAGCAACCACAGTTTTAGTCGAAGAACAAAAATAAAATGACGTGCATAATCTACACATTGCCATCTAGTCACATACCAAGTTTCATCAAGTTAGCTTGCTTAGTTATCGCGGGATCCCATTTTTTGCCATATTTTCACTATTTCCGTTACTTTAGCAACCACAATTTTAGTCAAAGAACAAAAATAAAATGATGTGCATAATCTTCACATTGCCATCTAGTCATATACCAAGTTTCATCAAGTTAGCTTGCTTAGTTATCGCGGGATCCCATTTTTTGCCATATTTTCACTTTCCTTACCATAGCAACCACAATTTTAGTCGAAGAAGAAAAATAAAATGACGTGCATAATCTACACATTGGCATCTAGTCATAAACCAAGTTTCATCAAGTTAGCTTGCTTAGTTATTAAGTTATTGCGGGATCCAAATTTGAGCGGACAGACAGACGGACGGACGGACAGACGGAGGGCAAACCTATAGTCCCCTCCGGTGTGAACACCGGTAGGGGACTAATAATACAAAGTTTTGCCAGTTGAAAACTCACCATATATACGGTAGTGATAACAATACTTTCCAAGGGTTCAGATGATGGAAATATATGTTTAGGATAAAGTCTTACAGAATTAAGATTGAATAAAGGCTAAATTCATGTGGGATTCTGAAAATCATTCAGATAAACTCACTCGACTGTGAGGGTGGCGTTCAGTAGGAGAACACCATTTTTCGCCCAGTTTTCCAGGCAGCCGTGAGTGGGTGCCTTAAAGCCGGGAATATCCGGATCTCTCTCAAGCTCTGTGTAGATATTCCTCAGGGATGGAGGTGTCTTTATTCCATCTCGAACTGAGAACGAAAGCCCCATGGCCTGAAAAAATAGTTCTATATTTGATTAATGATACTTAAAGGAACAGTGTTAACTTTTTCCCTCTTTACTGATTTTCCACAAAAACATATATCTTCAAAAATTCCGCCTAATATATAACAAATGCCAATATATTTTGGCTTTATCCCTAGATATTTAATCAGATCAAGAGCTGTATGCCAGAATTCACTAAAGGTATGAGTCTATTATGACCTTTGAACATGTACTTGTGTATTAGAGAATATTGTGTATTAGAATGCATTGAGACTAAGTGTATTTTGAGGGCCTACCACAAAACAGTTCTAAGTACATACAGAAACAGCAGAAAATGGAACAGTTTTACAGTCAGCCCTTGGTTTAGAATATGGTATTTATATTAGAAGCCCTCCTATATAAAAATCAAGGATATCACTCTTCATCATAATTTCAAAATCACTTGCTAAATTAACCTGTGTTCTAGTAGTTGTAGTCGATCTTTAACTCTTATTTTTTTATAAAATAACACTGCCTATGTACTGGTAAGCTAGTGGTTATTTATCTGCTAGGAGTGTTGGAGATTAACTGTTCAAGTCCCTTAGTGGGGATGAGGGTATGTTGTCCAATATGATCTGTTTGTCAGCTGTCCATTTATCAAATATGGCTTACATGGTGGCTGTCCTGCTTAGTAATTCATGGAAAGGAATCCAGAGGTGAAAATACTCTACAACTGTGCCTCATAATCCAAAACTGACTTGCTATCTCAGTAGACCTTATAATTTATTTAATGCTATTCGATGAATAACCTAGAAATAACTGTGGATTATATCCCGATAATTTCATTGTTTTGAACAGTGAAATTATCAGGAACATGAACCTGACCCTATATTGAAACTGAATGAAGCGCCAATTAGGCTGGGTTTTTACGCAAGAAATGACGTCAAGGGCAGATAACTCAATATTATGTGCTAGCAACACTTCATTTAATTTCAATTTTTGATTTTTTATAATTTTGGTTCAAGAAAATTGCAGTTTGATTATTTGCTGAAGCATAGTGAAAAATCTATTGCACAGAATTAATTTTGCATAATGACTGGACATGAAACAACAAACAATAATGTGAAATAAAATAAGGTATCGATGTGCTTGATTTGAGTTATCTGCCCTTGAAAATGACTGAAAAGAGCAAAAAACTCACTTTCAGGGGCAGATAACTCAAAAAGTAAATATTTTTCCATAAATTAATTCCTAATGTAATGCTTTATAAGCATGCAAAGTTTTAGAAAATTCTGATGGCTAGTTTTAATTTTCCTTCTTTGTCTATATAGAAATAACTGCATGGTGCATGCATGCCTTTAATGCATTAAATAAAAAGAACAAGGCAGTCCAAAGTACAGATATATCCCCCGCCACCCCTGACTTAGACCTTTAGTTCTACTGGTACAGTGGGGTAAAATGCATGCATTAGGATAAGGCAATACAAGACTTTTGCCAACAATTCAATGTAGTTGACTTATGAAACTTTTCCATTGTTCAGAAAATATGACACAGAAACAAAAATATAATGGAAATTAAAGGTTAGAACACTTGACCTGCAAATGTGACCTTGACCTTGAGCCAACATGGCTGCCACCTGTGTTCTGCACATTGTCTCCATTTGGTTTTACATTTGAGGGAAGTTCCATGAAAATCTTTCATGGGGTATAGGAGATATGGAGCAGACACGAAATTGTAATGGAAATTAAAGGTTAAAACACTTGACCTCCAAAGGTCACCTTGACCTTGAGCCGACATGGCTGCCATCTGTGTTCTTCACATTGTTCTTAATTTGGTTTACATTTGAGGCAAATTTCATGAAAATTCTTCTAGAGGTATAGGAGATATGTAGCGGACACGAAATTGATGGACAGAAAGAAGTCAGACAGACGAAGGCCATTCCTATAACCCCACTCCAAGGTGGTGAATTAAAAATTGTTGTTTTTTTCTTTATGAAAGATCCATGTATAATTTCATTCATGGAAATAAAAAGATATATTTTCACTTTTTATGTTCACTCAGTTAAATTTTTAATCGATCTTACACCAAAACAAATAATTATCCTCTATAAAGTGCAGTTACATTATAACACAACAATTACAGCCAAAGTTTAGATACTGCATAAATATACTGGGCTGCATTACAATAATACAATGATGCAATATTTTAGGCTCTATTACTTGACTGCATCATATTGGACTGGGGGGAGATTATAAAAAATAATTCCCCGACCATAGATAAATGTGCTCACAAACCCAAAATAACTCACTGAAATGCACCATTTCACACCTTCAAATTAAAAAATTTCACATGGGAGTTCACAGCTCAGGGCAAGCCGCTTGCATTGTCACTGCCTACATTTTTTAATATTAAGTGCCCCCTAACCTGAATTCCTGGAACCGGCCCTGTTTAATATGACAAAGCAACTAACAATAACTACACAATAAACAAATACTTGCCTGTTCGTCATCATGATAGGGGTCTTGGCCTAGAATCACAACCCTCACCTAAAAAGATAAAAAAAAAATGAATAATGATCAGGTCTTATCCAATTTAAATATGCACATTTTTAATCCTCTTCACAACGCACACACATATACACACAGGCTGGTGCTGTGGTCCAGAGGATTATGGGTCATGAGATTTAACCCTTTCCCTCATATTGACTCATTTTGACGCACTCAATAGGTACCACATAAAGCCTGATCTGCAGAAAACCACAGTCAAACCTTACCAAATTTAATTGAGGAGCAGCGAACAGCATGAAACCTGATCAGCCTGCGAGTTACTCGCAGGCTGATCTTGTTTTATGCTGTTCGCATAGGTCTTTTCATGGTTTCCTCTATGAGGGAAAGGGTTAACTACACTGTGGGAGGGAGGAAGAATCTTTCAGGACCTTCCTAAGCACAAAGTACTGGTCCAACCAAGGAACCATTGAGAGGGACTATAATTTAATGTAAAAAGAAATTTTATAATAGTAAGTAACATACACATGGAGAAAGTGGACTGTTCACAGTCTAATTATTTCTGGAATACTGACAAGATTTTTACTGTTTTGGGGGATTTAAGAACAGAGGCTAAGAACTTGTGTTTTTTTCTTTGTATGTAATAAAACATTTTCATGACAATTTTGTTTAACGAAATTTAAACTGAAGAAGGGAATAAAAAAGAGAAAAAAATAATTTGTGTGACATGATTTGATATATCATTTAGCAAATATTTGTGTATATATGTGATTTATTTTGGATGTCATTTACAAATAGGATACTAGCTAGGACTGGCTAAATGAAGCCCTTCTTTTTTACAGGTAGTTGGATACAGTCCCTGAGTGGTCAGACATTATATTTTGTAAACAAATATTAGATTGCCTATTCAGACACATAGCTTTCTCTAGACAAGGAAAATAAAAACATAGTATGAGGCAAGACTTGACACAGAAACTGTTCATATATATATGTATCGTATAATCATCAATTTTTGTCTGGGAGTAATTTATATTGACTTTGTAGCTGGCTTTATCCACGATTATCAAATTTGTTCATATAGTAGACCTAAAATGTTTTACATGAATCCACAAATAAATGAACTCACAAAACTGCCTTAATATATAATCAACAAAATTTAATATCAACAAAAAATAATGATTTTACAATATTGAAAACAAAAAACTTGAGAAATTTAAAGGAATGAGTTAAATGCCGTGTACTTTCTCTAGAGGAGTCAAGTTGAAAGCATTGAAGATCAGATCCTTGGGTGGGAAGATTGTTTTTCCGGCCGCATACTCTGCATCAAGTTTACTGTGCAGTTCCTTGAAGTAATCCTTCTCAAACTCTGACGCCAGTGCCATTTTCCATTTGCCATTATTCAGCAGAGATAATAAATTGAATGAGCCACCTTTTGCCATTCCTGCCCCTGAAGAAGAATATATTTAGGGCAATATTAAAAGATTTCAAGGGCTTAGCGCAAAAGGGTCTCAACTTGTTCTTTAATACATATAAGTTACGACCCTTTTGCACTGAGCCCACAAAATGGTCCATATAGGAGTCAAAAATAATTCAATTGAGATTTTCCTCAAATCTCAGATCTTGTTACTCTATCAGCGCAGTTTCAAATTTTAAAGAAATTATTCCCTTACCATACTTCATATAGATTTATTTGATGCATTAATTGGCAAACACAGCAGACACAATCAGAATCTCTTTCTGTCTGATCTGGGTCTCCACTGAAATTCACTCATACATCATTGTAGCTCCGTTTCAATACAGTCAGTTAATTACAAAGAAAATCCTTTGTTTCACACTACATTAAGTTCAGTAAATTTATATATTTACCAAGTCCTAGATTTTAACATGGATATTTATGAGGTTACAGTAATGATCGTTTTCTGTGAGAGAATACAATCATGTATTCAAAATTTCATTTTTCCATGTCAGTAAGCTGTTCCATTTGTTTGTTTAAAAGCTCTGCTGATTTCCCAGATCGCTAGTAAGGTTAATTGTAGCATTTCAACAATTTTTGCAAACTGGTGATTTTTTTTTTCTTACATACTTTCTTTTTCTAAAGTAATAGCTAGCAATCATTTTCTGATTATAAGTGGGGTCCTTTTTTAGGGGGGGGGGGGGTATTTTGTTTTTTACTTTAAAAATTTCATAAAATATATGGCAGATCTTTTTTTCAATTAGAAATATCAAATATAGTATATGTATAAAAATTCAATCAAAATAATGGGGTTTTTTTTTTAGCATGTAATCTGTCTCGAAAAAGGGGTGCCAGACTGCCAGACAAGGACTTCTAGCTCCCCTATAAATCCATGTGAAAGGTAAGTGTGATGTGCATGAATAGCTAGTTTAAACCCATTTTCATTTTGTACATGAATCACTGACTTTGGAGTTCAAATGTTCCCTGCGACATTCATGAATGAATTTAATTTGCCTCACTATGAGTTAGAACCTACAACATACCATATTCAGATTCATGACAGCTAGAGAGGCTGGCAGTCTAAGTGATCAAATTAACAGATATAATGCAGAAACAAACTGGGAGGAGAATTATCATATAATTATTTATAAACCAAAGATCTATAAATAACTATGATGAATACTGAATTAAAATGTTTCCTTTAAACACTTATCAAATTGTAGTACTTACTGTTTCAAGCAGTTTAATTAGCTATTCGATCTATCGCTACTTTTACCGTGACTGTGAACTAGCAAGGTGATCAAGCAACAATTGAATTACGGGATATGCGGAAATTATGATAATTAATGTTTTGTATGTCTGCCAGTAATAACGCCTTAGATATGTTATTTATATAACAGGATAATAATTACCTCAGATCAAAATATCTGTTTGCATGGACAGAGTTTTAGTATATTTACAGCAGTACAGCCCCCTGCCCCCGCACAGAGTAACGGATACAGTACCTTTTGGTGCTGCTTTACGTTTTCCAGGTTGTGCCGATTCTTTTTGTTTCTGACCCTTCTTCTTTTTGACTGGTGTCATGTCATTTTTGCCTGCAACTTTGCGCTTAGGTGCCATTATTTATGTATTTTACCTTTGGGTAACTTGTCTGCACGAAACACCCGTAAACACTTCACTGTGACGTCTTACAGGTAACATGGCATGGTCACTTGTCACTTGAATTATCTAAATCGCAAGCGTGCCATCAGGTGCGAACACAAACATGCTTCATTACAATTCCTCGATAGCGTGTTCAGTAAACGTAATGCAATATCGTTTACCGTGAGCGGTTGCGCGAAAGGAACAATGTTTTATCGCAAAGTGGGTACCAAATCGCATTGGTCGCCTAAACTCGGGTACAAATCAAAGCACTGAAGGCACTGAAGTCGTGTACACGCGTGTCTTTTAAAATTAAAAGAACTCGTAATTGACGAGCTGAAGATCTGCTGGGTAACTA
Organism: Solen grandis; assembly: GCA_021229015.1. NCBI lineage: Eukaryota > Metazoa > Mollusca > Bivalvia > Adapedonta > Solenidae > Solen > Solen grandis. The sequence goes on from CM037781.1 coordinate 49,358,554, forward strand.
TGTTTTGCAAGATACCAAACTTAAATAAAACTCTGAAATAGAATTGTTTCCTTTTGATTTAGATATGATCCATGATATTGAAATATTTTTTCAACGCTGTTCTATGGTAGCACACATTTAATTCTGCATTAACGTTTCGGTGCTATATTTAGTCACCGATTTCCCTTTTATTTACTACGCGGAGAAAAGGTTACAAATTTTCTTTGTCTTAATTTATTACGAATTAAATGGTGATAATTTTCATGTTCATTTCAGTACGTAGCGTTTGAATAAAAATGTGTTGATAATCGATACTGGAGATAATGTGTTTAATAAACTGTAATGAAAAAAAGAAAGTACATAAGCGAAAAAAAATATTTTGAACCATATACCGTAACTGGCTGGAATTTCCAGCGATTTATGGATAAAATTACAACAATTTTTAACAGTTGGTCCATTGGGTAGACTAGTTAGGGTATTCGCCATACAAACGACGTTTGAAAGAGGGGTGGGTTCTAGTCCCAACGTGAGAACATTTTTTTTTGTACAATTTTATTATTATTTTTATTGCAATACAGGGGATACATAAAATTATATTTTTGTTAAAATGAATGTCATTAATTTACCTATATTAAGTACATGTGTATATAAAATGAAATAAAAATATATACATACATTAAATAATGAAAGTTTGTAGTTTTAGATGTGCTTCCACATATTCATATACTACTTTAAACTGTAGAGATGAGAAAAAAAGGAGAGTAAGAGTGGCAATATGCTTATTGATAGCAGTCCATTGAGGCAAATGATGTGTTCACGCAATGTTTAAGCGGGTTTATAACATTGGACTGGCATCGTTTGAAAATTTGACCATCGTTTCATGATTAAATTTACTTTGATAAGAAATGCGACATCCTCACATCAGCTATAAGCGCTTTGATTTATCTAACGCGATACAGTTGAAGAAATTATGCAAATATTCTGCGATGGTCAGTGGCTCCTAACTTATTTCGGATAGTACGGGTTTTGGTCATTTTATAGTGTAAGAAATAACCTCTGAAGGTATCTGTTTGTTTGTTTGTTTGATGGGTTTAACGTCCCACCGACAGTATATTTCAATCATTTGGAGACGATGTCTACTCGAGACCCTAGAGGTATCTGAGATCGATAGTTTAATGTGATTAGTATTAGTTTGATACACGGATTTGTATCGGACTTAAAGCTTTCTACATGGGTTATTGTAACACCATACAATGACCGAATCCTGCATATTTACTATCCAAAATTATTTACGAGCCACCTTTGCATCAAAACCTACCATATTACTCCGCATGGTAAAGTGATAGTTACGAAACATCATAGAGAAATTAGTCCTTTTGTGTTTTTATGCCACAGACAATTATTGTGAGGGGGCGCCGTGGCCGAGCGGTTACAGTCGTGGACTACAAATCTCTCAGCCCCTCACCGCTGTGGGTTCGAATCCCGGTAGGGACTTCGGATTTTTCAGAGGAAGCCTTCCAGCTGGCTTGCGGTAGGTCGGTGGTTCTATCTGGGTACCTCTGTGTACTCGGGGTCTTCCTCCACCTGTAATTAGCTGGACGTCGCTTTATGATTGAAATACTATCGCAGTGACGGTAAACTCCAATACAACAACAACAACAATTATTGTGACCCGTAAATATTTTCTTTTGACACAAAATTGATTTTTTCAACACATTTGCTTAACATGGGTTATTGTAACACCATAATTGTAACACAATTTGCATGAAGAGTTATGTTTAATCGTTCGCTCATTTTTTACAATGCGGTTTTCAAAGTAGAGAATCGAATGCTCAGAAAGTAGGTACTACTACGACACATACAACTAAATACCTAACTGAGGCTAAAACGGACCCCAAATAAACTTATAAATGAATGAAACTGCTGAAATTCAATCGTAAGTAAAAGGTTAAATTATTTCTACAAACATCCACTACGTCATAATGTATACTTGTCAGCGTTTGTGTTGAGAACCCTAACTAAAGGTACGTGCAGGGTTACCAGTTAAAACAGTCTCATTTTTGAAAATATGTATGCATTCATTTAAGAAGGTGTGTGTGTGTGTGTGTGTGTGTGTGTGTGTTCCACATTCAACCATCACCATTTCTCTCTCTCTTTCTCTCTCTCTCTCTCTCTCATTTGAATTGGAATTTATGCTGCATGCTATTTCAAGACAGGGGAATGGTCACTTTCAATGGAAATATGCCCAATTCTCCGTACACAACATCTAAATTCGTTGATTTTTTTTTTCGCAAATTACTCTTCTTAAAAAGATATTTTGTACTAGTTCCAAATCATTACATGGATATGCACCAAACATTTCACATGAAAAGTTCAATACTGATGCAACCAGTGAATCGTACATCTTGAGTTTTAAGGTAGTTGGTAGATATAGTAAATAATCTACTCAAGGCTAGAAAGGATGCCATATGAACCGTTTTTGAATAATTTTACACCAAGATACTTAAGATACCGCGTGAAGATATATAGGTGTGAAAAAATAAAGGGAATGTGCAAAAGTAATTAATTAGAAGAGATGAACCGTTTCGCGGTTTATTTTCACTGCAGCAGATACACTTGGCAAAACTTCTAAGTACTACAGTCTCATTTTTCTACTTTTCTCTACAAATACACATTACATCATCATTTTTTTCAACAAATCTTTATTGAAACATAATAAACAATTTCACGAGTTCTTAATACCATTCCAATTTTATAAAAGACTGGGTCATTAAATGAATCACACTACCCCAGAATCCAAACAAATGTCACAAACTTAACAAGTAAACACAAATTACATATGCAAAACTAACTTAGTATCTAGTGTGGCCTCAACGTGCTAGAATCACTGCCTGACATCGTGGTCTCATTGAAATTATGTAGTTTCTAAAGTATCTTTGTCGAATATTATTCCATTCATACACAATGCGGGCCTCTAGTACGATGTTTCTCTGTGGGGTTTGGCCTCTCCAAACGCGTCTTCCAAGCTCATCCTAAACGTGTTCGACAGGATTACCGACGTAACTTCGTCCAGAGAAACCGCGTGATCTGGTCTTTGAGGTACACAGTGATTGTAAATGATATTAAAATAAACGCACCAGTGCGGAGATATTCTTACGTGAGAACCGTTTGTTTTTTTTACATTCGTGTTTTCGGACGAATATGTGAAAGTTTTGAAGTTAATTTAAATCGCAGCCGTTAATGAAAATAAATAAAGAAAATCATTGATCATATATATATATATATATATATATATATATGCGAGGGTTAAAAAAAATGAAAGGTGAATGTTATATATTTGTAATATATGCAATATACGCCATATCCATGTTATGTAATAAGTTACATACATGCTTTTAATCGCGTACGGTAAAAGAAAATAACAGAAAAAAAAACTATAATATGAAGTCTAGGCAAAGGGTACCTTTGAGTGTATGTATGGCTACCCAGGACATACTTGACCCAGGCACGCAGGCATTCCTCAGGAAGTTGTTGAATCTTCCATTCCTGTCGACAGAGCACAAACAGCCGACATTCCTGGCACTAAGAGAGAGAGAGAGAGAGTTGAACTTGGAACAAACACACACCTCATGATAAATCCATCTTAAAAAATAAGAGAGAGAGAGAGGGGTGTGTGGACAATTTAAATTATATATATATATGTTATTATATATATATGACTTATGAAGTAATTAAAGTCATAGATTTAAAATAAATATACTATGTGTTTAATTTATAAATAAATATTTTATAATTAAAATCAAAAGTTACTATTTCCACGAAGCTATATTAAAGGTATTCACATCTCTGGTATTTCATGTGTATATGTATATCTTGAAATAACCGACACAAATAAACACTCACATTCCTACATTTTAATATAATTGTTCACAGACCGTAATTGATATGGGGCCGTCAGTTTGGACCGTTTTGACTAATTTGGCACTGCTTCAACTTGGGATACCATATGAGGCCATTTTGACTGGATTCCGTTTAAAGTAAATGTATACATGACAGTGCACGTGCCAAAGTAACTTCTTTATTACCCTTGGTGGGGAGGGGTGTTTACACATACATAGTAGACTAGTAGACTTTTTTTTGGTACTCCCTGTCCTCCATACCTACATACACATACCGAGTACTCTCTACTACAGGAGATATTGTGCAGACATTTCCGGTAACTTCATTTGCATATTTTTGTCGGTGTGGATTTGAAATCGAACGCGAGGAATTCTTCCACCATTCTTAATGACAGGTCCATAAAGTGAAACTGGAGGGATACGATTCCAATGAAGACAAACATGCTGTTCTCGTCTCGATCACGATCGGAGGGAAAACCTTATGTTCAAAGACGAAGATTAACTAAAACAGCGGCTACTGTCAATGGCGAATACGACCCAGATTTGGCGTTAGCTATTCAAGAGAGTTTAAAGCAAGCAGAGATCGATGCATTGAAAGCAAAAGAAAATCAAGAAAATAAAGTCGCCGAAATGGAAAGCGAGGCTCACAAGGAAAATCGGTCAAAACATTCATCAAACATAACAACAACTTTCGAACTATCTAACGAAACTAAACAATTGAAAGACCTAGTTAGCGTTCACATGGATTTAATCCAACAGCAACAAGATGTCATCAACCAAAAGGATAAAACAATTAAAAGTCTAAAAGCAGAAAATAATGTAGTAAGTACTTTTCTTTGTGAGTTAATGTGTTGTGGCTGCTGTTAAGCTTTCATTTATGATAATCATGCACTCAAATGTTTGGCTCGAAATGCACATAAAATATGTCGGACATTTCATTCAGTCTTATCGGTAACGAATTGAACTGTTTCAGACTGTCAACCAATAAACCTTTCGGTATCCATTGCGTTTATATTGCATATATTGTATATTGTTTTAGGTTTTGGTCGCGATCAAATCGTTTTAGGTTCAAAGATTCGTATTTATTGTTTACCGTAATCATGGTAAAAATTCTGAACTATTATGAGATTTGGATTTAAAATAACAACCAATCAGCTTTCAGTTCGTTATCCGATAACCACATGGGCAGTCATGTGACAATAATATTTAGTCGATAGCCAGTCAAGGCTAGGCACGCGTCGTCCATTGTTCATGTGTTGACCAGTTTTATCTACGAATTATGATGTGATATGACAAGTCTGTGTATGGTTAAAAGGCTTGCTAAAATGACTGAAGTATTAATTCCCCGAAAATTAAGGTTTGGGATAAGAAAATGGTTTACAAAATCAGTTTATACTACTCGAAAGGTAGGGTTCATAGATAATAAAATGGTGGATTTTGGGTCATAAATAAGCATGTTGCCATTTGGGTCATTTGTTCTGTTCATTCTTTGTCTGCTGCTACAAGGATGACATATACAATATGTATGAAAGTCATAGATGCTTTTGTAATTACCAAATTTGTTTTGCCCTATTTCTTCCAAAATTAGTATACATGTTATATCATTGTCTGAATCTAGATCCACTCCATGATGAAAATTTGACTTTGAATATGAAAATATGTTTTTGGGACTGGATTGTAGAATTTGTTTTCTTTTATATTTTTTTTTTTCAAATTAATTTTATACCTGAAGTATGCTATCTGAATACACTTAACCAGAATATACATTACAGACAGGACACCCTTGATGGTTTTAAAGCAGTGGCCCATTAACTTGTGAGAGGGCGTAGGTGGAAATGACACTGTACAGTGTATATACATGTTTAACCTTTACACATAGGCAGTTACATTTTTAGTAGCATATGGTTTTGTCTGGTCACGTGTAAACCTAAAGTGTACAGACACACTTGCACCTTCATGATGTCTTAAATGGAATTTGTGAAGAATCATCATTGAAGTTGAAGATTCATTAGCTTTATCTATACATCAAGCAGATACAGCTGTCTAGGTCAAGTAATAATTAAAACACTCTTAGTCAAGTTTGGGTATATTTTGCATTATTTATGTATTTCTACATACTAGGTGTTTTTCTTGGGCCATTGATTCATTTAGTCTTCTTGTCATAATGCAGGGTTCCCTGTGAGTTTTTAAATTTGGGGCACAATTGCTATTTTTCCTTCACTTTATACCCCTTCATATAGGGAGTTTATATATAATTTTAGGGGTATATACCAGTAGCCAATTTTTAGGTAAAAAAACTACAGTACAGGGGGTAAATGAGAATACTGTTACCAACAACTGTATTAAAAAAAGAATACAAAAAGCTAAGATCATATCTAATTAAAGATGTTTTGTATTTGACTTGGATCTCATAATTTTCAGCTAGGCTTTTTGTTACATTTGTTCATTGTTCACATTTCATATGATGAATATCCTCTATATTCACTAGACAAGAAATAAGGAGAAGAAATTATTCAGTATTGGGAGTTAGGCACTAAGCACTTTTCAAAGTCAATGGTAAGATAAGAATTAACCAAAAGTAAAGCTGCTTTACCTTTTCAGTTGCAGTGTAGACTACAGAGAATGGAAAGGAGGATGGCCTTGTTGAGACAGAAGGAAGAAATGTCGGGTAGCTCTCATATTGTGCAGTCTCCCCCACCCAAACCTGGCACCATGAGCTACACAGAACCTATAGTTACAAGTATTCAGGAGAAAGTAACTCCCAGAAGGTAGGTCCAGCAACAGCTGCATACTTTTTTGGACAGGTTTTTCAACGAAAAATTCCATCTTTTATATAGTCCGATAGGGCGTCTGGTCATTTTTAATCTGCAATTACTTCTATGTCCTATATTGGATTGCTTCAATATTTGGATGGTTGCTTAAGTGGATGGACCTTTGCATTATGCATTTGACTTTTGACCTACTTTTGATTTGGGGAAAAAAAACTGTCCATAATACCATCTGATCTTGATGTAATGCAAATTGTAATATGGAAGTAAGTTTATTAAAGACATTAATAGAACTTTAGAAGGGGAACAAATCTTAGATTTTCCAATTACTTTTGTATCAGTACTTTACAGAATGTCACCAAAGACCCAGTAGAGCACAAGTTATTCAAGTTAGAACCAAACTAAAAGAGTATTGACTTGGAATGAATTTGAACTGAAAGTATTATGCCAAATGTATGAAATTGAAGTTGATAAATGAATGCACAGCATGTAACATGTGGGGAAATAATACTGGATATATTTTTATTTTACCCCCAGGAAACTTGAGACTGCCAGTCAGGCGAAGAAGACCCAAGAGCCTATCCGTCCAACCCCCCTTGCGTTAACCTCAGATGCTTCTCGGAATAAACGGGAGACACACAGAAAACGCAAACTGTGTACATCAGAATTATCAGATAGTGAAGAAACTAGTTTAAAGACAAATAACTTGTATCATATATCTTATTATGAGCCAGTCTCAGAAGAAATAGAGGTTGAATCTCGACCGGATATTATATGTGGTGCACACTCTCAGCTCAATGGTAGGTATATGCTGATTTTTTAGCAGGCCCTCATGGGCAGAGTAGTTAGAGTATCTGCCTCTGACCCAGAGTGTATGATGTGGGTTTAACCCCCTTCCTGTTACTTATGGTTAATTCTTATCTTACCATTGACTTTGAAAAGTGCTATTAGCCTATCAGAATTCAGATGACACTTCAAGTTCTAATAGTGCTTGTGCAATGATTAGATACCTGTATAAAAATAATGCAACTTTTATTGTATTCAGTGTATAATTAAGCAGTATTCTTAAAAGGAAGCGATGGTAAAAATAATTAAGCCCATTATTTTTCCAAAAGCAGTGTATATTCTTTAGACAGAAAAGAAAAAATGTGTGTTACAGATTTGTTAAGACATGCAATCGGTACACAATAGTTGAAATAACATTATTACAAGGTGTAAATGAGAAACTTTACTAAAGATCATTCATTTGTTTACAAAAATACCTGATCTGCATTTTTGGCAAATATTTCGTCTCCGTGTACAAGTCCTGAGTACAGATAAACAACTTGTGATTTGGCGATAGTTTTTCAAATTCAAATTATTTCCGGTTACAGACCATGTCTAGGAATACTCATCAATGCAAAATGTAAACTATGAGAGTATCTTGACATCCATACAAAATACTAAATGACATAATTTGATAATCATTTTCAGTGCCTTTAACTGTTATTTTACTGCAGATATTTGCACATTATGTACCATTTGCATTTGTCTGCAGTATGGCAATGCCATTTTATCTTTTCTATTTCATGAAAATTATATCATAAAGAAATATAATGAAATATTCAGATGTTCCTTAAAATGAATATGAAGACATATGTCACAGAAATCTATAATTTTGTGTAGATCTTAGTAATATTCTAGTGGATAATTTTGTGTTTGCAGTCCCGGAGCACTCTACCTGAAAGTAAAGTATTTTGGGCTTGAATCTGTATATTAATGGTTGTGCAGCTCACCTGGTTATATTAGTATGGTATATATCTATAGGATGAATGTGGTCAGTTTTAATAAGGTTTCAGTTACTGTTACTAAAAATAGAAAATTTGTGCCTGTAAGTCAGATGTGTGGTATTACATGTTTTCTTGTTATACTTCCAGTGGAGACCCCATCCTTTAGAGTCAAGACCTATACCAATCTCTATGTGATAGAGGGAACTGAGGTAGGTCACTGACACAGGATAAACAAAGTTTCAATTTTTTTAAAGAATTTTTATTTCTCAAAGTTTAGCAAATGATATGTAAAAAAAAAAAAAAAAAAAAAAAAAAAAAAAAAAAATCAGAAATGCTCTTTCATAGTCCTATATAAGTTTGAATTACATGCTTTTTTTGGTCATCTTTCAAGTCTTTTTCACTAGTCCACTGCACTGTGCTTCATCCAAGAATATGGTAGGATAAACAGGCGGTTGTTAAACTTGTATGATAGATGTAAAGAAACTGCAGTAAATCTGTCTGTCTGAATACAAAGGTGAATCAGTCCATTATATTGATAGTGTTGCTATTTTATTATAATTACTTGTTTTATTACAGGATCATGAAGATGAAACTTTTGCCAGACGTCATCAAAAACCAGAGATCGAAGAAAAAAGAAGAAAAAGGTAACACTTAAATTTTTTAAACCTATTTACAATATAATGAAAATCATTTTTCATTTATTTCTGCACAAAACTAAAACAGCAATCAAAATTTCTTGCATCTTAAGTCTGATTATTTAATATTATTTTCTTTAAAAATCTGTTTCAGATTAATTACAATTGTCCCAATTTAAAGAGTCATTGTTTTGTACATATGATCTACTATAAAGTCTTGATCAGGGTTTTCCTTAAAAGGCAACTGGCAGCAGATTTGACCCCCTCATATTCTTTACTGGTCGGCTCAAATTTGCCAAATTGTAAAAATAAGGGAATTATTCAATGGAGATCAATAGGAAAGTTAGGACTCTTAAGACATCCTTTCCTCCTACAATTTGAAATAAACCTTGTACTCTTTTCTTAAGGAAAACCCTGAATCCTGACCTTGTATACAGATGTATGAATGAAAACAAGTGATATGTACTTAACAAGAGAGTATGTGATGTCTAGGGATGAGCATCGTTAGAATTTAACCGATTCCGATACCTACTCGATACTTTTTAACCGATTCCTAACGATTCCGATTCCAATTACCAGTACCATGTATTAAGACCTAAGATTAATCAATAGTGTGGGGTTTAATAACAAAAAAATTAAAACAACTCCATTACAAGTTATATTCTTCCATTTAACGGCATCACAATTTTCACAAATCATAATCTATAAACAATACTTAACATATAACTCTTGAGGTAAAAAGGGTGTAATGCATGAATCGAAATGTGTCAGTAAATTAATTCTTCCAATGTTACATTTCCAATTCAGAATACTAAATTAATAATTTTGCTTGGATTAGAATTTTGAATTAATGCATACTAATAGAAATAGTTTACAAATTGTTTGGACTAACAAAGTGATTACCTCTCTTGCATATGAATAAAAAGTAACAATGAATGTTACAAGTCGATGGGAAAAGTGTCCAAGAAGACAAAGTGATTACCTAAAAGGCTAACTTGCATTAAGTTGCATATGAATAAAAAGTAACAATGAATGTTACAAGTCGATGGGAAAAGTGTCCAAGAAGACAAGCAAATAAATAATTACATTTGCATGTATTTTTGAGTCTAAGTTTATAGTTACAAATGTTTTCATAATGTTGATATTTGTTTCATAATGCTGATATATGTTCATAGTAAATAACATATATACACAAGGCATAAAACCATTTGTATGGGGCAATAAACTATCAAACTATGTGTCAAAATAATTTTCATGTAACAAGCATAGATTTGTTTTTAGCACTGATGGGGAGACCGTCAATTTGTATGAAGTGTATAAAAAAAGTGGATTTTTGCATTACACTTCCACTGCCTTAAGGTCTTCCACCCATCATTAAAAACACCACTTTCTAACCATACAAAATGCACCAAATTACACTCACTTGTAATACACACAATATAAATTGATTCACCACGCCAGATCTCAAAATTATGCCACATGAAAAAAATAACTGACAAGTACATTTTTACTCTATATTCATATCCCTCAAGAGGGATGAACGCATTCGCTCAATGCCCCGAGAAAGCTCAGAAAACGAAAGTAGCGGTACAAACTGTACAACTGTAGCGGCGTTTGAATAATTTTGTAGTTTCATTGAAACTGTTATATGGAAGTCAAATGCGTAAGAAAAGGCTTAGGAATCGTTTGGAGGAACCAGTTCCAACAAAATGAAACGATACCGAGTATCCGGGACATCGTGGAACCGTGAGTAACCGGTTCCCAAGTACTGGTGCTCATCCCTAGTGATGTCTTGGTTCTATGTACTTAACAAGAGAGTATGTGATGTCTTGGTTCTATGTACTTAACAAGAGAGTATGTGATGTCTTGGTTCTTATATTAAAAGTGAATAATACCTTCAGATGCATCTATAATTTCTTCCATACGTTTTGTAGATTTAATTGATATTAATGCTTACAGTTTATATGAAGTATTGGTAGTATTGGTAGCTTTAATTTTGTCGATAAATATTAAGTCCATTTTAACTAAACATAAAAGTAATTCTATGAATATAATGACTTGAATAAAGGTTCATGCAAATATTTATGTTTTATATCACTTCATAATTTAAAGTGGGGGTTGTATTAGAATTACAGGCATGTCTGGTTACGTTTTATGAATATTGATCTTTTTATATTCTTGAGTCAAAGTGTAGCAGGAGTTATCAATTAATAATCACTTTCAGCAATAGCTCAGTGATTCATGCCTCCCACCTCAGAAAAGGTAATCTGGATTTATCTGTACTAATCTGTACTTTGTGTCCTGATTCCAGTATTGATAATTCATTTTATAAATAAAGTACCCATAGAGCCTGAATAGAACAGTTCTATTTTCATTTCAAAGTGTAACTGTCGCACATTGTTTTTCAGATGGGACAATCAAAGAGTTAGGGAAGAGAAGATGTATGAAAAACTTCGGGAAAAGAAAGAAACATGTGGCCGATACAAGAAGCCTGAGGACCCTGTAGAATCATTCTATTCTCAGTTAGAAGACAGTAAGTAGTGAATATTCAAGTTAAAATCTGGCGCAAAATCCACCATCCATACTTAGAGCTATGTAATTTTGAAATAATTAGTGGCCAATTTCATTATCCTTGTTTCTCTTTTAGAAATCCTCAAATATTTCTTAAGAAATATTATTAAATATTAAGTTATAATTCATGTCAACATGGTCATATATTTGAATATTTGTAAACTAGTGATGGTGGGTTTCGTTTCTATCCAATTTAAATATTACTTAGCGCTAAGTATTGTTGGGGGGCATTTGAGTCTTTTGTATAGCCTGAGAGCATCAAATTCAATGTATACATTCATATCCAGTCATCCTATAGGAGCTGTCTGATCAGGGTCTCCTTTGTTTGCTTATACAATATTATAGCTCAGATTCTGCAGAGCCAAGAAAAATCCACTGTTTCATATACCATTTAAAATTTTATAGTTAATATTTATGAAGTCCTGAATTTATACATGAATATTCATGAAGTAAAGAGTGTTATGGATTATAAAAACAAGTTCCCTCAATGGTTCCTGGGTTATACCAGTGTCTTGAAAAATACCAGTGTGTCATGGGTTTGATATATTATCAAGAATTGGGAGAGGATGCAGTGGTCAAACTCAAATTTCCTCCCATGATATTGACCAGTCACCGCATTACACTGCAATTTATGCCATTGAGAGCTTTGAAATTTATGATAATTTGTTTCTGACATGACAAAATTAATGCTCTGTAATAGAATTTGTTATTATTTATGCAGTTAACATTGGGGTTAAACTACAATAATTTGAAGACATGTCTATACAAGTAAATCACAATCTGTTTTGTTTCAGTTACTCACATAGAGGTGCTAGACAGAATACCGGTGTCTGCATTTGGTCACTCCATACCCAACATTAAGGCTGAGTATGTTTTTAGATTATTATACCCCTAACAGAAATGTCCATAATAACTTTATTGTGTACAACTCTATTCTGTTTTAATCAGTTTTCATTGTTTTATCTACATATGTGATAATCATTAACCTTGAGTTTTGAGAATAAAGCCAGTCCATTGGAGAAAATTAGACTTTAAAAGGTGAATTTTATTCAAATTCTAGGAGGAAATTACTTCAGACTGACAGGTTTTATATGTGTTCTTTTCTAACCATGTGGTGATAAGTCAAAACATGGACAGATGGAAGTATGTCCTACAGAGTGATCTTAGAAATTAACTAATAACTTTGACCAAGGTCAAAAAATTACAGAATTTATTACAAGTCTTTCGGGATGGAATCTGAATTAATATGATATAACTTGAATGATTTTACATGACTTCAACGGAAAATTATTCTGAAGTTTATTGTAGGAAATATTTTAAGGAAATAATCAGTGGCTTCTGTTTTAAACCTCAAAATATGGATTTTTCATTGTTAAGTGAGGCTTATTTTAGATATGTTGGTGACCATATATGTGTATTTTCATGTTGAAAGTTTAAAAACAGCTGAGCACTTTTATATCTTGTTTGTATGTAAATTCAGTGACAGGGAAGTTGTATTAGAATTTGTATCAAATTTTAATCAAAAGCACAGCCTAAGGTGTGTGTATGTTTATGCTTCTGTATTGAAATAAAATTAAATATGAAATTGCAATTGCAAAATCAATTTTATCTTTTATCTTTTTCAGGAGTTTCTCATTACCTTGGAATCCCAAACATCATTCAAACCACAGACTAAGACAAAAATGAGGTTTTATGTTAACATTAGAAACAAATGTGATTTAGACAAGAAATTTTGTGGACTTGCGGAAATAGTGAAGCAATATTGTTTGCAAGACTAGAGTGATAACAAACTTATTGTACATTTTTGCAGGAATTTGTGGATTCATTATTTCTCATTTGCTTTTAAGGTTGCTTTTGGACCATAATTCATTGTCAGAGTTTATCAGGAAACAAGAGTTTGAAAAATATCTCAAGTGACAGAGACTAGCCAAAATCTTGTATTTTCATTATGAGAGCAGAAAATACATGGAAAAAAAAACAACCTTTGTTAACAAGTATAGCAGTTTCATAAAAGGAACTGTAACTTACACAAAATGAAAATAAGATGGGTCCATTTTTATTGTGAATGTTTTTTTTTTTTTTTTGTTTTTTTTTAAGGAGTTCTATGTATGGTAATCTAATTTCAACAAACACAGCAAGATGGTCCAGATACAACAACATTGAAAGCAAAATGAAAATAAATGAATATGAAGGGATGACATGGTTTTGACACCAGTATTTTCTCACCACATGTTAATAGCATTACTTTGATGAGACTGTAACATATACAGCTTTTAAGCTACTGTAGGTTAAGTTAATATGATTTAGTTGTAAGTTTAAATCTTGTTTCTCTTGCTTAGAGTCATCTCAAAAAAAGCATGTTGTTCTTCCAGTCAGTAAGAAACTGAAACAGGCAAGCATGATGGAACTTCTTTCTTTTCTTTTACACAATATGAAGTATATCTTAAAATTTATATACATATCTCCCAGTCAAAAAGTTGTTTCTTTCATAATTATGCAGTTTCAGATAGGAAAAGTTGCTATGTCACATTAGGCTGATTTGGTTTTATATTAGAAATCTCCATTGGAGTGAAGAGTTTGGGAAGGGGAGATAATCTCTTCAACGGAGGGTATGCAAATTAACGCAAATTTGAAACATGAAATTATAGATACATTACATTATGCATGCATAAATAGAAAGACCACAACTTCTTATCATTTTTTTTTCAATTGATATGCAGTATGGGTGTTTTTTTTATGCAGGTAAAGGTTATATTAAAGAAAGGGGGGGGGTATAAAAATATTCAAATTGTCACTGGCACTTCAAATATTAAAGAAGGTCAAATCTAAAAAAAAAAAATGCTTCAGATGTTGATATTTTTCACATGCCCGCACCAATGTTCTCTCCCTGATGTGAGCAGTAGATTGGAATTTAACCCTTTCCCCCATAGAGGAAACCATGAAATGACCTATGCGAACAGCATAAAACCAGATCAGCCTGCGAGTAACTCGCAGGCTGATCAGGTTTTATGCTGTTCACTGCTCCTCAGTGGTCTGGAAATGAGGACTTTATAATTAAATTTGGTAAGGATTAACTGTGGTTTTCTGCAGATCAGGCTTTATGTGGTACCTATTGAGTGTGTCAAAATGAGTCTATATGAGGGAAAGGGTTAACACTCCTAGAAATAATTTTTAATCTCCAAGACTGAACTGCCATATGTTTTGGAATGGGGGTTTATAGCTGAGTGGCTAGCCTAAAATAACTGACTTATTATCAACACCTTTAAGCCTTAAATCCTCCAGTGGTTTAACCCTTTCCCTCATATAGACTAATTTTGACGCACTCAATAGGTACCACATAAAACCTGATCTGCAGAAAACCACAGTTAAACCTTAACAAATTTAATTACAAAATCCTCATTTCCAGACCACTGAGGAGCAGCGAACAGCATAAAACCAGATCAGCCTGTTAGTTACTCGCAGGCTGATCTGGTTTTATGCTGTTCGCATAGGTCTTTTCATGGTGTCCTCTATGAGGGAAAGGGTTAAATAATAAATATAATAAAATAAATAGAATTTATGTGAGGAAGTCCTCCAGCTGTTTCTATCCGGGTGCCTCTTGGCACCCAGCTGCATATAGCTGGACATTGCGATACAACCTGTACTGTCCCAGCTACAGTAAACACCAAAACAACATCTTTTGGTTCGAGGTGGATTTTGACAGTTTTTTCTGTGTACAGTAAAACCTCTGTGATAAGACCATGGTGGAACTGCTGTTAACTGGTCTTAAGAATAAGGTGATCCGATAATCAAGTTTCAGTTAAAAGGAAAAAGGGGTAAATGGTCCTGAAAATAGTGGTCTTATCATTGAGGTGGTCTTCATATGAGATTTTACTGTACAGATTTCAAAAAAAAAAAGAAAGCCGACAAAAAGACCTCAATGTCTACAAACCCATCTTAAACCTTATACTTCATATTGTCTATCTGATGCCTCTGTAAACAAATAAGACCCAGATCAGACAGATCCTTGGGCCCTTTCTTCCATATAGCTCAGATTCTAAATAGCATGGTAAAGAAAAATCCTATGTTCATATTGTATCATTTTAGAGTTCAGTAAATTAATATTCATCAAGACATAAATTAGTACATGAATATTCATGAGGTAAGGGATAAATGAGTTTGATATAGTTCGACCGATAGGTCTTTTTATAAGCAGCTAAAGATATTTGGACAATATAGTTATGATGTGGGTCAAATGTAATGGCATTCACTTTGTTGAGTCTTATCAATATACTCGAACCTGAAGCATTGGTTACCGGCCAGTGACTGAATTCTCAGCTTTTACCTCTGAATGGCAGTCAGCTCCAAATAAAGGCCAGTTTTCCGTTCCCCTACAGTGACAGAAGAGAGTTATTATAAGAGAAAGTTATTCTTGAAACAGGAAGTTATCCCATTAGAATTAAGTGACTGAATCCTCTGTTTTTAGGTGACAAAGGACAAGTGTCCTCTCATTAAGTGGAATGCCAGATTGGCAAGACTTAAGTACATGTATTACTATGACTTTTGATCTGGATGTTCTTGTGTCAGCCAAAACAATAATTTAGAAAAATAGACATTTAGATAATGTTCTATTTCTTTTTCGTTGTTTGAATGTTATATTTACATTTTGCTCAATTGTGTGGTTAACAATTCAGTATGTTGTTTGAAATGGTGAATGTTTGTAGATGGAATGTAAAATTAATAACGTGAAGCTTGTCATATGCTGCAGTAAAACTTTTTATCATCAATTTATCTTAACTCTTAACCTGCTAAATTTCTTAATTGGACTTGTCCATTATTTTGGACTGTTCCACTAGTTGTTTATAAGGGTGCTTGCTGTAAACTTAATGACTGAATAGCCAAAAGTGCAGATTATGATCAGACTGCACAGATGTTCAGGCTGATCTTGGTCTGCACTGGTCAAACAGTTAGTCGCAATTGCCCACAGCATTGTAAGGATTAATAAAAAAAAAAATAATAAAGGGGGTTATATGAATGAAATCTTGAGGACTACTTACAGACTAGGAAGAATACATCTTAGTTTCTTTCTAGCTGGTCAGGGTTTATACAGGTTGAAGAGGTAAAGAGATAGCTATCTATCCTGATGGATCCCGATAATGTATAGTGTATGATATGTGTTCATTTGTATAGCTGTTGGTGTATTGTTATTTGTGTTGTCAAAAAGTGTACATGTTTCATCTAATCTCTCATTCATGTATATCTCAGAACTTCATGTAACTTAAATTTTTCTTTCCAATAAATGTTTACTTGCAAACATGTTTTTTGTTATATTTTTTTGTGCTATTTTATACACGTCTATTATATTTTGGAATTAATTCCCTTGACCTTTCTCAATGGCACCTGTGTTTAGTGAACACTTAATTGGTCTCTAAGACAGATTTGATTGTATCTTATTAAAATGCCACAAAGGTAGAACTGTCATTGAAAAAATTAAAATATTAACCCTATACTTCGTTTAGAATAATTTTGATGCACTGGCAAACAAAGGAAACCCAGATCAGACAACTCCTACCAGGCTCCTACAATAATTTGGCTCAGATCCACTACACAGTCTGCATGGCAAAGAACAATCATGAGAAGTGTAGGGTGGCACCCTACACCATTTATATAAAATGATACCATTTAAAGGGAAGTAAAGTTTTAAAGTTTTATATGCATATTCATGAAGTAAATGAACTATTTCAGTCATCAGATACTGAATTGATAATTTGAGATTGATAATACAATCAGTTTTTTAATTAATGAATATCATGATTTGACATCTTGGATAGGATTAATTCAGTGAAAGATGAAAGATAAATTATCGACTGGAATAAATATAAAATTTTGTTTTTATGTGAACATTTATTCATAGAAAAGGACTAAAATGAATATTATCAATCTTTCTGTTTTATTTTTAAATTGTTTAAAAAATAGAGGAAGTCATGCCCCACTCAATTTCTTCATGTCACGGTTTTGTGCACATATAAGTAAGAATGCATTTCAGTTTTTTGTTGAAACCGGTTTGGGACTTACGTTTGCGCACGTTCTTCCGTCTGTCCGCCATTCCGTCCACCAGCTCTGCTTTCGTGTAACTCCATAACCTTTATGAATGGATTTCAATAAAACTTCAAAGACCCAAGGTTGTGTCGCGCGCATCAACCATATGCGTCCTTGAAAGGTCAAGGTTACAGGAGTTGTAAGGAATTGTCTTTGATATTCTTGGGCTTCATTTTCATGTCTGCTCTAAAACTTCCATATCTATGTTTGTTTTATATAAAGCTTCAGAGAAACTTATGACACAAAAAAGTATGCACGCTTGAAATGTCAGTGCAGTTCGGGGGTCATAACCCATTTATATCATTTTCTTGTTTCTGTCTGGCACATATTCTTCGTGGGGAGGGGGTCACTGGTGGGGACTCCTGACAGTATTTCTTGCTATACTGACAAAGCCTTGTTTCTTATGAAAACTGATTTTTTTAAATGAGCTACAGGTAAATGGTAAATTAATCAAAAGCTTACTACAAAGTATGCCTTTTCAAGGCATAACCTTTATGTCATGACCAAATTAAAACACTGATTCTGGATATACTGTCTAATGATATTCATATCCACAAAAAAAGGCGAATCTTATGAATGGTTGAATCAAATGTCATTCATAATCAACAATTAATTTGTTAGAAGCAACTCTTCCACCCGCAGTGACCGAGTGGTAAGAGTGTGACTCAGAAATGGGAAGCCGTTGTGTCGATCCCTGATTGCGACATACCAAAGTCGTTCAAAATGATACCGGTAGCCCCCAGGTTGGCGCTCAGTATGTATTCCGGATAGTTCAAGGTTTGGTTTGTCAGGTGTCGGGATAATGTGACTTGGTGTGGAATCACAATCCTTGTCTGCGATATAGACGTAATACTGCAGTGTTAAATAAAAGGCTAAACATACAGTTAGAGGAAAAAGCAAAACCTTGGTGGCCGAGTGGTTAGGGCGTCACGCCTCGGGAGCGGGAGGTTGTGGATTCGATTTTCGGCTGCGACATACCAAAGTCGTAAAGAAAAGGTACTGGTATAGCTTCCTTGCTTGGCACTTAGTATACAAACTTGTTCTAATGCTAACAGATAAAGCAATTAGTCCTTTTGAATTAGTCATTACTTTTTAAAATCATGTTGGAATTGCATTGTTTGGAATAAAGACGAAAGAAATGATACATACTACGTTCTTGACATGTTGCATCTCTTTCACAGTTCAAAAACTTTTCCTTTTTTCGTATTTTCTTTATGGCTCAATGAAGAACAGCAAAACATAGTGAAGCAAGGTCGGAATATATTCCATTTATACACACAGTGTTTACTTACATGCGTGCAGTTATTATGATAATCCAGGAAATGGTCGAAATGGGGGGGGGGGGGGAACAAATCGAAGCAACAGACTCAGTGAAATAGATACGTCCCTATTATAATTTGCAACGCCTAAGCAAGATGTGTAAGACAAGCAGCATTTTTTTGAATTTAGAATGCACTAAATGATAGTAATAAGTACATTTGTAAAATGTACTTTCTCCTCCTTCTTCAAAGTTTTCTCTCTTTTTTGCTATCTTTAATGCTTGTTCTTTAACAATTGCTGAATTTGGAATTACATGTATATATGGTTTATATTAGGAAACATTACCTTTTTGTGTCACTAGCAGAGGTGACACAGGGTTGTCTGTCCATCTGGGCCACTGTCTCAACTTTTCCGTCACGCTCCTTTCAGCAGATAACATATGTTCAAAGGAACATGTTTTGTGTTTCAGTGAATGATAATTAGTATACTCAGCCAAAAGAGAAAGTACCCACTTTTCAGTTCTTAATATTATGTGAACACAGATATAACTTATAAATTTTTAGGGTACATGTTGACCTAAGTTTAATCAGTAGTAAACCATGCCTTTCGATAAAAGACCAAATTTAGTAGTTTTTCACGTGCGCCTTGTGCAGCACAGGTCGATATCCGACGGTAGTATCTGCCTGCACCGATTTACCGGAAATAAATTACACTTAAATAAAATCACGCAAAATCAAGTCAAACAAAAATGCCAAGATTCAATAATGATCAGCCGGATGCTAGATGCTGGTACGTTTGTAAATGCTGTATAACCGAATCGAAGCACGTGTCATTTTTGAAATCGACCCCTATCTTATCATTCAAATTGCTTCAATGAAAGAAAAATATCCCTGTGACTTAAACTTTCCACGTAATGTCAGAAAGGAATGTTTCTTTACTCCAGATAGAACAAATAGTCAAAATATATTCTAATTTTAAGTATATAAATAGAAATGTAGGATGGGTACTTTATTTTGACTTAGTATATTAACATTTTACCTTGTATAGACTCGTTTTGACGCCATAGCAAACAGAGCTGACCCAGATCAGATAACCCCTTCAGTCTAGGTGTTGTCTGATCGTGGCTTCTGTGTTTGTAGCTACAAATCAGGAATCAATTAAAAATGTATACATACATAATCAGAAGGTAAAGGGTTTAGTACAGTTTGACGGGAGCGGGAGGTCATGGGTTCGATCCCCGGCCGCGACATACCAAAGTCGTAAAAATGATACTGTTATAGCTCCCTTGCTTGGCGCTCAGCATAGAAGGGTAGTTGCAGGACTGGTTGGCTCGGTGTCAGGATAATGCGACTGGGTGTGGTATCATGCCACATGTCTACGGCGTGATACTACAGTGTAGGAGCACTATATCTGTCTCAAATAGACATCGTCTCCAAATGACTGAAATACTGTCGGTGGGACGTTAAGCCCAACAAACGAACAGTTTGAAATGATAAATGTTGTATCAAAATAACCTTTATGGTTATAATGTTTTATTCTACATAACGCAAGCATACTCTAATAGAGACAAACTGATCTACAACAATGGCACATGCATTATACATAATACAATAACAGTAACTCGTGTGCTTGATATAACATATAAGCACATCGTTGTTGTCTCCCTTTACATAGAATATTGCTTAACACAACAATAAATTAACAACTGTTCTTTAACTAATCACTTAGATGGGTTTTATCAAAGACATATTAAGCTGAGATTGATGGGAAACTCCTGTAAAAGCCAATGGAAAATAGTGTTTAGGCACACAGCAGATCATTGAATATTGCAAACTTTCAAAAGAAAAGTATGAACAAAATCACAAAGGAAAATGCAGCAATTCTATAAAATAATCATTTATCAAATACAAGGAATTATTTTCAGTTTGATTATTTTAAAATTCTTTAAATTATAATTTAAATTCAATCAGTGTAGCAGAAAAAAACAACACATTTGACATACCTATCATGCAGTATTTTTCTGATTTACATTAAAACATTTTTTTTAATACATAAGGTATCATTTTGATGGTAATGTAATGTTCTGTTGTAAGATACAATTTACTTTTACATATATTCAATATAATAGGAGCTATTTGTAAACGTGACATTGCGAGAACTGGACAATTTGTTACGAGCTTTTTTAGATTTAGACTAGTTGCCATTTTTTGTTTAATACGTCTTTGGTTTTATATACAGAGATTTACTAGTAACATAAATGTACCATGGATATGAACAATTCAGGTAATCCATCCATCATTAAGTTGGGACCATGGTCCATCAGGTGATCGTGTAAATGTTATAGTAAATGCAAATCAAAATAGACTTTGAGCAAAATAGTCTATAATTCCAAGTCAATGGATGCTTGCATCTACAATGAAGTATTTTTGAACATTTGAAGTATCATGATTAAAATTTAATGATGGACGGATTACCTTGAATTATACTATGTTAAGGTGTCTTATAGTAATTACTACACTGGATCAGTTTAAACACATACTTTCTTGTGATGAGCTATTTTTGTTCGGGTTACACTTAATACTAGTATTATAGTTTATATTGTTCGTCAAATTTGACTTTTACTTGACCTTTATGGATGATAAACACGTCAGAATTATTTATGATCATAGGTAATCGTTTAACATCGTGTCTGCTCGTAAGTTTTCTCAACCACGTGTTAATTTAGTAATGCGATTAAAAGCAAGTGGCTGGATACTAAAATGCTAACACGTTCGTGCAGTGTAACTATATATAGTCGTCCGAGGGTTGTAAGTTCAAATACAACCAGGTTTCATTTTTCCTTTAAAGTAAAACTGATCTTTTTTCCTTTTTGATTATTGTTATATTTATTTAGTCTTTATTATAATTTTGTTGGCATTAAATCGCAATAAAGCATAAAAGAATAGCGGTTTGTTTCGAACAATTCAGTCCAAATATACATATTCGACAGTTTTGATATCACTCAATACTAAGTTATGCGAAATTCACGTTTTTCTTGCTTTCATCGTTTTGTCAATATATCTTTCTTGCTTTGTTTTGTAAGCGCATGTATATCTTTCAAATGAGTGATTTATTTCAATCATGAATGGCAAAAAGAGCAAACGTCCACTGAATTCCAGAGCTAAAAATATAGTGTATAACATATCTGAATGGATAAGGCTCCTGTTTAGATTAAACGTTTGAAGCAACAGGAATTAGTAAACCAAACAAAGTTTCGATCAAACGAGAGAAGGAAAAGACATGACACTGAAGTCAACTACTCGACCTTCATCTCGTGAACCCTACGAGGGTATTGAAGACTTCGACCGCCATTCAACAGAAATATCATAGTTTTATGTTGTGAGAAAAGTATTGCCAACAATGCTCGAAAACAAAAAGAAAAATAACATGAAATAAAACATTAAAATAAAACCATGAAATTAAATAAAGATAATTATTTCAAGAGGCAGCTATAGGATTCGAACCCATACGACATTTGTCAAAAAATAAACATTTATCATCTTAGGAACTACCTTTTGTTTAACCCTAATTAATTCCCGCTTGTTGGCCGTCGATAGATAGAAATATGTATTCATTCATCACTGTAATATATGTTGATAGAGGTCACCGGTAAATTGTCAAACTTGACGAGTAATATCAATTTGGCAGATATTGGTTACAAAAGAAAGAGATAGAAATGATTAGATAATTAAGACGACTTCAAAGCTAGTTTGACTTGGTTATTTTGATTTGATTCAGTCAGAAAACTATTCCTTTTATAAAAATATGATTGTTTAATCAATAACCTTTAAATCCACAGGTATTTGACACAATCCACAATAATTGTCCAAATATGCTATATAACGTATACAAGAGAAAAGGTATATAACGTAAACAAAACAGGTATGCTGATCAATCAACTCAAACTGCCGTAAAAGTTGACCAGATCGATTTTTCCTTCTTGCTATCGTAAAGTAAAATGATTTTTCTACTAAATACAAGTTTTCACTTGAAAGAAATCCACCAAAAACTTAGAATATGGCTCTATATATTGTCAAAATAACTCCAATTTAGACCGATGTCGTTTTCGACGGCCACCAGCCAGGTTAGCTAAGAGGCCTATCCTGGTCAATTTTCACATTAACATCAAATTACCAACCTAAAAGTCAATTGCTATCGATATTATTTCTTTATTTATTTTCCTCCTGTATAGAAGATTTTACAACATATACAAATAGACTAATACATTACAAGTTTACAAACATACACAAAAAAAAAGTAACATATAACATGAAAGAGTTACAAGTGTTCAAAGAACGATAATAATAATTATCAGAAATACTCGGTGAGGCCACAATTTAAAGAATATCTTGCCGAAACGAAATGCAAGAAGTTCTATATGGACACAGTTGATTTCTTTTCCTCCGAGAGGCCTTACGCGCAAAATAAATTCACTAAAGCATGAAATCAGTTGGAGATCACAGCAACGCATCCGTTTCGAAAGTACAAACCGCCATATTCAAGGAAAATGACGATACGGAATGCAGCTACCTCATTGGTCAGAATTAAACCGGGTCAATATCCGAGTTCACCAGAATGACCTAATCAGCCAATCAATGGGCAGAGAAATATTCAGTGCGGATTCAAACTAAATGGTCTGACAGAGTAACAGAAATAATGTTGGCCGTGTTTAATCCGATATATGAGAATTATTTGGCATTTCTTTCAGTACAAAGCCTCTCGGAGGAAAAGAAATCAACCGTGTCTATCGATAGCAATTGACTTTTAGGTTGGTAATTTGATGTTAATGTGAAATTTGACCAGGATAGGCCTCTTAGCTAACCTGGCTGGTGGCCGTCGAAAACGACATCGGTCTAAATTGGAGTTATTTTGACAATATATAGAGCCATATTCTAAGTTTTTGGCGGATTTCTTTCAAGTGAAAACTTATATTTGGTAGAAAAATCATTTTACTTTACGATAGCAAGAAGGAAAAATCGATCTGGTCAACTTTTACGGCGGTTTGAGTTGATTGATCAGCATGCCTGTTTTGTTTACGTTATATACCTTTTCTCTTGTATACGTTATATAGCATATTTGGACAATTATTGTGGATTGTGTCAAATACCTGTGTTTAAATCCCTAGAAAAACAACCCATATGTTTGAGTCTTTTTCCCATATTCTTGAATAGATACTAGTACTTAATTAAGAATTATTCCAATTTTTTTGTTTGAAATTTAATCATATTATATCCTAGTCCACTTAATTTTTAATTTAAATATCACTGTTTCAGAATGTGTGTCCACATTAAGCATCGGCCACGAGTCTTCATTTCCAATCACTTCAGAACTCTCATCTAAATCTTCATATACTTCAAACTGTAGGAGAACCTTCTTGTCCTGCAATAAGCATACAAGCAAACATTACATCATCTTCAGTATGAAAGAATATAAGAAATTAAAACCTAGTCATGATTGTGATAGTATCATTTACCATTACATTTCGAGGGCTCAGCGCAAAACGGTCGTAACTTGTTCTTTAATACATATAAGTTTTGCGCTTAGCCCTCGTTTTTATATCAGCATGTGGAAGCTGAGTAATTTAAATCGCTGATTAATTTAACTTTCAGAGCTTCTGATTAGTCACAAATTTAGGATGACATCGAAACGAATTTAGAATGTAAAAGAATGATTTTTTAGGATAAAAACAATTATTTAAATCTCAATGTAAAATGTTATTTCTCTGATACTCATAAGACATAAGAAGGAAAAAAAAATCACAGATTTACAACGAAAGTTTAAAATAACAGATTCCCTCAATGCGGAACCAGGAAATACTCACCCACAAAATTCTTAAGACATGGAACTGCGTACGGAATAGGTCTCTAAACGCCACACCGATGGCTATTGTTACCAGCACGCATACAACAATCACTGTGATCGAAGCCCATTTTGGTTGACATGTTTTGACCAGTTTATGCCATATAAAGTTGTTCAGACATTCTGTTAAACACTCCTTTCCTTGCAAAACATAAGGTGCCTTACAACTATCTTCGCTAGTACAAGTGCCATTAAAGAAAATCTTGTTATCTAAGCAGGAATCCTCACAAGAGTTAGAGTCAAGAATCAAAAATGGTTTTGACATCGGACAATTTGCAACGCATTCTCCATTATGCTTGTGTAGTTTATCTGGGCATATTACAACGCATGTAGTATTGAAACGAAATGAACCTGATGGGCAATGATTATAACATTTAAAATCCCAATGAATCCGAGAGTTAACTGACAAGGGGAAATCACTCGGACAGGAAGATACACATTCATTATTTGATAAATATCGAAATGTCCGTGGGCAAATCTCAACACATGTTGATTTGAACCGGACTTTAGAGCTTGGACATGATCTGAGACATTCATTTTGATGTGTTGCTTTAGAATAGTGGTGTATTTGGTTTGAAACCGGACATTCCATCACACACGAACCATTAAAAGCTGCTGTGAATAGAGGGCATCTATCATTGCATGTTGAGTTCAACACGAACATAGAACTTTCACAATGAGTTACACACTCGAGTTTGATAATGTCATTTTCCGAGGAAATATTAACAAAACTGTGCGATGATGGACATTTTTCCACACACTTACTGAAATAGCCCGACAAACCATTTGGACATGAATGCCAACAATGTCCTTGGTAACCAAACATTCTCTTCGGACACATGTCAGTACACATAATCCCAACATCAGTGCTATAACTGTATTCAGTCCCACAATGTTGCTTCTGACACACACCATTATATACATATGGAAACGAAATGGGACATTTCGAAACACATGTGGCATTGAATATTACTTCCTTTGCATCACACTTTTGTTTACAAAGACGAGTCGTTTTCGATTTATGGGTATATGATAATTTTATAGTTAGCTCAAAGGTTTTTGAAAGCAACGAAGCAGGACAATAACTAACACATGATTTATCTTGTATAAACTTATTATCTGGACAAAAGTAAACGCATCTGGATTCATCCTGTAACATATTTTCAGGACAGGCTTCTACGCATTCAAAATGAAGATTGTCCAAAGTACTAGTATAAAATGTCATACTTCCTTCAGATATTGATCCCTTTGCTAATCTTCCACATGCATAAGTGTCAGTCACGTTACACGCGAACGGCTTATAAACAGGGCATTCACTCAGACACATCTTTTCTGATACAATTTCGTTAGACAAACAACGATTAACACAAACTCCCTTCCGCAAGAACATATTTTCGGGACATTCATCAACACATTCAATGCCTCTGTTTGTTTCTTTACGATAGATTCTGCATTCCCCCGCTCTGCAAATTCCACCAACGACATACGCGTACTCTTTCGGACACGTTTTCAGACACGTTTGGTTGAAGAGAACGTACTCGTTTTTGCAAGTTCGTACACATTCATATCGGAATGAATTCGGATTAACCTCAACCTGTTGTTTCAGAGGAAAATAAGAATGACATCTGTTGTGGCACCTTTTGTTGAACACGACCATCGATGAGTCTGGACACGCATTATCATAACACGTGTAGTTGTATTCTACTTTGTTATCGTCACAAGTTATTACACATTTCAATGTTTGTTTATATTCTTCATGAAAATAATAATTTGAATATGTTTGAAATGAAACAGTAGCGTTTTGGGCTAGTAGATGCTTTGGACAACTTATGTAACATTCTTTATCAAATTCAACCATGCCTTGTGGACAGTAAAACAAACAGGTTTTGTTGTGAACGACCATCGATGGTGGACATCGTGCTTTACAGGCCATGTTCCAGCTATATTTATCTGATCGGTACAAAATTTCCCCACACCCTTCGTTATATCCGTAGCTTTCTTGGCAAGCAAATGACTGATTAAGTGGGCATTCTGTCAAGCACTCTTTATTGTAAAGGAACAAACCGTGTGGGCATTTGGACTCACAACTGTTATTCTTTGCAAGGCTGACCATGTTGCGTGGGCATTTTGACAAACATTTCATCTCGTATAGAAAATGACTTTTCTCTGGACAAGACTGCAGACACGACATGTTATATATGACTTTGTCATCAGGACAGGCATCTGTACATACCCCATCATTTTCGTAATGTTGGCAACTATCGGTACACTGCATTATGCCATTTTGTTCTCTAACATAGTGTGGACATTTCTCTACGCAAGTGTCATTATACAAGTAAGGTCTGTGAGGAAGACAGTATGATAAACATTTATTTTGTAGAATATCTAGTGTACCATTTGGACACTCATGTACACACGTGTTGTTCTGTGTTATATAAGGTCTCTCAGATGGACACTCAACTACACATATAGAGTCATCTGTAATATTATTCCTACATGTTCGTACACAGTAAATTCCACTTAAATGCATGTCATCACAATCCTCCAAACATTTCGTGTAAGGTACATTTCTTATTTTTAAGTTTTGATATAAGGGTTTATCTGTTGGACACTTTTCAACGCACTCACCTCTATCAATAAATCTTGCTGATAAAGGGCAGGTACTAACGCAATTTCCATTATACATGATTTCATTCTGCGAACATCCACTGACGCATAGTTTCTCTTTGTAGAAATCCTTTCCATTCAGTGTAATTGTCTCTCGAATAAGGTCTCCTTTATTACACGTGTGTACACACCGTCTGTCCATTGTGACAAACATAGTGCCACAGTCAGGAACGCACGTTGATCCATTAATGTAGGCGTTTTCAGGGCACCTACTCGTACAGCCTACAGGAGTGTTGTATGGGATGTGTGACGGACATTTGATTTGTCTATTGGCACCAGCAACAATCTTAAATAAAAGGCAAATAATTTTACTCATGAAGTAATCTCTTTAACATAAGCAATAACCAAAATCAGATCGGTCATTTATAAAGGCGACGATAATATACCAATGCTAAATAAAAAAAAAATGATTTAAAAGTTTGGTCTTTTGAAGTTTGATCAAATGCCATTCCGAACACTAAACTCAGACACCAAAACACTTTTGAAAAACTTTATATACGTTTTCTAAAAGAGAACGAGATAACGGGATAGGTGACAATATCATTATCATTGAATTGTTGGCATGTCGGTAGTTTATCGACCTTCGAATATATATATATATATCATCTTATCACTGTCGCGTCATTTATAACTAGTTTCTTTTATTGTAAATCACAATTAATTGATTAGAAAAAGAATCATATAACATTTATCACTATTTACTTTTCACGAAAATATGTTTTCATCAGATTTTATTAAAGTTTAAAAGTTAAAGGTGGGAATAGGTAAATCATAAACAAGTGTGTGTTGTATAAAGCAGTGTGCTAAATACTCGAACAGCTGGGTTCCTTTCCTAAGGATTTGTAATTTGCAATATTAAGGTTCATGATCATATGATCATAAAAGGATAAGTTTTCGGACAAAATAAGATCGAAATGACAAACATATTACTAGCTTTAAAATATCTTTAATATACTAAAAGATAGTCCAAAGTCATCATAAAGGGAGGCGCACAACTGCATTAACAGTATATTCATTCTACAAAATTTGTAGGAGAAACCCGGTTTTGCAACTTGCGCAACCCGCTAAAATACATGTTGTTGATCTCAATTAAAAAGTGTTAAAAGTGATCTGCCTGGCAATTAAAATTTGACACCTAAACACAATACGCGTTGCATGCTCATATTCACATAGTACATATTCAAGAATGGCATTTTTCTGTAAAACAATCCAATTTGAGAGATTTGTTAAAGTTGAAAAGTCCATATATATCAGTGAAACAATATTAATGTACAAACTTGCTGAATATTAAATTTCTGAACTTTAAATTGTATATAAAACAATTTCGTGCAGACTGAAGAACCTTAGCTACAACATTGTATGAGGAAACAAAGAAGACCCTCATCAGAAAGAAATGGAATGAAGAGGCTGTGTGAACTGGGTTTGCTCTGTTTGGCAATGCATCAAAGCGAGCCTATTTGAGGTAAAATGTTAATACTTATCATTACTCATTTAGTATTTATGAAAAGGAAGTACTGTACTTTCTTAATGTAAACCATATTATGTAATGCTTTTCGGTGGATTATAGGGAAATATCAGTGAATTAAAAATGGTAATTTCACTGTTTCACACCGGTGTTTTTTTCAATTTGGGAGGAAAGGGGTCTGGCCCATAGGAGGGGGAAAAAAGTGCACGAATGAGCTAAGAGGGGAATTTTTGCTAAATATATTCAGATAAATATCATGATCAAATTGCTATACTTTGTCGTGCACTTGTTATTTAGAGTCCATGTGATTAGATAGAAAGCAAATCATATACAAACATATGTATATCTAAAGATCAAATAATGTTAATGAGAATCTCATTTAGTTTGTGCTTGTTTATAATGTTTAACGCCACATCGACAGTATTTCAGTCATTTGAAGATGATATCTACTTGAGACAGATAAAGTGCTGTCACACTTCAATATCACGCCATTCACATTATCCTGACACCGGGCCAACCTGTCCTGGAATTACCTCTATATGCTGTGCGCCAAACAAGGGAGCGTCCAGTACCATATTTTATACTTTGGTATGTCGCGGCCGGGATTGATCCAGAACAAGGAGAATCTTGTTTAGAACATGTACTGATCAATAGAGAGAGAGAGAGAGAGAGAGAGAGAGAGAGGAAGAGTGAAAGAGAGAACAGACAGACAAATCGAGTGAGACTTGACTATTAGGTTTACCGTCGCTCGACAGTATTTCAGTCATATAGCGACGTCCAGCTAATTACAGGTGGAGGAAAACCCCGAAATCGAGAGAGAGGGAGAGAGAAAGAGATCACTTGAAATAAACAATATCATTCGAAATGAAATCATATTTACCGGAAAAATGAAATATACAAATATTATCCATCTGAAAACAGTAAAGAAATCGGAACCCATTTCGTACGTAGGCAGTAATGTTTCTCATATGCAAATATGCAATCCGTGTTGAATGACTCATAATGAATCGGGAATTTCCAAACTCCTACTAAGTTACTTCCCCTGACAAGAAATTGTACTAAAACGTGCATTATTATTCTTCGATATAATAGATATTCACATCCCCTTACAACTACATCTTGGTTAGAATGAACAAACGCGGCTTTTTTTAAACATTTACTATTGTGTTTCATCTCTTGATTTGTCTGATAAAGTTTTTTATGGATGTAACTATATTCCAGACGCTTTATTTTACCGTAATTATTTCGGATATTAGTGTATCTGAATTAAGTTTACTACCACATATCATTTAATTATACTTTGAAAAACACATAATCGTCGGTTTTGAATTAAACTACCTATCAACAGAACCCCATCAAATTATACAAAAAGGTGAATAGCTCGGTCCTTTGTTCCTCGTTTTTCTCGCATTCTTTCTTATCCCGATAATAAAATTTACAGAACTTGTCCAATATTTTCCACAAATTTCTCATGTTTTTCCTTCTTGCATATTGACTTAAATAGCTAAAAGTAAACGTTTTACAATAATTTTGTGATTAAACTTCAGTGTTAGGTTAACAAAATATGGAGCAGTCCGACGGAGATGTATTCTACATCATTCCACGAATAATAGTTATAGTTTTACAGTGCGGGGAGGAAACTTTATTTGTTTTGATTGGCCTTATTTATCACATCTTCCTTTGGAAATAATATCAATATAAACAAACCCCTGAAACAAATGTATATGTATATATCCTTCATTGTCATTTATTATTATTTCAATCATATTTTTTTTTGTAAATTTTAAAGTTTAATTCCTTATGAATTGTGCTACAAATATAGAAACAAGGAAAATATCCTTTCAAATTTATAAATACCCCTAAACATTGTATAGCGGTATCTTTGAATTTATGTGCTTTTATAAGCTAATGCCAAAAAAAGTAGAATTCATATTATGTTTTATTTATGAAATATATGTTTGGTTGTATCTATAAATTTAAAGACCACAAAAAGGTAGGGTTGGCGTTGCAAAACCAAGGTACGTGTGACATAAAATCAACTATTTCAGTCATCTGATACTGTATTGAAAGTGTATTTTGAGATAATAAACATGATAATTCAGTATTCAGAAAATATAAATCATTTAATTCAAGAAGGTTGTTAAATGGAAGCATGATGTCTCTTAGATAGGTTAAGTGCATTAGGAAATAAAAGAAAACACACCAGAATAGACATATTTTTCATTTAATCCCTTATTCAAAGAAAAGGGATTAACATGAATCACTTGGATATATACCTTTACAAGGGCCTTTATACAATGAATAAATACATGGAAATATCCTTGACTTATAATAATGTTTTTTTTTCAGCTGATTAAATGATATCCATAGAATAGTCAACTCTTAGGAATGGTAGCATTTCTGATATATTTAATGTCATTCCTTATCAACAAATAATCTGTTCACGCTAAAGCAACTCTACCATCTCGATGGCCGAGGAGTTAACTGTGAGGTTGATGGTTCGATCCCCAAATGCGACATACCAATTCATTAAAAATGGTACTGTTATTTGCCTGCTTGACTCCTAGCATATATACAAGGCAGTACATAGACTGATTGGCCCATTATAATGATAATGTTGCTGGTGTGGTATCATTTTACATGTCTACGGTGTTGCGTGTGAAACTGCAGTGTTACAGCACTAAATAATAAATATACATTAAGTAGATAATTCTCTAAATGAATGAAATACTGTCAGTGGAACTTAAAACCAAACAAACTAAGCAACTAGATATTTTTATATCACTCCAGGGCCGGATCCATGTTTCTAGTGTGATGGAGACGCATTCTGAAGGATATCAAATTAATATCAAATGCATTGAAACTTGGGGTTATGGGTTCGAATTCCAGTAGTTGTCAAACTTTTTTTTTCTTTATCACTCAGATCAGGTTTAGAAAGTAAAAACACACACACATATTATTTTCATAATTTGTATAATGTAAAGGTATTTATTGGATAAATTATGCTAAATTCAATAACAAATATGGTACCTGGTAGATTGAAGAACTAAAATTTTGAAAACCACTCCGTAAAATTCTTTTTTCTTCAATTTTTTTTGCAAGATCAACAGAAATAGATCTACTTCGTATAAAATTCCGGTTTACTTTGAAATATGTCTCTCAGTTATGTAAATTTTAGCGACAAGGCCTATTTTGAATTAAAAACAACATCAACAACATCAAAAACAACATTAGTCCAGTGTGTAAAATGGATATATGGTATGGTAAGAATGTATTTCATATTTCAAATATTTTTAGTTGAAACAATCATGGTTCATTTGCTGAATGCAATTATTTATTTATAATCAATAATCAATAGCAAAACATTTTTGACAATATATTTATTTCTTTTTTTTTTTTTTTTTCTAAAAATGAAACCTTTAGATAAAAATAGGAAAGAAACGGGACGGTAAATTTTGTTTAGATTTTTGCATAGAGGTGTAGTTTTAGGCATACAACACAGCAGTATTGTTTATTTTTCAATTCTTCATAGATGACCATTCGGGGTTTGACTCCCTTAAAGTTCGATAATATATATTGAAACTTGAAGCAATTAATCTAAGTCTTGAGCGATATAATAATATTGCTTGGGTCGAAAATTTTACTTTAGCGTATAGTTGTGAAGAGTCGTGTTATTTACAAATAAAAAAACACATCCGTGTCCATGTTTTATATGGTGCTACCTACAATCTTTTTTGCAGTACACTGCAAGGCTGTTTTGGGAGTTTAACTTGACTTGACTTGACGAAGTAATTAATAAGGTTATTTTTCTTTGGCACAATGCAGTAATAAAGTATTCATTTATTATTATTATTATTTTTGTGCTGTATTCAAAAACAACAACATTATTGGGTTATATATACGTTGATTAAACTATTCTTGTGCATTTGTTATTTCAAATTTGCTTCTTTTTCATTTAAATATATACTTACCGGTATGTAAATCTAAAAAAAAGGTAGGAGAGAGAGAGAGAGAGAGACAGAGAGTGGGGCAATATTAACGAAAATATGTCAGGATTTTTCTTTAATAAAAGAAAATAATAACTAAAGACAAACCCGATAATTACATTAAAACAACCTGTCGGGCTTTGATTGGTAAGTGACATTCAGGCGCTTATTGTTATATACACAGTATAAAGCTGAAAGTGTCTGATTGTCTTAGGGGTCTCGAAAACAGCAGCTAGTGGCCTGGTAACTGGTCTGGTGAGGAACAAGGGGCTCACAATGTGGAGTTCCACTAAAGAGCACATAAATTAACCCGAATCACATTTCATCAAAATGTAGCCTTGAAAAATGTATGACCAAGCCAGGGGATTGTCAGGGGGAGGACAACGTCGCTGAAACAAACTAAAATTATAGTGTATACACATCTAATGGAAGGCTCTATTTGTAAAGTTTGAATCACGAATTTGTAAACCAACCAAAGTTTCGATCAAACGAGAGAAGGAATAGACATGGCCTACATGACGTACACCTACTCGACCTTCATCTCGTGAACCCTACAAGGGTATTAACGACTTCGGCCGCCACTCAACACAAATATCCGAGTTTTATGTTGTGGGAGAAGTATTGCCAACATTGCCCGAATACAAAAAGAAAAATAACATGAAATAAAACATTAAAATAAATCAACCATGAAATTATTTTGAATAAAGATAATTATTCCAAGAGGCAGCTATAGGATTCGAACCCATGCGACATTTGTCAAAAAATAAACATTATTTCATCATCTTAAGAACTGCTTTTTGTTTACCTAATTAATTCCCGCTTGTTGACCATCGATGGGTAGAAATATGTATTCATTCATCACTGTAATATATGTTGATAGAGGTAACCGGTAAATTGTCAAACTTGACGATTAATATCAATTTGGCAGATATTGGTAACAAAAGAAAGAAAAAGAAATGATTAGATAAATAAGACGACTTCAAAGCTAGATTGAATTGGTTATTTTGATCGGATTCAGTCAGAAAACTGTTCCTTATAATACATATATGATTGTTTAATCAATAACCTTTAAATCCCTAGAAAACAACACATATGTTTGAGTCTTTGTCCCATATTCTTGAATAGATACTAGTACTTGATAAAAATTATTCCAATTTTTTTTGTTTGAAATTTTTACAAATCAATAAATCGTGATTGAAGCATTTTTTTTTATTAATGCTAAATAGTGATAAATGTACTTGTTTTTTTGTTATCACTGAATTGTGATTAATACATAGTATTTTTTCACCAATTACTAATCACATGTGACTTATACATAAAATCAAACTAGCTATTTATGTTTTATTGACGAGGTTGTCACAACAGTGGAGCATCGCATTATTTAGATTAAATTACACTTGTAACCATTGTTTCAATTTGTGACTGAAATCCTATATCACTGTTTCAGAATGTGTGTCCACATGAAGCATCGGCCACGAGTCTTCATTTCCTTGACCAATCACTTCAGAACTCTCATCTAAATCTTCATA